>JALPQI010000394.1:0-12513 GCA_025490895.1 Thaumatotibia leucotreta
CTTTTTCTGCCGCTATGGGGAGGTGAGATGGCAGCACTGAGCCGACCGTATAACGAACTGTCAAAATAAATACGCGCATTTAATTTTCAACATATTTATAGGTTTATTTATTCTGAAAACTATTACTTTAGTCATATTGTTACCTAAACTAAATAAATAAAATAGTTCCAAGTCAATTCTCATGAAATTAACAAAGTTATAGTAATTATTTTGAATACCAGTGACTTTGAGCGCCTGTTTTAGAGTTCAATCTTCAGTTCAACGACCATGTATTAGTCGTAATCCATTACAAAATCAATTCTCTTCCAAATAAAATAGAATTTCAATATTTTAGGCCCAGGTGCCTATGAATAGTATGAATCTGACAGCTGTCGAGACCAGGTGCGTACGAAGCCGCCTGGTGGCAGAAAAATTATCGAAAACCCTCATTACATCGTGCTTAGAGTAAAAGAGACATTTTCTTTATTCACATTGCAGGTTTGAATAATGCTGGTATTTACTTCAATGTTTGACAAAAAAACATTTAATCTGAATATGAAATAAAACATTTATAATAATATTATATCATTAATAATATATTTCTCCAATATGTTCAAAATTATGTAAAATAAATTTTACGCAGTTTGAAATCGTGCGTGGAACGGATCGAACCCCAAGAAAAACATACAGATAGTGCTGTCAATTGATCAGTGCTGCAAACTCTCCTGATTTATCAGGAGTTTTCCTGATTTTTAGCTCTGTCTCCTGATCTACTAATTTATTTGTAGGATTGAGTGAAATCTCCTGATTTTGACAAGTAGCGACTACACTCCTGCAAACTCCACTCGTGTTAGGTTGGCAACAAGTATTTTCACTTTCATTTCTATGTAATTGAACGATGATAATGGAACAGAACGTTGTCATTCCATCGACTCGATTATTTCTTATCTGTGGTGTACCATGTGTCAAATCAGTCACTTCCTTGCTCAGTCACGTCAGTCAAGTGTCAATGTCAACCGGTAATATTTTGCCGCGAAAGATGTTCATTTGTTGAAAGCTGTATTTATGCTAACTCTATGCTCGTGCCGCGTACTATAGTAACGTAAACTGCAGTTGTGTTGTGATTGTGATCAAGGAAAAAATAAAGAAAACGTGTACCAGTGGAAGGAAGGTCCAGTAAAGTACTATTTAATTAATAAAATTAATGTTTTGTGGTGTGTGTTTTTGGTTTTGCTCTGTACAAGGCTATACAGTAAAAGTTCTTACTTTGCCCACAATATCACCAAGGAAATGCTCTCTCTATAAAATAAAAGCATAATTATGAGCATGAGCAACATCAAGAAGAAACACAATAAGCGAAAATTTATAGAATAGGAATGTATAAAAGGTAAAACATCAAAGTAACTGTCAGTGTCAACACTGTCAACTGTCAAGTCTGATTGTCATGAGACGAGAATAAAGTAAAATGCATGTGTCATGTTGTTTTTTGTGTGTTGTCTGTTTCACTAAATTATTTTACTAAATCAAATTAATTTATAATTAGCACAAAAAGGTATGTTTTTTTAATCTTCTGATTTTTTTTGGTGTCTCCTGATTTTTTTCTTCCAATTCTCCTTTTTTTCATGCAGGTGGAGTTTGCAGCACTGCAATTGATTTGGTTTATTTTCGTCATTTCATTCGTTTCGTGAAGTGCATTAAAATATACTGTGGAAGACTTACGAAATTCTTTGTATCCTATCCTACTTAATAGAATAGAATGGTATTAAATCCAGGTGCAAAAACGTGTTAGTTCTTAATTTCGATAAAACATTTTCGATCGATGATAATCCTTTGTATGTATTTCGCGCTTTGTTCTGGTAAAAGTTATTTTTACGCGTTAAAAGCAGAGTCAAGAATATGTAGATGATATTAAATTAAGCCTATTATACAGTTTTCGCATTAAATATCAGTCGCAGTAAACATAAATAGTGTTTAGGAAAAAATTACAAATATAAAATGGCACACTTTAGTCGTCGCGATACTACGTATAGCGCCCTAGACAATGAGATATCTCCGCCTTTGGCTCATCTGGCGGATTCTACGAATGCTGCCCCTATGATGCTGACCCTGGACCATGAGCATGAAGACGCTACTAATGTTATTATCCACAAAGTACCGAAAAACAAAGGTAAAGTACACTTGATAGAGCTGATTAATAATTTGTATTTTTAATTTCACATTATGTAAAAAAGTGTTGAAATGATTTCTTTGTTGTGTTTTTAGGAGGGTGGACGCATATAGAAGATCTAGACTCATTCTTCACAAGAATGTACCATTACTATATAAGAGGAGGATTTTATCCTATGATTATGTCAGATTTTTTCTATTTATTACAATTTGTTTTCATCATTTGGTTTTCGACATTTTTGGTACACTGTGTCAAATACCCTGTATTATTCAGAAATGACCCAAATGCAAACAGGAGTGAGAAACTTAGTTTAAATGATGTGATATATTCAAGCTCAGAATGTGTTGGATTCATTTCTTGGCACTGGTAAGCTTTCTAACCTTTACTCAATGTCAATGCTTGTAAGAGTATTTACTAAATTAATATCTTTACTATATTTTTCTTTATTTTTTACATTATTTCTTACTGATACTAAAACTAAATTTTGATTACACTCTTTTCAATTTATATTTTATTTTAGAGTGATCTTGCTTACACATTACACTGTTTTACACTCAATCTAAAATATATGATAGGTAGGGATAGTAGAGATAAACTAATTGTGGCTAACTTAAATGTTTCCTATATGTAATTCTTTTAGACATTCAAATATTTGTTCACATAAGGCTTGATTTGATATACAGTTTGATTACATATACTTTATTTTTTAGGTGGTGCCTCATCATGTTATCCACTATAATTTGGATAATGAGACTAGTCTTATCAATATACCATTTATATTATGCATATGACACAAAACTGTTTTATAACAATGCACTTAAAATAAAAGATGTAAGTACTAAACAATCAATTAATACTTTGTCTGTGTAGACTATATAGTCAATTAGTCATTAATGAGTATTCTCTTTGTAGAGTGATCTAGTGTGGGTAAGCTGGTCAACAGTCCAAGACCGAGTCAGAGAAGCTCAGCCGGAACACCACATGTGTGTCCACAAGCAGGAAATTAATGAATTAGATATTTACCATAGAATCCTCAGGTAATATAACAATCAATGACTCGCACATAACATAACAACTTCTTTATTAAGTGTTTACTTAATGTTTAATTTAGTGATGTTTTCAGCCTAACCTAAGTTCTGCAGAGTCCCATATTTACCATAACAACAATTTAAAGTGTTTTTTTGTGCTGTATACTTTAACCTCCTGAGGCCTGGCGACGTCACTTACTTCAACCGAATTTTAACTTTGACACTATATCTATAAAGTCAAAATGTTATGTAATATATGACTCAGGGCCTCACGAGGTTAAAGTAAAAAGTGGCAATTGCTGTAGGAATATCCCAAATTGTCTATAATCTCTAATTAAATGTATTGTACTTAATTACTCAATCTAAATATGGATTTCTAAATGCCCAAACATTTGATTTAAATTTTTGGCTGAGGCTGTAAATCAGATGAGATAATTAAATTGCATTGTATATTGAATTGTAGAATACCCACTATACTTCATTTCCAAAAAACAATATATTATAAAGTTTCAGTTCTTATAATGGTGAATGATTATGATTACAGATTTAATAACTACATGGTGGCTATGGTTAACAAAAGCTTACTGCCACTACAGATACATGTGCCTTTTATGGGTGATTTCCACTACCTGTCCAAAGGCTTAAAGTGGAATTTGGAATTCCTCTTATTCTGTAAGTGTTATTTAATAGGTACTTACTTCAAAGTATAATATTTAAAACTGCATGAATTGAATTGAAATGTTTGTTATTTCAAACTTTCATCTTTTATTTGTATAATTTGTTAACAGCTAGTCCATGGAGTCCATGGGAGAACTGCTGGCAGTTGAGAGAATGCTACAAGGATCCGTCAAAACGGATGTTACTGGCCCGTCAGCTGGAGAGGCAGATCTTATTCTTGGCTCTAATAAATCTACTCCTTACACCACTCATACAGGCTTGGCAGATTCTATATTTCTTCTTTAATTATGCAGAGGTTTGTAATATTATGTTACTTAAATTGTATTAATAATCTTGTACTTGTAAATTATAAGCTTAGGGCTTCTGTTGTTGATAAAATTGAAATGATACATATAATTTAGATACATGTAATGGTTGACTGGTAGAGAATGCCTTAAGGCATTAAGTCCGCCATTTGTACATTTTTTTTTGTAACTGTGCATTAAAGGGTAAATAAATAAATAAATACAACAGAGAAGAACGTTGGTGGGAAAGTTTATAGTGATAAAATGTAGTTTAAGAGGCACATTATTATCATGACCAGGAATCTTTGGTGAATGAATGATTTTGAAGGACCCTTTAAATTTTGAGAGCCTTGTTAAGCCAGCTCCAACTAAATGTCACAATTTGTGTAGTTTAAAAGTAACCGGCCCATCACAATAGCAATCCCAATAGATCAGGAATGCAGGTACTTAGGCTCGGGAGCCTAATATAGCCCCTAGCAAAGATAACCGACCAAGAAAGTTGATAAATAATTGTGTGTGCAGCTAATAAAGCGGTCGCCTGGATCGCTGGGCCTGCGCACATGGTCGCTGTACGCGCGCGTCACGCTGCGCCACTTCAACGAGCTCGAGCATGAGCTCCGGGACCGGCTGAACCGCGCGCACAAGCCTGCCACCAAGTATCTGGCCAGCTTCTCGTCGCCCATCACCACGGTCATCGCCAAGTGAGACCATTTATCTTATAAAGCTTGGCGTTAGCTATCGACAGCCCGCCTGCGTCTGGCCGGGCGTCCCTACGCTATATCTTACGTAGGGAGAGATCATAATATATCAGTCATTCCAGTCAAAATATATTCACCACCACTATGGGTATCCCTGAATAAAATATATCTGTCAAATGAAATGTTAGCTGTCCTTTTCTTGTATTTGCCTGAGAAAAACGATAATGATAATTTTATCTGACGGATATTATACATATATCAAGTGATTGTTAACAAGTTGTTATCAAAAACTTAATAATGCCATGTTACTCGTTTGAATCTGTTTGTCACGTTTAAGATTAAAATAATTATGCCTACAAATGTTCTAGGTTTTTCTATGGACTGATAGGACTGTTTATTCCTAACACAACCTTCAGTAGAGTCCTTAATTGTTATTGGTTTCAATTAAAATAATGAGCTCTCTCTTTTATTCCTTAATTTGGGGTAGGCTTTTCGTCTTGGTAACTTTCATGAACAGAAAGTAAATAGCTGTTAGAGCCGCTCCTGTGAGATATTCCATAATATAAGTTTTTATGTTACAGGAATGTAATGTTCTTCTCGGCGAGCGTATTGGGCGTGCTGGTGATGCTGTCGGTGTACGACGAGGATGTGCTGACGGTGGAGCACGTGCTCACCATCATCACCATCCTCGGCTGCGTGCTTGCCGGAGCCAGGTAACCTTTGTTACTGTTACATACCCTACTATGCCTGCATTTTCGGTCACAAAGAAAGTAACAAAAGAAGTATGTTCCTCGTATAACCATTCTAATATTGATAGTGATTAAACTTAGTTGTTATCTTCTAAAATTAATATTTGATCACACTGTCCATAGTCTGCGCTTAAGATTCATTTTCACTGTTAGATCTTCGTTGTAAAGCATATGCACGCCTGACATTGGGAAAAAGCGTTACTAAGCCTAGTTTCGTAGTTGCTTTTTTAATAGCTTGCAAGTGTTTTTTTGTTGCCATGCGAGTGTATTTTATTCGCTATGCAATGCTAGTTTCGTCCATCGCTAAACTAGTAACTTAGCTAGTAATGTTACTATGGGAATCATGTAGTTAAACGAAGCAATGCAGAATGTTTATTTAAATTCTATGAACTTACTAATGTAATATAGATATTGTGTGTTTTGTGTGGTATTGTTTGTGTTTTTCGACCCTTGTACTATCATCATTTGACTAATAGTAAACCTAATTACAGAAACATAAGGTTACTGTTAGTAACATCACTACAAATGCGATTCCAAGATGTCGGTAATTTATCTATAACAATTAACCAAACAAAAAAATGTACACGATTATGCCGTGCTGGCTTAGGACGCATTTGTTATTGTAATCTATTGTCTGACTCTATAGTACCTTCATTAGCCAACGAAGGGACGAATTCCTTAGAATCCAGGTACCTGCTCGAACGCCAAATGCCGGATAGTTGAAGCCCTAAACAATAAAGCAATAGATAGACAAACAAAACAAAGTACACAGCCGAAGTTTTTATTGATTTTGGCACGAAAGTACCTGCTATTATTTTTGTTGTAAATGACTTTGGTCCATAATCATTGTATTTTTACTGGGAACAATGTCATTGTAGACGGTTTGGGTATAGTCACGTCCAATAATTATTATTACTTGTACACATTTCCCTCAGAATGTTCGAGGTACTAATAACAGATAAATAGACTCGTGAACAGTTTACTCTTGTATAACTTAGAGATAATGCTTTATGCAGTATTAAATTGCACACTGTATGCGTTCAGAAGGAACATTAAACTCATTTATATTTATGATGTCCACGGAAAATATGTATAACGCTAATAAATAGCTAGGTGTGATGCATCGAAAAGTGAATCATTGTTCGAATGCCTAACAACATAAACAAACTAAAGTCAAGTAGCTTCAATAATGTACGTAATGATGTTAAAATTAGTAGCGTTGAATGGAATCCACACTATTAAGGTGCATTCAGACCAGAAGAGCATTCGCTGTTCTATCCCCCGGTCTACGAAATCAACCAATCACGTTTTGGGTGCCGATCGAATTTCGTAGAGTGGGAGGTTAGAATAGCGAATGTTCGCTTGGTCTGAATGCACCTTTACATTTACTACTATGTCACGATGGCAAGCATCTTGGCCATATTGGATTAAGTCAATGATCAAGCGTCAGTGACGCTAATCAGTATGAATATGATAGTTGAGTTTTATCGTTTATTGTAATATGCACAGTCGCCATCAGATATGTCGGAGCTGCCACTGTGCTCAAAAATATCTGAACGTACACTCTAACGCCATGCCGGGCTTAAATATTTGTGAGCGGCTTGGCCGCTCCGATACCGGACCGTTATCACAATTACTTAATTTGAACCTGATAGACGTCGTATCCGCTGTAATAGACTACGATAAAACCTCGTTTATAATTATGTCTACAATGTTAAATCAAGATGTGCGTCTGCGACCATAATATATGTATAACATGGACGTCTAACGCCAGCTCAAAAATGTCTCCATAAACAATTGTTCAATTGTGACAAGATGGGTAGGACATAGCGCTTATCTTAAAACCGCGCATATTTTGGCGCAACATCTTTGACAAATGTTTATAAATAACCAATCAAAACTTTGGTGGACCAATCATAACTATTTTAAAAGTATGCAGTGCGGCTTCTATGTTTTATTTGTTCGTAGATGTGCATTAAATTGACAACATTTCATTTTAACTGTGGTTCTTCAAACTAGTCTACATGAAAATGTCTTACATGTTACTAGAAAAGTTGACGTTTTGTCGCTTGTGGTCGAGCGGTAAAATGCACGGTTGCTACGCAGCGGTCGCGGGATCAATCCCCGGCACGTACAATGAATAAAAAAAAAGATGTACGAAATAACATTTCATAAATATTCACAAATGCTTTGCGGTGAAGAAAAACATCGTAAGGAAATCCGTATATATCTACGAATTCAAGGATGTATTTAGTCCCCGACAAGCACTGGGCCAGCGTTGGGGTACAAAAAATTGATGTTGATTTAGGGAAAAAATATGACCCGTAACAACAACTCGACAATACTAGAAAAGTTTACTAAAAGATCTGTACCACTGTTTTGTATCGATATGATATGTCTGATGTTTAGCAATAATGTGTCAACCCACATTAAGTTGTCAATTAAAAGTCAATTCAATAAATTACTAATTAAAATTGTCGTTATATTGCAAAATGGACGTGGGTTGACGCATTATTGCAAAACGGCATCCATATGACGTCACGTTGTACGATGTCGTCTTCAGGGATCGGATACCGGTTATTCTCCATATAAAATAACGGTTCTAATTTCGTTCTTCGTTAAATAAATTCTTTGTTAATGGAGTAATTCAAAAATACGATGTTGTTAATGTTGTTATTGCATAAAAAAAGTGTAAAATATTTTTAAATGTTGAGCTATTTCGAGGTTTTTTAAAAAACTGTTTCCAATGCCTGGTCGCCTTTACTATAAAAATCTATATTTTGACATCAAATCGGGGTCGTATTCTAAAAATTAGAAACACATTTGGGTACCACACAAAAATTTATACATGTAAAAAATTAATTGTCGCCAAGGACTTTTTTTAACAGCGTCTATTTTTGTTTAAAAATAAAAAAAGTCTGTGAACTGCTATCAAACACAAGATGTGCGAGTTTATTTATTTAATTTTTACCTTTACAAGAAATACAAGAATATCATACGAAAAGCGAACTTAATGCTAAAAAGCATTATCTACCAGTCAACCTTCGGGCATAGCAGATAAGCTATCGATGATGCATCATTACTTAACCGTTTCAGTGCGGATGACACGCCAGGCGTGTCATGAATGTTTTTAACGAACGGCGTATGACACTTATAGGCGTGTCATCAATTCATCATATTCTATGGCGTGAGGCACGCTTGGCGCCATAGACAAAAGTTTTTGAAAATGGAACACTGTGTGTCGTATTCATTGTTGGTTTACGATAGAAGGGGTTACAATATTTCTTACTTTGTCCAGGGCTTTAATTGGTGAAGAGGAGAGGTTGTCGGGCGGGTGCGCGGGCCCGGCGCGCGGTGAGGAGCTGTTCGTGCAAGTGCTGGGGCACGTGCACTACCTGCCCGCCGCGTGGCGCGGCCGCGCGCACACCAAGGACGTCGCCGCGCACTTCCAGCAGCTGTTCCAGTTCCGTGCGGTGAGTTACTACCGCCATAGTTAACTGAGTTTCCATAGCCCTGGTACTGTTGGCCCAGGCCTTCAATCGGTGAAGAGGAGAGGTTGCCCGCCGCGTGGCGCGGCCGCGCGCACACCAAGGACGTCGCCGCGCACTTCCAGCAGCTGTTCCAGTTCCGTGCGGTGAGTTAACCAAGTTTCCGTAGCCCTGGCACTGTTGGTCCAGGTCTTCAATCGGTGAAGAGGAAAGGTTGCTCGCCGCGTGGCGCGGCCGCGCGCACACCAAGGACGTCGCCGCGCACTTCCAGCAGCTGTTCCAGTTCCGTGCGGTGAGTTACTACCGCCAGAGTTAACCAAGTTTCTGTAGCCCTGGCACTGTTGGTCCAGGGCAATATCTGTGAAGAGGAGGGATTGTCGTGCCAGGTGCATGTCGCAGCGCACTTCCAACAGCTATTCCAGTTCCAAGCTGTGAGTTAAATTGCACGCCATGTTACTTCTGTCGGAAAATTTTCTAAGACTGAAAAAGAAAGAATGCCGCCGTTGCCCGTGAAGCGAAACATACAACTTTCACCCCTCTAGGGACCTTCGTCGATGGTGTATTCGCACCACTAATTAACTTCTTCGTCAAACAGCGAAGCTCTCGTGTACCGCTGGAATAAACCGCTAAACTCGATACTAAATTGGCTTTGAACAAAAATTTGCATCGCCATCATTCAGCCTACCAGCATGTGTAGGTATGTACATGAGGTCCACGCCACAAATTCAAACTTGTAGCGATTTTTTTTTGTATTGAATGAGGGAACAGCCATACGCAACGCAACACCAACTTACTTTTACCCCAGATGCAGATTGCAGAAATTTCAATTATTTTCATTTCTTTTTTTATGTTTATGAATAAAACATTATATAGTTTTGTTACACTACACGGCGATAAAGGTTGAACATCGGTCTTTGGAAACAGAGGCAAACAATATTTCATTTACGTCACATATGTTATAGGGACGACGCTCTATGAAGCCGAGTCTCTTTCCAGGGATCGAGGTGCAAACTTCATTATCGGATTCTGTACTACTGCCAGAGTTCCGCCATGTTCCTGCATGTTTATAATGTACTATGAGCCTCCATAGCCCGATTGGTAGTGACTATGCATACGAAGCTGTAAGTTCCAAGTTCGCATACCAGCGAGAACATTTATTTGTGTGATTCTAACAAATATTTCACCGGGTTCAAGGCAGAAGTTGTACCGGGGAAAGGCATAGAAAAATATTTACTACAAGAGTTTTTCATGAAATAATTGGTTTTTGTTGTAAACCGGAATTCCTTGATTAAGATGGTTGCTTTCCATTTACTTAAGTATCTAGTCGCTTAGCAGCGTGGGTCGATTTATATAAGATTAGATTCATCATCCTAAATATTGCTCACACATTTTTTCTTTTCTTTCAACCAGACTTTATGGTTATTAGCAGTGATCGGTTTTTTGGATTCCCCCGGCTGGTCTCCTATAGTAACTTGAAAATTAAACTTTTATTATTTATACGTATTTACATGCAATTTGCCATGTTAATGTTTCTTATTGTAATATAATAGTATTATTTTTTTTATAGTCACACCCGTCATTTTTTATACGCGAAATCCCGTGAGGGTGAATCCAAAAAACCGATAACTGGTCTACCAGTTGGACTATATCCTAGTGGGAATTATATAACGGATATAAACGTGCCGTTTGACGATCAGACGTTTGGAGTAATGCATCCAAAAGAAATATCTCATGTATGCGCTCCAAAAGTGAAGCACTTAAACTCGTAAATTTTTGATTAGTTGCGCCTAGATGTTGCGATATGCTATCGCTCTATTGCTGTGAAGTTAGACCTATATTGGATTTAATTCTTAGAGTTTGGTATAATAATATGACTCGATAAAGTGCTACGTAATTTGACTTGGTTACAGTTTTGCTCTATATTCATTGTTGTCTCAATTACCAATTATGTTTATTATTTAAATCATGTTTATTTAATATATTTTTAATAAAATTGCTTACGCTTTATGCTTAGTCGAGTTTCGGATGTTACAGGAAAAATCAGGACCCATCCCCATCCAAACCTATACTATACTTTTATTACTTTGTATGCAAATGTTAGTATATTAATAAAGGGCAGACAAGATCCAGACGACACGTTCGAGTGAGATAGTGACTCGAGCTATAATAGAACAATAAAACTTATATATAAAACCCAAGTGATCGGATTAAAAATGAGACCAGAACCAAAGTAACCGAAATAGCTCTCCGAATCACTATACTGAAGTGGCAGTGGGCGGGGCACATTGCGCGTAGAACCGATGGCCGTTGGGGCGGGAAGGTTCTTGAGTGGCGGCCACGTACCGGAAGGCGTAGCGTGGGTAGGTCCCCCACAAGGTGGACTGATGACCTGGTGAAGGTCGCAGGAGTCCGCTGGATGCGGGTGGCGCAGGACCGGTCATTGTGGCAATCTTTGGGGGAGGCCTGTTCAGCAGTGGGCGTCTTTCGGCTGATATGATGATGATGATAAAACCCACGTACATGTAAACTTTGAAGAGAACAGTTAACCTTTTGACCGCTGCAGCGCTGCAATCGGCCATAGACGACAACTGAAAATCGTGCCTACGACGCCAATGATGGCACTGGCCAATGCAGCAGGAACTTACGCGGGACGCTGTTAAGTTCAATTTCGCTTAAAAATCATGATTGCCTAGCGTCACTGTCACGATATATCATTTCGCTTCTTGGCTGTCAAAAGCCTAATAATATGTAGAGAATAATCTAGAACCTATTTCTGTGCAGGTGTACATCCTGTTCGAGGTTCTGAGTCCGCTGCTCTGCCCGCTGGTGCTGTACCGGCTTCGCTCGCGCGCGCTCGACATCGTGGACTTCTACCGCAACTTCACCGTCAGCGTGCTCGGCATCGGCGACGTGTGCTCGTTCGCGCAGGTACGTTCCCGTGTTGGTACTACGTGTTGGTATAGGCAATAGGCTACTTGACTCATATCCATACGTCGCACTCTAGCGGGCAGTTTCGTGGCAACGTAAGGTTTACAAAAAAAATCTTAACTTACGAGTATTAAAATGTATTTAAGATTTGTAACAAATCTCCGAGATAAAAAATAACATACAATTTTTGCAAAATTCGAAATTGCCAATGCAGTCTTCCTTTAATGTAATAAATAAGACTATGAACAAATTGTCAAAAGTACGCCTGCACCCTAAAGGAAAACAAGTATTATCTGAAATTACAAATTGTCTTAAAATCGAATCCCGGGAATCGACACTAAAAATGATAAATAATAGTCTAATTCAAAACGAAGAGGTTGAGACTACAAATAATGTTAACCAAAATACACTTCATTGACCGTTGACCGCCGGCAATTTAGAAAAAATATTAATAATATATTTGCGTAACATATCTACTTAAGTAAATTAAATATTTTACATACTAGTCAATTGT
>JALPQI010000395.1:0-11178 GCA_025490895.1 Thaumatotibia leucotreta
AGTAAATCGTACTAAAATTTTTAATTTATAACATTTATTACGGGATCAAAGTAACCCCACACATATAACTAAAAAAGTACTGAACTGATTTTTTTTTTTTTTTACGGACTTTTTAGGTGGGTTACTTTCAATTTGCAGCAAAAACAGAAGTGGTATCAAAGTAACCCCATTCTCAATATAACTTTGATCACGTTGTTTTTATTTTTTATTTCGTTAAATAAAGGTCCTACATTTTTTTTATTTCGCAGGTTGATTCTTGAGAAAAACCCGATTATTATAATTATATTAATTTAATTTTTTTATGTTCAGTAATCTCATCATAAAATGCATCCAAAGTTCAAATTGATCAAAGTAACCCCGGTTTACGGTACGTAAAGCAATCTCGCCAAGTTTATTCAGAGAAGCCTTTAAGAAGTTGTTCATCTTAACTCGACAGATTAAAGAGTAAACAACATGTAGGTAGGTACAAACGATTACACAAATGAAATTTCCTATGATTATATTAAAAGAATTTTGAGAGACCAATACAATGATATCCCACGCTATAGGATAACAGAACCATTAAAAAATCATCCCCACTTTACGAGTAGAGGAACCGATTCCCCCGACTTATTTTCTAAATTTTAACTACTGCTTTGTCAGCGCGATTAATATGTATATCTGTACCAAATTGCAGACTGCTTGTACTAACGGCCACTGAGCTATGCTTCGGACAGGCAGACAGACGGACATGGTGAAACTATAAGAGTTCTGTATTTAATACGTGGAAGACAAGATCACACAGTGTAGTCACTTTATAATTTGTACTCTTTACTGCCAGACTGTATCTAATAACCTATAATAACCGCGTGGTGACGGCAGTAAGAATACATTTGTCACCACCCCAACTCCTTCTGCTGGTACCTATCGTAAGAGTCGACTAAGGGATTGAAGTGTCACTTACCATTATTTGATAAAATAATTGATGATGGGCAGTAGCGTCATCATAGTGGACATTACTGCGATCGCCAATCCGCTTGACCAGTGTGGCGATTATGGGCATTTACCTCCTAATGCGTCTATAATAGGAGAAGCCTCTTCTTTATATTAAATTTCTCGCACTCACTTATGTACAAAACTCTAACAAGCCAGCTTATCCGAAATCAATTGGTCGCACTTTTCCTATCGGTTCTATTCGGCCTGCGCTAGTTATATCCCTAATATCGGGTCTCAATCCACTCTGATTGCAGTTTTGAAACGCCTGGAACCGGCGCGATGTTTCCAGCTTTTAAATGGAGCGAAAGCAATTTCAACTGCTATTTTTATTGCAACGGGAATGAAGAGGGTAAGCTACTAGTGTGTTTTCGCTTTAGTTTACCTTGATGTTTTATTACTTAGCAAATATTGGGTTATTAACTTATTACCTATGAAATTGGCGTTTTTGGTCATAGAGTTTAGTTGGTCCCTAATTTAATATCTTAAGAGTAACATAGATAATTATATTTTTTGTTTTTAACAGTGCACTATGTAACCGAGGTTTTCACACTAATAAATGTATTTTGTCCTAAAGTGATATTCTAAAATAAGCTTAGAAAACAACTTTTGACATAATTATGCTGCGGTTCATACGTTTGAAATAGGTATAAATGTGTTATAGTACCTTGTTGTCTGAAATAGAGATATACAAAAGACGCCTTAGAAGTGTCTAATATTTCTGGAAATAGACTTTTCTTAAAAACTTCCATACAAAACGCCCATTTCATAGGTAATGACTAGATGATTTAATTTTGTAAATCGCAGGAGCATAGGATGTGCCTAAAACCTATACCATAGCATTTCTATTTATACCTATTGTGTTTGTGTACTATGGGTTGTGCGACTTAAAATAAATATTTTTTTAAAGCCGATGTTTTTTAGTAATTTACATTAAATGTCATAATTTCAATCCAAACCTACAGCAAAAGGTGTTAACGCCTGGTAACCAATACAGACGACCTGGTTGACCAATCCAGACGACCGTCGCTAGTGAATCACAGGGCTCCGTGAGTGCGAAAACAGCGCCCAGATTGCGCGTACACCCCACCAGACGCATCGGTGCATCGAAACTGCAATTCTCTTCCCTTCTAACCGCTGAAGCCTCCGCACGTGTCCTAGACTAAACTAAGAACCTATACCGATTATACTTATCGAATAATAAAATGGTAAACTATCTTGTTCAGTACTTTCCTTTATAGAGGCATAAACGAAAGGTAAAAATAAAATCAAAGTCCAAATAGTCGTTATTCTCCTTCAGCGGGTTTCTACTTAGGATTTTTTTATGACTAAAGCTTCGCAGGATTAATTTCAGAGTAACATAAACTTCCAAAGTCAATCTAACTTGCCGGCTTCGAGATGGCTTCTTTACTTATTTTTAGAGCGGCGACAAAGTTGGAAGACCACTATTGCGTGAAGGACATTTTGTTACCTTCAGAAGAGCAATTTTTGTATATAATTTATTTCAATATCCTTGTACGTCTTTTTATTGGTCTTTATTTTCAAAAATGTACAATTGATATACATAATTTTTTATCTATCATAGTGCGTACTTTTCAGTTATAAAACAAAAAAAAATATGTCTCTAATGTCACGAAAATAAGTATGTAAATTGAGATTACTCAGTTTAGTTACTCCCATACTAAATGTATGAAACGAAATGTAACGAAACTGATAAAAAAATCTCAAATTCGTTACAGAATTTTTCATACCTTATAGAAAAGACAGTTTTCACATTGCTGTTTAATTTTCCTATCTGAACCGTCCGTCCAGCAATTAGTATCACGAGGCAACAAAACTATAGACTAAAGTCGAATTATTCCCCGGACTTGTTAATTTGAAACAATTAAGCTCCTCGCGAAATTTAATTACGACCTCACTAAACTTCATCTTGTCGAAAATTACGATTTGCGCCAAATGGCCGATTAACATGCAAATTGCATATTAATGCTAGGGAAATGGCCGGCCATAGAATAACTTGTCGTCTTAAAGGATCAAAGCATATTCTCTGTAGAAATTAATACGGGATTTTCCGCTACAAGGTTTTTGGTTTCGTCTCGAAACCATTTGGGGGGCTACTACGATATACTAGTTATCGTAAATGCAATTCATTTTAGGAGTTAAACTGTAAACTTTATACTGAATCGCGATGTGTCATTTCCATAGAATAACTGTCAACAATTGACAGGCCGAACCTAAACTGAATCGCATTAAAGAGACCATGGTAGCCCCCTGATCCTATTTCAGCATGGTGACAGATGATGCGATAATGAGGGTTTTCTGAAGTGACGTTCACCAGGGCGGCAGCACTGAGGCGTCAGGTCCAGAAACTTGTCTAAATTCTCAAAGCGCCTATAGTTTCGTGTTTAAATGTTTATGTGCGTTAATAAAATTACATAAAAAAATAATAATACCTTCCAGTTAGTTTTTGTTTCGGGGCACCAACTAGGTGGCATATGTTATCGAGAAAACTCTCATTGTAAAAAATACTATTTTTCCGATTGCCAGCGTTCATAGGCTATTACGGTTACCGCTTACCATTGGACGGGCCTTGTGTTTGTTTGCCACTAATATAAGGCGACTGAAAATAATGGAGACGTAGGCTCTCCAAAACAAGCGTGGCGATTATGGGCACCTACCTCCTAATGCGTCCAGCAGTGGACTATCATAGGCTGATGATGATGATGATGATGATGATGATGATAAGTATCTATCCAGAATCAGCAAATTTCGAAGATTTGTCTCTCTTACTCTAATGACGCCTTCGTTGGAGTGACGAAGACAAATCCTCGAAATTTACGAATTTCGTAGTTCACGGTAGTCGCCCCTTATTCTATTAATACCCAATTAACATGTCTTAGCTTCTAATAGCATCTAAAGTAGGTACTCAAAATAATTCCTTTGAACTAAGTACGACCTAAAATCACAAACACCAAACTCAATTGAATCTAATACGTACTCATTAAATACACCCATATCGTACTACAGTCTAACACGCGCTTACCCTAACAAGGTTATAACTTCAGGTCTCACAAGCTTTGTGGTAGATGCACTCAATCTCGCCGAAGGTACCGTGTCAAAGTGAGTGTGATATCGTCTAATTTGCTGTTACGTCGGGAGATAGAACTTTATTAGTTGGCTCTTGAGTTGTTGGATATTATAAATATATTTTGATTATTCAACGTATTGCGAAAACACAAATCAAATTATTTACTACGAGTAACTAAATATTTTGATTTTTACTTTTAATTTTTCTCCAGTAGTCACACTACTTAATACTATATAAATATAAATATTAGCTGTCATATACCAAAGAAAAACGACCAAGATCACCCAATGTCCGAGGTGGGGATCCAACCCATGTACTCAGCTTTCGCAGCTGATGCCTGTACCCCTCGGTCACTCGGTCTTAGCAACCATCGGTCAAATTTCTCGGGTATATGCAATCTCTTACAAGGCTAGGCGTCTTTGACCATTCTCTAAGGGCAAGCAATACATAGATGGCAGCACCAGCTCTCTCTAGCTATTCTAGAAAACTGTGAAGTATTCTAATAGGAGGTGCAGGCATGTATGTAATGCTTGCTCTTAGAGAATGGTCAAAGGCGCCTAGCCTTGTAATTTTACTTCGACAATTTTTTTGTTGTAAGTAGATTTTGTGTTTTTCTGTTATATCTTGTTATTGATGATTTCTTGACAAGATGTTTTTTTATGATGATAAAAAGACAAATAACAGTTTAACAGACTAATCTTAAAGACATTATATAAAATTGTAGTATAGGTACCTACGACATACATACTTACGTAATTATACATACATTCCCTACTACGCTACGGTCGACTAACTTCAGTATTTTCATTATTCAAGAGGTAAACCCGTATTAAAGGAGTTGCCTAAAAAAATAAGTAAATATCTATTTAAACATAAACATTTTATAAATACGACAGTATATCAAAGAAATACTAGAAAATATACCACCCATAAACCGCATGAGAGACATTAAATACGAAAATACATTATTTATTTAATATTTATTGCCCTTATACGATACCTCTGTGGCAAGCGGCATATGATATCTTAGAAATTGAGAAAAATGTGCGTATTAGCATTAATTTTGCAAATGAGGAGTTATGTCAGAACTTAAGCTACGCACTGGATTAGAGAGAAACCGTGGCTAGGGTTGTCATTTCGGTGTATGTGTACAGATATTTTTAAACCGTTTTATTTTACTTCAGCCGTGTGGCCGTATTGGTCGTGTGGTGACGGCAGTAAGAATAGATTTTGTCACCACCCCAACTCCTCTTGCGGGTGTCGTAAGAGTCGTCTAAGGGATTAAGTTTGGATTTAAGTACTAATTTTAGTGTAATATTAATTTTAATTTATTTTGTGTACATTGTAATTTTTTTTTATTCAGGACAATGTAACATTGTTTACAAATCATTATAGTTTTGTGGAAAATACGTTTTATTGCAACTATTAAGACAATATATTATCTGAGGGATACATACGTGACTATAGACGTCTTTTGACATGTTAACACGAGTTAACCCGTATCTCTATAGCTGACAAGTTGACAACCGGTGTAACCCGTGTCGAAACGTCAATCAATTAATTTCGTAACTTCCTCCATTGCATTAAAACTTGAAGATCTTTGAAATATTTACAGCCTTTATTTTCAGGAGCATTTAGTGTCGTGTTAAACGTTCATTTCTAGGCTTGAGTTTGAAAGACTAGGCTTATCATCTCTGAATATTGACGAAAAACTTTAGTTTCATTACTTGCATTAAACATCTCTGTCTCAGTCTACCGCTGGACACAGGCCTCTTCCCATTACCTATGCGTATGAACGAAAGGCAATACTCATAATCGCCTCGATGAACAGGCACATAGGAGATCGCAGTACGAGTATGTATCCACTATAATGATGCTGCTGAACATCATCAATTTTCAATACATTAATGGTTAGGGAACATACCCATACTACGCGACCTGTTTAGGGGGGGGGGGGGGGGGTGGTCCCGACAAGTATCGGTTGCGTTAGGTTTTACTCGATACGAAAATAAGGCCATCACGCTCGCTCCAACATGTCAGTGAGCGCGACAAAATGCATTACGTATAGAGTAAAACCTAACGCATTACTTTCCGGGTAACTCCAGTTACTGGGTTTCCATGTAACTGTAACGAAGGTGACCATTTCACCGTCTGTAAATTTACTTATGATCCAATTGTAAGTGTCACGCTAGTATTATTTTGATACCTAGACATAACAGGTTCACGAATACACGAAAAAGTCAACTTTGTCGGGAACGTGACGGCTATGACAGCTAGCTTAGAAATATATGGAATGTGCGAGAATTCTCTTAAAAATAGAAACACCCAGTTATAAAATTAAGATATTATACTTAAATTTTACTCGTAACTTTCTTAGATGTACGCGAAGAAGGGCGTCACGTACCCGACGTTCACGTGGACACTAATTAACAAACATGCAAGTAATTGATCACTTTCATGACACTCTTGCATGGAATCTCTACTCATGGTACGGCTACAGTGACAACCCTAGCGTCACAGTTCCCATTGTGCCGTTGTCACATTAGTCACGTGACGGTTACGTGACGCCGCTGTGTCACGGAGCTGCATTAAGCTGTCACGGCGGGATTAAAGTGTGGCTTAATTATGACGTGGGCATAGTTTGTAATTTATATTTAGTGCTTATTGAATGTGGTTGAATAGTAGTCAACAACAATTACAATACTGTACGATGTTGTTAATTACATAAAATATTGAGTAGGATGGCCGTTTGGTGAAGGCATTAAGAATACATCTGTCACCACCATAAATCCTCCTGCGGGTGTCGTAAGAGTCGACTAAGGGATTGAAGTTCAGTGACCATAAATGATTGATGATAGGCAACAGCGTCATCATGATGAATACATTACTGTGATCGCCAATCCGCATGCCTAGTGCGGCGACCGGCGATTATGGGCATTTACCTCTTAATACAGATAGTTAACAGGAGATGCGTACGTCCGGCTGTGGACTATCATAGGCTGATGATGTGATAAGCAGGTATAAAACTTTTTAAAATATTGTACTATTTCAAGGTTTCGCTAAAAACCGGTTTCGATCCCTGGCAGCCCTAGCGTCACAGTTCCCATTGTGCCGTCGTCACATTAGTCACGTGACGGTTACGTGACGCCGCTGTGTCACGGAGCTGCATTAAGCTGTCACGGCGGGATTAAAGTGTGGCTTAATTATGACGTGGGCATAGTTTCTAGTTTATATTTAGTGCTTATGGTGGAATAGTAGTCATCATCGACAACTATCAGTAATATTTATGTATACTATATGTAGTCTATGTATTGTATAATAAAAGTTATATGTGTATTCTATTCATTTAGAGACAATGTATTTTGATTATTTATTGTGCATCATGTGAGTTTGTCTATCTAAACTTTCGAATCTCCACTCAATTTCTCAAAGGTTAGCTGGAAGAGATCCCTTATAGGGATAAGTTTGCCTTTGTATCTATATTTCTTTATAGCTGTGTTGTAACATATTCTGTGTAAAATAAAGTGATTTACTACTACTACTTATCAAGAGTTTAACTTAAATTTTGATAACAAGTAATATATAGGATAATCAATCCAAATGGGTCAGTATGGAGGTTTTAGATATCATAACAGATAGCGAAATCTTATCTTAGGAACCATGAGATCGATTTTAGCAAAAAGAAAAACTGCATTCATACACTTACAAAAATACGTGTAGTCGGCCCAGGAACCGAACCTACACTTTTTTTTTTTTTTCATTAAGAATAAATAAAAAAAACATTTTTGTTTAATAAAATTTCGTTATTTTCATTTGGATATCGGTTGTGTTGCTCTTAAATAGTAAATGTTACTAAGAAACATGGTATCTAAAACTAATAAAATGCATACAAACTACAAACTATGCGAGATATCGAAATCTGTTCTGAGGAACCACAGCTTCGATTTTAGATTTAATAATGGCATGGTTCCAAAATACCTTATTTTTACTAAAATCGATCTCATGTTTCCTAAGACATGATTTCGCCATTCTGTTACGGTTTCCAAAACCTCAGTACTTACCCATTTGGATTGCTCACCCTGTATACATATACGTACGGTATAATCTATCTACTCAAAAGAAAGTCAGGACAATCTCGTGACTGCTGCAGGCAAAGATATAGGTTAGTATTGTCATAGAAAATTTGAATTTATCTCCCTTTTTCAATGCTGAAAGTCGACTTTGCCAAAAGTTGATTTTAGATATCGACGCTGGAAAGGAGAAATTGGATAAGCGACACAGTGCGTACTTTACAGGAGAGGCAAAAAAATCGCCGAGATTTTCGAAAAAAAAATCATTAAAATGAATTAGGAGGCCAAATCAAATAATTGAAGCATTATTTATGGACATAAATATGTTTTCTATGTGATGTTTTAATTATTTAACGTGTTCAAGTGTTATTTAAGGATTTACTGTCGCTTAAGCAAAATGGTCGGAAAAATTGATTCAGGTAAAATTATCTAACCAACACGTTGTAAAAGAAATAAGGAAGGTAAAAAAGTCCACCCGAGACTTAAATAACAAATTCATCATGTTAAAATTATCTAACTGCCGATGTGTCTTATTTTATATTCGGGTAAAAATATATAAATTGAAAAAAATAGCATAAATATATCAGTAAGAAATATCCACATACTTAAAATGAGAAATTATTTAGACTTCATAGTCAGTCATTTCAATTACAAGAGTAACATTCCGTGACTAGTAAACGAATTTACTTACACGTGAAAAAAGAAGACACTGTTTTAGGTATTTTTTTAACTTTATTCCAAAAAGTAGGTAAGTATGTGAGTAAGTAATAGTTATTGTTAAGTATTAAAAACAAATATATTTTGTTTTTCTATTTGAGATCATTTCTCTTTATTTTAACCCTTAAATGCATACTGATACATCACTATGCATTTAAGGGTTGCATCATGCATCATGTATTTTCGACTCTATTGACAACATGTCAGAATTCAAATTAGAATAAATCTTTGTCAAGGTCATGCATTTAAGGTTTAAAACATGCAAAATCAACAAGGATAACTCATTATTGAGCCAACAATAGTTAGTACCTACCTACAAACGAGACACTTGAAAACTATCTACTTTTAACAACCGTACCTGTTGGTATGTTTATCCATCGTATTACGTTATGATAACACTTAAAAAATAGTTTTAGTTAGTACCTATTTCTTTTTTTATTTTTATTTATTAAAGTTCAAAAACATTTTATTTGACGCAGAGTAAAAATTGACAGGACAACCCCTCTGCCAAATGTTTCTACATAACGTGACAAAGAATAAAATAGCAGACATTTATGTATGCAAATTGTTGCTAACTTTTTACTGACATTTCATTCATGCAAGTTAGGATAAGTGACAGTAGTATTCTAATGTAAATTCAGGTAAAAAGGGATACCTAAGCGACATATGGTTCATAAATAAATGTAGGGGTAAAAATGGATAAACGCCAATAGTTCAGATATCATAGTTAAGTAATATTGTCTAACCGTCTTTAATTTTAAATTAAGATAAAGGTAAAATTGTCCAAAACGACATGAGAACATATCATACAGTCAGGTAGAAATAGCTAACCCACAAGTGATGATTAGTTGTTACGCAGCAAAAATATCCAAGTAAAATTTAACCTGTCATGACAAATAGGTAAAATAATCCAAGATTCATTATGTTGAATTATATTTTATCTAATCTCCATTTTCTTAAAAGTTGTCAAAAACCAAGTCGTTTAGTAGTAAAAAATGATCGAAAGTTCTCTAAATCACCGATGGGATAAGCGACACAAAAGTTGTCAGATGGATACGAAACCTAGCTCATTCGACGCGGAAAAATTTGCCGATTCTAACGGTGTGTATAACTCAATATCTTCAAAAATGTCGCTTATCCAATTTCTCCTTTCCAGCGTCGATATCATGTTTCTTCATCAGCATCATCATCATCAGCCTATGATAGTCCACTGCTGGACGTAGGCCTCTTCTATTAACTATGCGTATAGACGCATTAGGAGGTAAATGCCCATAATCGCCACGCTGAGCAAGGCGATCGCAGTAATGTGTCTACTATTATGACGCTGCTGCCCATCATCAATTTTTTATTAAATAATGGTCAGTGACACTTCAATCCCTTAGTCGACTTTCACGACACTCGCAGGAGGAGTTGGGGTGGTGACAAATGTATTCTTACTGCCGTCACCACACAGCCAACATGTTTCTTAGTAACACAAAATTTGACTTCGTAACACAAAAAATTATGAGGTAAAATGTTGTTTTCATTAATAGTTATTTGTTTTACTAGGGAGCAAAGTGATTGTTTAACTCTCGTGCAAATATTGAAACCCGAGCAAGCGAAAGATTCCAAAATTTGAACCACGAGCGCAGCGAGTGGTTCATAAAATGGAATCTTGAGCGATGCGAGGGTTTTTAGGCACGAGAGTTGAACAAGCTTTGCTGCCGAGTGATACACAACATTTTTCACCACACTAAAGCGAGGAAACATGCGAAATAAAACTCAAACATAACAAATTAGAAGGTATTTATTTGCAAGTCCTAAATTTCCAGAAAATAAACTAATCAACAAATAATGCAACAAAAACCTCAAATATTTATCTTGGCGTGGCTTTTTTTTTTTTAAATATATTTATTTTCAAAACTACAAATTATGTACATAGATTAAATCTAACTAATCTACTTAACCTAACCTATATCTAAGATTGGCCCTTGTGGCATTGTACCGAGGATGCTGGCGGCATTTCCTCGCTGTATCGCAATACTGATGCGTTGTGCGAGGAAGTCGCCAGCTCTTCGGTCTTTAAGTTACATCAACCAGACGTTTCGCGACCTCAGCAAACAATTTGCGTGCGCTGGGGCCCCAAGAACCTCAAGTTTCTACGCCAAACGGTACAAAATTGTACTCTTTGCCGAGGCCCTTATATTTATTACGTTTTAAAAATTCGGCATTTTCAGCCGCAGCGGCTGCCTTAAACGTAGTTCGTTGAAGATGGGACGGTGCCCGGGTGTCTACGCAAGTAGCATCCCATACCAACATCCGTCCCAAGCTCCAAGGAACCAAAGACACACC
>JALPQI010000396.1:0-396295 GCA_025490895.1 Thaumatotibia leucotreta
AAGTCAAGATATTTATGTAGCAGAATGCGTAAAACTTTTAATGCATCATGAAACGTAAAGTTTGAAATGTTGTTCTTCTCGTGTATGTTGTTTGGCACATTGATTGGAAACATAATTTTGACATATATTGTATAAACAATGATAAGTCAGATTTTACAACAAGTTTTACGAATTAATAGATGTAAACATATATTAGGCATTATGGTTGATAACATGAAATTATCATATTTCACGTGAACGAGTATTTGTCGCATTATATGACAACTTATTTAAATGTAAGGATATTTTTGTAACATTCAATTGTAAATATATCTTTGACGTCGACTGTACCACATGCTTATTGGAAGTTGATAATAAATTACAACTATAACCTAATCATCCTTAAATTAATAACTTTCTAACCCGAACATAACATGCATGCTTGCTAAAAGAAACTGCTATTTTCTTGATTCAAAATAAAGCAATCCCATGACAAAAACTAACTTTCAACAGTTTCAACTAAAATACTTGTATCTTGCTATAGGCAAACATTGTAGTTTTAGCGCAAAAAAGTTTATTAAGAGGTGAGAAAGTCTGGTAAGATGTATAGATTCCGATGTATTTGTTTATGAAAATATGTTATCTCTTGGATTTTATCTACTTGCTTCAATTAACTCTTCACTAATATAATATTGACTGTCTTTCTTTCTTGCAAAGGTTTTTTGAAGAAGGATTACTCTCATACATCTGGAAGGCAGTGAAATGGGAAACCACGGGGGACTGAAGCTACACAAACAAAATGGCTGCTAATAATAGTATTTATTTGATAGTAAATTTATGAAGAACCTGAATTGCTGGAAACTTGCACATAAGTGAAATAAACACAGGCACTACACAGTGAAATTGGTTTAATTTGAAAAGGTATTTATTTCACAGATAGTTAATTCATTTTAAAAATAAGCCTAAATAATAGATACCCTTAATTTGAAAACGTCAAAAATACTGAACATGGACCTGGACCTAGTCTCACTTTATGTATTTTTTTTGGAACCAGGATTATTAAGAATATTAAGACTATTCAGTGTCAAAGAGGATGAACATGTGGCTTATTTCTGTTGAATTAAGGGTTAAAAATGATGTGTTTGGTTATGAGTTAAAATAATTCCATTTATAATGCCTATTTTACTTGACAATAATTAAATCAAATATTTGTTTTTGTAAGAACTGTAAGTGTGGAAGAAACAATAGGGTAAGCTAAAAATCTACCTTTATTTTTTTTTATAGAAACGTGCATAGCTTGTACATGCAAACTAATACTTTGTTAGATACAAGGTATCAAATCTAGACCTTTCAACTTCAACTACCTATAGGTATGAAGAGTGTACAAAATTTATATCAATAAATAACTAGATTACTAAGCAAGACTGTTTGTTTACCTTTACCTAACTCCAATATGAACCCTAAAGTAGCAAATAATAACAATAGTAATAAATAGTTGTTGAACACAGCAATTTAAAGGTCTCTAGTTTGCATTTTCTCTATATCAGAATTGTAACTTAATACTTTTGTAATACTGCGTTAAAACTACATTGTAAGCGTGATACTTTGTCTGAAGTACGATAATTGCATTAAAATGTACATTTAGACAACTATTATAAAGTGCATCACAGCATTTCCGTGGTGCACGGTTAGGCCTACAACCGGCAAAAGCGCGCGGCGCCGCGCCGCCTAGGGGACATTGCAACAATGATTTTACTAATAAAACTATCAAATATCTACAAAAAAATACACCATACCTTGTTGTCAGGGTCCAATCCACATCCACGATTGAAATCCAAAACGGTAAACACAATTTAACACTGTATTTTGATCAAAAACACTGACTGACACTCCTTGCTAACACTTGTTGACACTTTTTTTTAATATGGTTATAATGTTAACACAAATGTGAACACCGCACTGCCACGAATGTCAAAGTGTAATTCGAAATTTAATAAAGGGCACTTAATTCCTCATGCACAGCATAAACGAATGTTACAACAATTTTTTTGATAAATGAATCTAAACTTTATTTAATAATTGAGATTTAGAGACACACTGCCTAAATCACTCATGATAATGTATTTTTTGAAAGTGCAGCTAAATACCACAGACAATGATTCGCTTCCGCATCCCCAAAACAGCTGTTCGGGACTAGTGACGCCAAAAATCGATAACAACCGGATATAGGACAACCGTCTAAGAACCGCACACAACTAATCACAACACAGATTTACCGATTTTTATTTCATTTCCTAAAACACTATGTAAATGTAACTTGAGATTAACTTTTGGAGTTGTAATAAAGGAAAGCAATTTAAGTGGATAGAAATTCTAAATGACATTCACATTATAGAAAGGGTTCGTAACAATTTACCGTTTTTTGAATTTGGTTTGTTTGTTGTGCTGATTCTTTTGTGAGCACATTACAATGTTGTTGATGTGTGGTGTTGTACGCACGCGGTCGCGCTCGGTCGCGGACTGGCGCCGGGCGGGGCGCGGGGCGCGGGGGCCGCGGCGCGGGGCGGTTCGCGGGCGGGCCCGACCAAGGAATGCTATTGTAGGCGAACTTGTCCGCTACTTTTTTCTCAGTTCTGGTCAAACAAGTTTCGTATACAACCAGCATTGTAAGGATTCCGCCATTCTCCAAGAGCAGGCCGACGCAGTTTCTAAACTTTAACGATGGTTTCAAAAATTCGTGAAATTGCCCTTTAATAGACTGAGAAGCACTCTAAATGACTTTTTCAATGCCTTTTATTCCTAAAAGTAATTGTTTTATTTTTCTAACTGGAATCTGACTTATTAGCTACAGCTAAAAAAAATTCGGTTTTGAACATTGATATCCATCAAGCTCTTTGGTATTTACGTATCTCGATTTATATACCTATACCATTCATGTGATCTAGTTAGTATTCCACAATCACAAGACTATTAATTCTTCAGTATTTTACTGCGTTGTGAAATTCGATTTGACAAGAATCTCTTCGTATAATTAACAAGCTCCATAAAAGACATAAAAGGTTATGCTGATCGTATGCAGAGTTTACCGGGAAACCGCAACTCGGGTTCGTTAAAGCAAATCGCTCGCCAAACTACGCAGAAACGACGATAATGGTCAAGGAGAAGTTCGTTCAGCTCCAGTTTCTACAGGAATATTTGGTTTGTGGGTATTAATTACCTACGTACTTACATATTTACATGACATGTTTTCCCTCTCGATTACTAGGCGAGAACCTGTTGTTTTAAATGTGTTTTTTTTTGTTCAACCTTTCCGCTTATCTTTAACAACGCCAGTGGTAGTTTGACGGCCTACAAAATTTCGTCAAAATCCATTGAAATGCGAATTGTCTGCCTCTCCTTGAAACTCTTGACTCCTCTAATCTATCTAGCTTAGATAGTGAATACTGAGCAAGATCTACCACATTTCCAGGTATTTGTGTGAAACGTAATTTTTTGTTACCAAAACTGTATAACAGCTGTATAACTACCAGCCTTCCAATTTTTACCAATATCGAAGACGTGATCCAAATGTATTTTTTTTTGAGAAACCCTCATCCTCTTGCTGGTGAGTATAAGTTTCCTCTTTGTGAAGCCACTCCTCTAGATCCTGTATTAATCTCATCCATTGCATAGATATCAGATCATTATAAATAGGTGGTCTCCGAGCTGGTCTCCCCATCTTAAGGCATCTAGCAGCGTATAGAGAGTCGAGTAGACAAGTATTAATATTTTGATACAAATCTTAGCGCATAGCCCAGGGTATCCTTAGCATTAGTTAACATACGCATTCTGTTCTTCTGTTAATGGCTCTTTGCTTTAATGTATCGTATATTGGCCACTGGCAATGGGTCTCATAAGAGGGCTCAAAGTCACCCAAAGGGCAATGGCGAGGGCTATGCGAGGAGTCTCACTGTGAGATCGCATTAGAAATGACGTCATCCGCAGCAGAACCAAAGTAACCGATATAGCTCTCCGAATCGCTAAACTGAAGTGGCAGTGGGTAGGGCATATTGCGCGTAGACCCGATGGCCGTTGGGGCGGAAAGGTTGCCACTCGAGAACCACGAGGTCACGTACCGGAAGGCGCAGCGTGGTTAGAACTGGTGGATAAGGTGGACTGATGACCTAGTGAAGGTCGCAGGACTCCGCTGGATGCGGGTGGCGCTGGTGGCATTTCCAGTTCATTACTTTATTGGATTACTTCACTATTAAACTTAGATATCCTAACATCTTATAAAAATAAACCATTGGAGAAAAAGTTTGTAATTATTGATAATTTCCACAAATTAAGGTCTGAGCGTTTACCGTCAATACAGTTGTGGATGTGGATGTAGAATGAAGCGTCGAGGTTTTTACGGGTTTTTGAAGAATTGGTAACGTGCGTGTGTTGCCCCTTTAGTCCGTCAGGCAGTCTATATGGTTGTTCTTCGCTGTTATGGTATTAAAAAAAAAACAAAAATATGCATTAATGTTCATGGGTGTAAAAGAGAACAGTGTCAAAAATGTCTATGTTAAAACAGGTGTTAAAAAGTTCAAAAATGGGCCTCGAAAATAAGTAGGTACCTTAACTACCTACCTATCTGACTTGATACGATACAATCGAAATTTACAAAAATGTTTAACCTTGTACACCTTGTATGCAACAATAGTCGAGTGTGTCAAAAAATTCAAAAAACGACAAAATGTAATAAATACCTACCCAACCAAAACAAGCAATGCGAAATCTAAATGTCGATTTATTCCTTGAGCATGGAGCCCAGCGCCGTGCCGTGACGTCACGCAGCCTTGTGAACCAAAACTCGTTCGTCTAGTTTCGCGCACTAGGATGTCTAACTTAATATTTATCGTTTACCGGTTTTTAGCCCAACCCTATTACAGGCCGTTTTATAGTTTGAAATTAAATTGGTGTTTATAATGAAATTTAAAAACGAGTTGGAATTGGTTTTTGTATTATAATTTGATGATCATGTTTTTAAACTTATATTTAAGTTTAACTATAAAGTATATTTACACGGAAAAAAACAGTTAAACTATTAAAACAAAGAAGTGGTTGTTTATACAAGTTTGAATTGAACTAGGAAGCCCAATTCCCCCGTGAACTTTCTGATAAGAGTTCGGACGGGAAACTTAATTTAGCTTATACCTAAAGCAATTTCCAACACTGTAATTGAATGGTAAAATACCCTCAATTTAAATAATGAATGGTACTACAGCCGCGCGGCCTCACAAGCTTTTTACAATGAAATTTTAATCAGTAGACTCCACACGAGAGTGGAATTCCGACATTCAAGGTTACAAAGGAACTTCCAAACAAAGTATTTGAAGAGCGATAACTGAACCCCAGACTCGGATAGGTTCGTGGAAAGGGATAAACACACGTGGCTCTCACATATCGAATAAGGATGGCAACATTAATTTTATTTATTGCCATATCACGATGCTGCGCCAGCTTTGCATTACACGTGTTAGAGTGAGACCACTGTATGTCAATTGTTTCTGCTCATAACCGAGGGATTCGTTAATCAGATTTTGTGAATTAGAATTTTTAATTGGTTAAACATTGTATGGATTTATTTTCGCAAGTTTTTATTAGTTTCGTTGGCTTTGATTATGCAGGTTGAAAGGTGGATGAATCGTAATACTTTGCTCAAAGCTTTCATTACCATATTGATGCTAATAAAGAATAATAAAAGTTCTTCGCATTTTGTAATCTACTTCGAAAAAGTCAAATGGAATTTAGACCCAAGGTTAAAAGATAATACAATTCTGGTGATTTATGCCAAATTTGATCGTTATGCAATAGGTTTAATAAGTAGGTACCTACTTTTTAATTTGAAATGTTACCTACATACCTTATTACCTATGTATCATCGTCATCGCACAAGGTCTCCTTTAAAGAAATGCCCATATTTTACAAAGTTACGTGGAACAGTGGATAATAATAACAAGTTCAAATTGGACAGTAAAACCTGCATTTTGCTATATTCATTTGGCGGATAGCATTTGAAGTGCGTTTTTTGTGAATGAATTCAAAATACCCGTCTAACTCCCGGGAAATCGGTACTTTCGGTTCCAGTATTTCCCGGGAGCAAACCCTAAGTCGTACGTATACCATAAAATGAATACAAAAGCGTCGAGAATCCATAGACAACTACGGGTTCTCTATTTAGGTGCGCACTCATGACCGATCTTGATGTTGGTCAGACCGTCTGACTCAGACGGTGCGGCTCAAACATAAAATACAAATGTCACGCACTCCACAATTCCCCAGTTTAGTGGCAACAGGTTGTGCTCGGAATTAGACAGGTGTCGTGACGTTTGTTTTAAACTGGTATTGCTGGAGTTGCTGGTAGGTACTCTATGATTCGACAAAATAAAAATAAAATATTGAATAGAAAAAGATAATTTCACTAAGTTTTAATGACGATGGGAACGGTTATTCACGTGTATGTATAACACATAGGTATACTCTGACCAACCAGCTAGTCAGAAAAAGGGCGGAAGATTCAAATTTTGTATGGACAACCAACTCTTCCCGCCTACATGTTTTAAATTTGCCGCCTTTATTACTGACAAGCGGGTTAGACAGATTATAGTAGTAAGTTGCGGCAACTTAGTTTAGCGCAGCGGCCAGCAAAGTGCTGTTTGCCGGCCGGAGGGCAGAAAAGGTAATATAAAAGAGAATTAATTTATAGAGATACAAAAAATACAAACGGAACAAAGAGCGAAAAACGAATTTAAAATGGTGACTGCTCGTGCAAAATACCGCACAAGTGTTGCTGGTAAGAGGAATATTTTGCCAACTTTGGTTGGGATTGCGAGTGTGGCAACACTCATATCACCCACGTCGTCGTAAGATTACCAGACCGATTTCTAGTTTACTGAGCTGCCAGCCAAATAAATGGCAACTCTGCACAATTTCATAGCTTTTCTGGAATTCAAATTAGGTCAAAAATCGAAGGTAAAATTCCTAGAAATAAAATAAGCGACAAATTCTGTTCACTTGACCACACTTCACTGTCCTTCGTTTTACACAATATATTCTTAAATTGTTACAACCAATGCACAGGTTTACTGTTTATCTTTGTCCCTAAACAATAATAGAAGTTTGTCCTGGCCAGTGTCATTTATAATACAGACCACAATGCAAGATGAATGGGACAAAGGCAAAGAATGGGCACTTGTGAATCAGCCCGCTCCGGGGCTTTTCCCCGTGTCCGTGGGCAAAAGGGTGTTTTGCCGTTGGGGATATTTAGACATTTTTTCTAACCCTTGTGCCTAAACCGTTCCAGTACAAAGCTTTTGTAATTTTGATCATAAATGTTCAATATTATAAACGTTCCGCACATGGCGCGCATGGCGAGAAGTTGATAACTCGAGATGAAAAGTAAAATAAATTTGAACTTGAATCTGTCATACGAAATTTATTGTTCTTCGCCAAAATATCTCGAGTTAACAAGTTCTTCACGCCATGCACCGAATTTGTCTTTTTTCATGATTTAGGTACTACATTAGTTAAGTATAAAAACAAGTGTGGAAAATATTGTTTGATCTCAAAAACATTTTATGTCTTTTGCTGCATTAGAGCGATTTCGATTATTAATTGATATCTTGTGTTTATAAATTGTTGGACAAAGCTTCTAAATCTTCTAATCCATAGTCTTAAACAAAAAGCGAATGTAACAGCCATCTGTTTTGAGTAGGTACCTACCATTCAGTTTCAGTTTCTATTTCTCATTGTTATGGAATAATTATAATTATAACTATCACAATACCTAGTTATCATAGGCGTCCTCCTTTGGAGTACCTACATTGTTTAAGAATCAAGACAATGTAATTGGTACTTTGCATTTCGAATTACTTTGGATAAAAACGAGTATGTTATGAAATAAAAGGTTCACATAATTTATTGCGATCCTATTGTATTTAGTCTTAGCGTAGAAATTTGCCTCAGCGTAGAACGTTGTTTTGATAAAGCATTTTTTTGTGAGATTTTATTATGCACGCACAATCACAAACCCCTTCCTTTTTTAAAGTTGCTTTATAATATAACGATATCCGGGCTATCACAATAAAATGATTAAAGAAAATTATCGGTAATTTACGGTTAATGAAGCTTTTAGTGCATCACTATTGCAAGCAGAACCTGTCTGCGTCGCGTCGGCGTTTTTTATTTGGATAACTAATCTGTAGCCATTAAATACGAAATGCGAATTTGCAGCGTGTACGATAACGCTAACATTAAAATTCAATGGTTATTATCTAATCGTGAAGCGGAATGCCAAGCATGTAAAAACTAGATTCTTATTCCTATTCATGTTGTCGTTTGTAGTGTTTGTACCCGGTTAACTGATACCGTGTAGGGTATGTAAATGTATACGTAGTACAATAATATTATGATGATTATGTTGAATTGAAATATCTATTTGATTTTCTAATTATTAGATATCGCAAACGTTGCGGAAGATAACATCCGTGCCCCTAGGATGAAATTTAATATACAAGTAAGCAAGTAACTATTAAATTTGAATTGTAAGTGATTAAGATAGATAAGAGAATGTTGGCTATATTCAAATCATATAATTCTAAATTACATTTTAATAGGTTACCTTCCTAAAGGTATTGGGCTCTGGGGGCTAGCGGCTGACAGAGATAGAATATTTGTAATGTAAAAGAATGCCGTAAGAATATTGGCAGGGGTGCCGCCATTTACCCCGGCGAAGGAGCATTTTATTAAATTGAAAATTCTAACTACCCCATGCCTGTTCATTCTAGAGGTTGCTAAGTATATGTACAAGCACTTAAGTGAGTATAAGACGCGTCGACCGGATCAGAGAAAAACGGGCCGCGATCTAAATTCAGTCTTAGTCCGACTAGCAAGATCGTCGCACTCACTGAGGGTAGTTGGAATTAAAATATATAATTGCTTAAGCCCGGAGATCAAAGAGGCTCCTTCTTATGAGATGTTTGTAAAAAAACTTAAGGACTTTTTAATAAAAAATGCATTTTATAGTATTGATGAATTTTATAATCTTATTTAATTGTTTTTTATTTTTCTAATTTATATGTTTTTTTGTAATAAGTGTGTTAATATGATTTAATGTAGTTGTAAGTATTTGACATAAGAATTTGAATTGAATTGAATTGAATATATGTAGGTACTTACTTTACTATGTTGCTCGTGCATTGAGCAGGTCTAAAGCAGTTGGATGGAGGTCTATACCTATCCAGGAAGTCTTTCGGTTGATTCGATGATAATGATTGTCAGCCTCCGTAACCTAGTTGGTAGTGACCCTGCCTACGAAGCTGGAGGTTCCCGGTTCGAATCCCGGCGAGGGCATTATTTGTGTATTTATTTATCACAAATATTTGTTCCTTGGTCATGGCTGTCCTATGTATTTAAGTATCTATATGTATATATCTATTATATATATCGTCGCCTGGTACCCACATCACAAGCCTTAATTGAGCTTACCGTGGGACTAGGTTGCTTTGTGTAAGATGTCCCATGATATTTATTTATTATAATTTTGTTTTTTTTTTTATGATGAGCAGACCTAAAGGTTTGGGAATAAGCCTAACAAGTTTATGACTTATTTACTTGGTTACGAGCATTTGCTCGTAAGTGTATAAATTTTTATTGTTGTGTTTGTTTCAGGTTCTCATTTTATAGATTCTGCACGCAGTGCACAATTGCACCTTAGTTGCGTTGCCTATGAATTTAATTTATAAGTAGTGTAATGAAATTGTAATCTAACTTTTCTGACAAACATATATATTTTTAAAAGGAATTATTTACTAATTAAATTAACTATTTAACCTAACCTGTATCTAAGATTGGCCCTTGTGGCATTGTACCGAGGATGCTGGCGGCATTTCCTCGCTGTATCGCAATACTGATGCGATTACGAAAGGAAATTGATATTTTCTACAGATAGTTGCTATATTTCTTCAAATATTTTTAAATTACAAAGTTCAATTAATAACGGCGATAAATGATCAAGGTCACACCTATATGCATTAAATCTTAGCAATCCTTCCCTGCATATCTATGCAGGAGCGGCGCGAACGGGATCGATTCAACGTCGCGTCACGCCGCAAGTGCGGCGTTGCCGCTCCGTGCGTGTTTGGGCTGCACCGGCAAACGTCATAATAAAAACTTTTCGACTCGCACATCCAAATTTGAATTTGCGTTCCTTTTTTTAACGACGTCTTATCTGTGGACTTTTTTTGGTGTTCCATGGACAAACTAGAGATTTTTTTCAACCTTAGCATGAATCAGATTTAATGACTTTGTTAAAAGTTGTTTTAACCATCCTACAAGGTTTACATTATCTGCAACTTGTATAAAAATGCAAGTTTATTAAATTTCGTTATGTTACGATTTTTGTCTTATTTCCAGTTAGTTAAGTGCAGAAACAGTCTAACTATGATACAATTAAAATATGATATAATTAAATTACATTAAAAAATAAACACATATGCCTAAACGTATTAATTTTTTAATGTAATTTCATTACCATTACAATATCGAATGTTTGAACTTGGTCCTATTTTAATTTCGCTAATGTTTAATATTTTTAATAGTTCACGTCTTTCGTAGAATCAACAAATGCGTTCACTTTAAAAACTGTATCCCAACCCGCATGGGTACTTTAGGCCCCTAGGGACCCTCGGACCATTTAGATATAGTTGTAGATGTAGAGCCGTAATAGGCTTATTATTGGTATTAATACGAGGCTATTTATAATAACGGCCCCGGCTTTAATAATAATTACATTATCCGAGAATCACAATGAAAACAACAGTGCCGTCGTGATTGAGGACTTTAAATTACTTAATAGGAATATTATGTTCAATCTCAGCAAAATGTATTGTGACTAGGATTGTAACAAAAAAAGAAAGCAAATTGAGAATAACTGTTAAAAAAATTAAATTAACCTAAAAACTTGCATTATTTCCTAATTTAGAACGCATGCAGTTTTAGAACACAATCAATCACCAATTTAAAACTTAAATAAAACCTTGAGTTAACCGACATTTTTAGTAAAAATTATTGATGTTTATTAGTATTAACTTGAAAATATACCTATCTGCGAACGTGTTTCACGATATGTGTCAAAGACATCAAATGCTATGGAATGTCAGCCATATTAATGGTTTACAATTTTTAGGGTTCCGTAGCCAAAATGGCAAAAACGGAACCCTTGTATTTTCACCATGGCCGTCTAAAAACCAAAGAGTGAGAGAACAGTGAGAGAACCAAAGAGTTCAAACTTTAAAGCACTAAAATAACGAAGGTACGGTACGACAGACGCAGACGGCAAATTCTACAGGGTGACTTCAAATTGGTGAAACAAAATAATAAAACATGAATCTATTAATAGTCTTGAACAACTTTTACTATGGGACTGAATATGAAAAATCGAAAAAAAAACCGACATTTCCATAGAAATGTTCTAAGATAAGTTGACCAAAATGTATGGAAGCCTCGATTTTTTTTCTTGAGTTTTCATATTTGGTCCCATAGTAAAAGTTATTCAAAACCATTAATAAATTCATGTTTTATTATTTAGTATCACCAATTTGAAGTCACCCTGTATACATGAACATAAATGCAATTATAAAAAGGAATAAACTGTTAACAGCTAACAGATATAATTTTCAAATGGACCCTTAGGAGATGATCAAATTCTTTAAGCGCCTGTTTTAAAACCGAAAAAAGCTACCGACACAACTACCATTTTGAACCTCTCAAATCTTTGTTTTACCTGTTTTTGACAATGTGGAATTTTAGTTAGATTATGATTACGTCACGCGAGATTAGCCCTTAAGAGCAAAGTTTTAAGAGCTCCTAAAGGGGTTTAAAAGACCCGTCGGTTTGACAGCTGACATGGGTTGATGGATGGTGCGCATGCGTGCGGCTTTCAGTCAAAACAGCTGTCAAAATGGCATGAGTCGTGCGCGGTAATCGGCGCAATGGCTTTTAGTCACGGGCTTCGCTGTGACGTAATCGGGAATTTATACAAGTTTAATCTGTATTTTTTAATATTTTCTTCGGTTACCGCAAGGATTACATATGAAATAAAACTATGAAAACGGATAAACTCGCGTTATCCGCAGACCACGAACCCTGTAAAGTGTTCGAAACGTCGGAATGAAGTTAAAATTAGTTAATATATGCGAGTTTATCCGTTTTCATAGTTTTATTTCATCTGTATTTCTTTTTAATTAAAATATGTGCCTGTACATGTACATGCACAGAAACATCACAGAAATAAGTTGTCCTGTATGCTTAGCCAAGTTGCCAATCGCTAACGCTTAGTAGCGTATCGCAGTTTTCCCCCTTTGTCACTCTTTCTTATTAGTGCGACAAAGACAGTTAGTTGCCTTTTGTTTACGATTGACGATTAAGCGTTAGCGATTGGCAACTTGTCTAAGCACCCTGTACAGTCCCGATTGTCACGAAAGTGCCCTTATTAAGCCCGAGTCACACCGGACGCGTGTAAAATTGTAAATGTCATTCATATTAGATGGCATACGAGTGGTGTGCACGTGCCATAAATATACACACGCAGTTGGTCTTTAGACAATAACCTCAATAACTAGTTAAACTCGCTTCAAATTACGATTTCAAAATAATTCATCAATACCTAATGAATTAATGTTTTCATAGAAAACTCGTATGGAATTATCAAGTTAGCCTTATCAGCTCATCGTATTAAGGTAAGCACAGAGGTCTTGGAGAAATGGGTTGAACTCTGTGTTTAATTTGGTGATTGTATTACTAATGTTATTATCGGCGTACATGTACTTACCTACAGCCTCTATGAAAATGGAGATGAAATGATGAAAGTAAAAAATCCGCATATTCCTCCCTACGTCTAGCCAAACAGGTCCTGCCACTAACATCGAAACAATTCAAAGAAAGTCTCTGTCACGCCAATTACCCTCTTCGCTAGACGGACAGGGACGGATGATCGAAATTGACGGTTTTCGATGATTGCGGAGTTTGGTTAGGCCCTAGGGGGCCGAGCCGGAAGCGAAGGGCAAGGGAGAAAGCTTGAATTAATGTGTTCCTGGGGACATCACTTAGTTCTACCATGAGCTGCCACTACGTTATTAACGCGTGTTTACTTTCTACCCGGCTCGCTCGCACCAATACTACTCGCATATTGGTGCGAGCGAGCCGAATAGAAAGTATATAATGATGAGGAGTGGGATGGATAGAAAGTAAATTTAATTCATTATCAGCCTATGATAGTCAACTGCTGGACGTAGGCCTCTCCTATTAACTATGCGTATAGACGCATTAGGAGGTAAATGCCCGTAATCGCCACGCTGGGCAAGCGGATTGGCGATCGCAGTAATGTGTCCACTATGATGACGCTGCTAACCATCATCAATCTATCAAATAATGGCCAGTGACACTTCAATCCCTTAGTCGACTCTTACGACACCCGCAGGAGTTGGGGTGGTGACAAATGTATTCTTACTCCCACCAACGGAAAACGCGCATTTATAACGTCGCGCAATCTCAAGGTGCATTTAGACCAAACGAGCATTCGCTCATTCTGTCCCCCATTCTACGAAATTCGTTCGTTACACAAAACGTGATTCGTCGGAACGTTGATTTCGTAGAGTGGGGGATAGAATGAGCGAAAGCTCGTTTGATCTAAATTCTAAATGCACACAGAAGCCGAACCATGTGTAATGTTGGCAAGGATCGGTTCGGTCATTCTCATTATGTCTAGTTCTAGTTAGATCAAATTATCGTGGCCTATTTTTTTCAGTGGAATTTTAGTTCTAATATTCCTATTCATAATATTATGTCACTTTCTTCAGTGTCAAAACAGTAACACGGTAATTAATTTGTTTTAGGTTTTAAATTTTGAGAAAAGTAACTAGATATTCTAGATAATTAAACACAATTTCAATCAGTACAGCACCTTTAATGTAACGAGTAATTATATCCTTCCAACACTGTACTATACGAGCTCGATTATTTAAGGCCAAGTCACACCGGGTGTATGTGCACGACTTGTGCTCGTTGTAGCGTCAGAAATGTCATAGTAGATGGCACACCGCGTGCTGGTCACGCCACGCCAGCGGTGTGCCATCTAAAGTCACATTTCCTACGCGACAACGCGCACGAGCTGGCAACGGATCCGGCATGGCTTGCCCTTTAAAGGTAACACTATATCAACTCCACACCCACTCGACTTAAGTCTAATCATTGAAATTTAAACCCTGTCATATGTTCAAGGTTTAACTTCAAAAAATTATATTAAAATAAGTAGTGTACGACGAGTGGCCTACGCATCGTACACTAAAGGTCAACCCCAACTAGTTTGTCACGCAACGACCACACGTTGTCCACGCAACGACTATGCGTTTGCGACTGACGTGTATCGAGCAACCATTTTCATTGCCCACTCGTTGACACCGCATTGTCCACTAGTGACCATTGGGTGGATCAACTAGTTGACTACTCATCGTGAGTGTGAGTAGAGTTGCTGCCGCGATGGCGTGGAGTTGTTATAGTGTGCGAAGACCTTAAGGCAAACATACAAACATTACATAACAAAGGGACATTATTATCACATTCTTATCCGTGCAACAACATAAAGCCTCACCGTCTTAAAATTAGATTCAAACTAATAATCACTAATAAGTGTCCTTTCCTTCGCTATGACTTCCTACTGGCCGTACTCTGCGCAGCTATCTCATTCAGCAGCATATCTTGCATCCTGCTCCTCACCACCAAGTTCCTAGTAGGCTCCAACTGCTTCAAAAACGGCTTAAGCGACTTTAAGAACAGCAAATCATAGTCGTCATCAGTTTTAAGACGTTTTGCTGGAACAGGGTCTTCTTCTACATACTCGTAAACTTGAACGTCCTCGATTCCGTTATTGTCATATTTTGGGTCATATTCTATCTCTGGCTCGTTCTCGCTTTGGTCGTCTCCGTCCCGCAGGAGAAAGGTGAGGTGTTTGAAGTGGCGCCATCTGCCGCGATAGTCTTCGGGAGTTCGAACGCGTTTTCTTTTGACTTCTCGCATGAAGAAATCTCGGAGAATCTTCCATTTGGCGCGGATGATGTCTTCTGCAAAGAAATGAAGACTATTTACTTCTGTTCATTCAACCTGGAATTTTTATTTATTATTGCCAATTAAGTTACTACTAGGGGATTTTATAATGTCATATCCCGTGATTCCCGACAAACGAATCTCGGGACTGCATAGCATAGTTACAACATTAAGCATTATGATTTTGTGAATCTATTTGGGCTTATAAAAAACTAAGATTTATAAAAAACTAAATTGTCCAAATTTTGACGCATATTTGTGGGCCTAGTATAATTATATCGATTTCATACAATCAAGGCAAAACTTTTACCAGAAAAGTTATAGGCAGGTAGAAGCGCGCAAAATGCATCATATTTCTACAAGGTCGTGTATGTAATGTATACATATATTGTTTTGTATTTTGCGCGCATATTCATAGGCTTATTTATGGATTTTACATTTTCATCAATGTTGCTATACTATAAGTATAATAGTATGAATCTCCTGGAGTTGCAGGCGTCCATAGACAGCGGTAACTGCTTACTATCAAGCGGTCCGTACGCCTCTTTGTTATAAAAAATGGATTTTACTGATGTGTGGCTGTCTCAAAACGTTATCGTTATTTTTTGTATTATAAATTATAATCGTGGGCATTGACGTTTTTATAGCGGAATGTCAGCTGTTCGCGCCTTTTTTAGCGTTCATCGGTTGGTTAATAACAACTTAAATGTATAAGTAATTTAGTTCATTAATACCGACGCGCATGGAGGTATGTGTCATCAAGATAAAATCCAATTTATTCGTAACTGCAAAACAAGTGTAATAAATATCTATGGAAATGAGGCTTAAAAAACATATCTGAAACATATCTGCAGTTGCCTACCAGACCGAAAAATATCTTATAGTTATAGATAATCACATCCATAATGCCCGGTTCACATTATTCCAGTTCAGTAATCCAGCGGTCTAATCCAGTCCAGTGCTGGACTGGAGCATATCGTTTACATTACTCCAGTATTTTAAGAGTAGCTGAATTGGAAACACATCGCTGATAATGATCTAGTACCTACTGGTTTGGAACTGGAATGGCTGTCTACATTATTCGAGTGCCGCTGGATTGGGTGAGCTGGAATGAAAAGTTGACGGTCTTTCCAGTCACTGGAATGGAAGAATTCCAGTGCCTGTTCACATTATTCCAGTTATCCAGTAGCATTTCAGTACTGGATTGGATTGCTAGACTGGAATGCTACTCGAAAACTCATGGTGTATTTTTCACAACGCAGTAAATAACTTCGTACCTACTTCGTAGGCAGTATAAATTATACAGTGGACCAATAAAATGGGATTTCATACATATTTTACTCCTAGGCGTATAATTAGGTACCATAGAGTTTTTTGCCTTTTGTATTTGAAAAGTACACTGAGGCGCTTTTTGTCTACAATTTATGAATAAAATGCGGTCTTTTTCTAGCACGTTTGATAAAAACCTATTTGATGTGGATAATCCCACAATGTCGTAACAGATGTGCTTACCATAGAAAAAATCAACTGCGAAAGACTCTGGTCGTCACGGGATTCGAACCCGCTTCCTCTGGATTGCCGGTCCAACGTGCTTCCAATTACACCAGACTACCTTCCGTCGGTCACAGCGAATTTAGTCAATGGTATTGTGAAGCTAATCACTAGCGACATCTGTACGTAGTGTTTCGAAGGTACTACAACCTTAAGCCACTCAAAGACGTGTGTCTACCACAATCGTCCGCAAACTCGACAACTCTCCGTTGCGTTGAATTTGCTATAGAGGGCGCTGTAATCAATTCATGATTAGGAAACATCAATTTGCTTTATAATTAAACAAATTGATGTTGGTGTTACTTTTTTACAATGCGGATAATCCCACAATGTCGTAACAGATGTGCTTACCATAGAAAAAATCAACTGCGAAAGACTCTGGTCGTCACGGGATTCGAACCCGCTTCCTCTGGATTGCCGGTCCAACGTGCTTCCAATTACACCAGACTACCTTCCGTCGGTCACAGCGAATTTAGTCAATGGTATTGTGAAGCTAATCACTAGCGACATCTGTACGTAGTGTTTCGAAGGTACTACAACCTTAAGCCACTCAAAGACGTGTGTCTACCACAATCGTCCGCAAACTCGACAACTCTCCGTTGCGTTGAATTTGCTATAGAGGGCGCTGTAATCAATTGATGATTAGGAAACATCAATTTGCTTTATAATTAAACAAATTGATGTTGGTGTTACTTTTTTACAATGCGGATAATCCCACAATGTCGTAACAGATGTGCTTACCATAGAAAAAATCAACTGCGAAAGACTCTGGTCGTCACGGGATTCGAACCCGCTTCCTCTGGATTGCCGGTCCAACGTGCTTCCAATTACACCAGACTACCTTCCGTCGGTCACAGCGAATTTAGTCAATGGTATTGTGAAGCTAATCACTAGCGACATCTGTACGTAGTGTTTCGAAGGTACTACAACCTTAAGCCACTCAAAGACGTGTGTCTACCACAATCGTCCGCAAACTCGACAACTCTCCGTTGCGTTGAATTTGCTATAGAGGGCGCTGTAATCAATTCATGATTAGGAAACATCAATTTGCTTTATAATTAAACAAATTGATGTTGGTGTTACTTTTTTACAATGCGGATAATCCCACAATGTCGTAACAGATGTGCTTACCATAGAAAAAATCAACTGCGAAAGACTCTGGTCGTCACGGGATTCGAACCCGCTTCCTCTGGATTGCCGGTCCAACGTGCTTCCAATTACACCAGACTACCTTCCGTCGGTCACAGCGAATTTAGTCAATGGTATTGTGAAGCTAATCACTAGCGACATCTGTACGTAGTGTTTCGAAGGTACTACAACCTTAAGCCACTCAAAGACGTGTGTCTACCACAATCGTCCGCAAACTCGACAACTCTCCGTTGCGTTGAATTTGATATTTGATGTGATTCTGCCATAACGTGTACTTGACATCTTGTCTATCAAGAGCCAGGAATACCGGTATTAAATATAGATATGGAAAATAGTGGAATACCTATATAGTGAAAAAGACAAAAGCGGAATGACAACATTACCTCTGATTCGTATATAGGTATCTGTAATTTTAGCGGTAATCGTTTGACAGTTCATATAGGGATATTTAATAAAACCGGTTGTGCAATCCCTATCCCTACTTCGTAATATGAAATTAAAAAGCATAATTATGAAAACAGTAAGACGGTTTCTCTAACGTTAGTCGTTAAGACTCCTATCGCCATCTATCCACACAACGCGGGAACTACAAAACAACAGAGCGCACGCGACACCCACCTGGCAAGTCCAATGTCTTTGCCGCGTCCTCCCATGCCACCGACAGATAGTGTCTATCGTTGTAATTATCATCCTCCGGATCCCATATGCAGGGACGTGTTTCCACTTCTCTGATTAATTTTAGAGTATCAACTTCAGTCATTTGCGTTTTGGACACCATGTTCGCGCGGCGTAGTCGCGGTAACTGAAGCGGGAATGCGATCAATGGCGGCGGCGCGGCGACGCGACGTTGCCGCGCCGTGCAGCTGGGCGCTGCGCGCTGCGGTTTCGGCATTTCTAGGTAGTCGTTTTGGTAATGGTGTAATGGTGCTCCCACATTAGATGGTATTTCTGTGGATATAAATATATCGTTATAACTTATACTTACTTGTACTGTTGTATCTGTAAATGTATTGTTTTATCATGAAATAAAGAGAGAAGAAAATTATAAAAAAAGTGTAACAAGTACAATGTTATATGCAGAATACTAGAAGAGGGAAAAGGAATCAATTTATTTATATAAAGAATGTTAGCTGTAGGTATAGTAATAATAAAATAGAAATGTATTTTAACAAAACCATAGAAGAGAAGTAAGTATTGCAATTAACACCGAGCCACGGCCTGTGCAAGTGCCCACCCCTATTTATTCCGTGTCGCTGCCGCTGCAAATTCCGCGCTTAGCGCAGCAAAACCGAAACTTCCATTATTTCACAATATTCACAATTAAAATATATTTCAATTATATTACACAATAGCATTAGTCCATGACAATAGTAAACTTACTACTTTCTTGTAAGTAAGTACTAATTAAAAATATGGTAGGTGTAGGTACCTAGGTACTGCATTCGTTGTCGATTTTCTTCTATCTAGTGAAAATTTAGAAACAATTTTCGGTTCTTCATAAAACATAAACTTGTACACGGAAGTGAGGAGTGTCTTTTCATTTCAAAAGAGCTTATTTCTACTTTGTCAATAGAGATTATTTCTCATATGAAAACATGTCAAAAATAACCCTTGTTGATAGAATGGAAATAGGCCATTTTAAAAAAAACACTCCTCAAGTGAGTCAAGTGTGCAGCCAAGTTCGGAATTATCGAATTAATTTACATAATAAAATCGCAATGTTTCATAAATCGGATTATTGATTATCACGCCATCTATGAATTCACCATGAAATAAAGAGGAGATCGCGTTCCCTTGACCTCGCGTTAGTACACAAACAAGCATCACGTATGGTGCGTCAATGAAGTTTCATCCTCAATGTACAGATGTCCCAACGAAAACTACTAATGGCGAAGTAAGAATCGGAACTTTAGGTAATAATATGTACCTAAATCATTATATTAATAATTATTAGGATATATTAAAATGTAAAGATTAGACTGACAGGTTCCATATAATAAAAAAGTATACACCGTGTTTTTAATGATTTTCGTTAAATTAAAGGGAAGGAATTTAGGTCAAAAATAATCGATTTCTCTAAGAAACTAGTATCTCAACTTTTACTGTTATTGAGTTATCAAAAAAATAAGTTTGATGACTGAAGAAGTGTATTGCAACCTTTATTACATCCTAATGCTACTTATTTTGACATGTGCCGTCAGTCACCTGAAATTAACTTTTGTGTTATTCAAGGTTCCCTCTCCTTTCCATTTCATTTATTATGTATGAAAACGACAATTTTTTTTTTTCATTTTCGAATAAAAGTTATATACCAGCCTACCAGGTAGCTTCAATTAACGTACCAAACAGACTGTTAAATTGAACGGAATTCGAAAAAAACACGGTGTTTAAGTAAGCAAATAGTTTTCATCAATATTTTATTATTAAGACAAGTAAGTACTTATCATTTATTTCATACGTTTTCTTGTATGAAGTATTTAAGTATCTAACGACAATGGAGTTGCAACATTTTCTGAGAATTCTGAAGAGTTTGGGCCTTTGTTCAGTTGATTTCATTGTACAAGATTTTTTTTAGATTGGTGTGAAGTTTTCGAATCGCCACGCCAGTCGCCATTCGCAGTAATCACACTCCTAAATTAATATATTACGATACAAGTGCGAAAAAAATTAAGTTCGAAACGAGTCAAATTAAAACACGACCGAAGGGAGTGCTTTAAATCGACACGAGTTACGAATTTCGCTTTCGCACGTTTATCATGCGACGTTTTTACATAAGTATGCCGCTTTTTTTACGCGCTAGTGCGAGAAGTGGTTCATTTTACGTCAGATCGAAATCTTCGGAGGGCCATATATGTACGCAAACGTCGTCGGACGATACGCGTGCGAAAACGGAATTCGTAACTCGTATCGATTTAAAACATTTCCTTCGGTCGTGTTTTAATTTATTGTCATTCGTTTCGATTTTTTTGCACTTGTATCGTAATGTACTAGGTTTAGACACATTACGATGAGATCAAAGTATGACGGAAAACTTTCCTTGCACCAGAGTGGCCGCTCGACAACGCAGAAATATTGTGAAAAGTTGCTTCACCGCCTTTACGCCATTGATATAAAGTTGAATATAGCACGGCACGATTACGTCAGCCACGGTACAACGCGTCGGATTGACTAGCGCGCGATAACGCGGACTATATTATGTTATATTATCAATATTGAACACAAGTACATCAAACAGTTACTTAGAACGTTAGCAGTAATGTTTGCCAAAAGGGTTACTAAATTACATTACGATTTGATGGAATACAAGAATTTTGTTTTACATTTCTATGAGTTCCGTATCGCAGACATTGCACGGCGCGGCAACGTCGCGTATTCGCGCCGCGCCCATCGACCGGCGTCACCGGCGTCAGTTGTCGCGGCCGCGTCGCGCGAGTATCATGGTCTCGAAAGTTCAGCTATCTGACAGTGACATTTCGCGATTAATCAAGGAAGTCAAGAAACGTGGCTTTATCTGGAATCCTGATGATGCCAATTACAGTGAGAGGGCCCTGTTGGCTGAGGCATGGGAAGAGATAGCGAAGTCAATCAACAAGCCAGGTGGGTTTGGAATCATTGCGAGTTTCTGTGATTGAACGTAAGTAACGGTTGCCGACTTACCGCGTGGCGCGGATAGATGGCGATAGAAAGGCTGTTGTTTTAATGGAAACGTTTGTTACCATCGCGGAATGGACAAAAAATATTAATTTCAATAGAATAAGAATATTATTCATTAAAAAACGTACATGTACTACATTGATAGCTATAGAGTCGTAATGTCATACTGCGAATCTGTCAAAAAAAGTTAATTCCTGTGACGCTCGTATTTACAAACAGCGGCCCTACCGCGAACATCGAAATTCGTAAATTTCGAGGATTTGTCTCTCTCACTCTAATGACGTCTTCGTTTGAGTGACAGAGAAATATCCTCGAAATTTACGAATTTCGATTTTCGCGGTAGTAGGCCTGCGGCTCAAAAAAGGATTACCTATAATGTTGCCAGAAAATCCTTGCGCGTCAAAAGTAGGGGGATTCAAGAAATTTATTTTTATTAATTCTAAATTTGTTTTAAACACATAGGTTGGTTTGGATTTTCAGGTTCAAAATAATTAATAACAAAATTTTATCTAATTAAAGGTTTCATAGTACGAACCATAGAAACCATGTAGCCGCATATAATAAAACAAAGTCGTATACAAAATTACACAGCGTTTTTAAGTGTGGGATTTCATGAATAAATTCAAAAGTATAGCAGATACAAGGAAACTGTCTCAGAACACATTACGTAGGTACCTATTATTTTATAAGAAACAATTTTAAATGAGGTCGGACAAACATATGTGCGTCATTGCTCGCAATAATATGGACATGACTCGAAAGTTGACACCGGTAAGTTTGAAAACCACTATAAAAAGTCACCTTAAAGCTTCAAAATCAAATTTCAAGAAATTATTCGTTTAATTATTCATTTAATCAACTTTGGAGTTATGTCCATATTATTGCGAACTATGACGCACATTTGTCCGATCTCTGATTTTGACATAACTGTGGCGACTGACTTCTGCTATTCCGACTTTTTTCCGATACGCATGAGGTGTATCGACCTGCGTTAATAAATAAAAATGATAAAGCCTGTTATTTTAGATTTGTTTATTTTATATTGATAAAAAAACCTTTTATTTCTAATTGTATTATAATCAGGGATCGGATAAATGTGCGTCATTATTCGCAATAATAATATGGACATGACTCCAAAGTTGATTAAATTAATAATCTAACGATTAATTTTTTGAAATTTGATTTCGAAGCTTTAATGTGACTATTTAAAAAGGTTTTCATAGTTACTGGTGTCAAATATGTAAGTTTCTGAAAATGATTAATTATTCAATCAACTTTGGAGTCATGTCCATATTATTCCGAACAATGACGCACATTTGTCCGATCCCTGATTACAATATTCTTTCGTGTTCGCGGTAGCAGGCCAGTAGATTGACTGACCATTTTTACATAACTTTTTTTCCAGAGGACACCCTCAGAGTAAAATGGAAGAATCTTCGCGACTGCTTCAAGAAAGAAGTGAAAAGGTGCGACATTACTTCCGCAGACGAGTACACAGGCAGGTGGCGGCACTTTCCGCACTTGTCCTTCTTGATGCGACAATCTGAAGAAGAAGTAGAGGAAATCAGCAGTGAGAACGAACCAGAAGACTACGAACCAAAATACGTCCCTGACCCAAATCTAGAGGTCTACTTAGAAGACCCGATACCAGAAAAACGGCTCAAAATAGAAGATGAAGAAGACTACGATATGATGTTCTTGAAATCGCTGACGCCTTTTCTTAAGCAGTTGGAACCGACTAGGAACTTGGTGGTGAGGAGCAGGATGCAAGATATGCTGCTGAATGAGATAGCTGCGCAGAATAAGAGTAGGAATAAGAAGTCATAGCTATGGGAAGATGGTAGATAAAGTCCATTCATCCTTAGTTGTCTTATCTAGTAAACAACTTTCTAACCTAAAAGTACCTACACGTTTTCTGTTGTAAACTGCCATATTTGCCTATAGCCAAAATACCTGAGTCCGTATTTGTGCAGTTCGTCCGTAGTGACTATACTTGCCACAAAACTATTTGGCGGCTGAGGGCATACTACTATCTCTCACTGTGATCTGGAACCAGGGGCGTAGCTAATGCCGTATCTGCCGTATCAATTATACGGGGCCCCCGGGCCACGGGGGCCCCCAAAGCGTGTAAGGAAAAAGAATAAAAACTTTCTAATTTATATTACCTCCATATAAGGGCCTCCAAAAAATTTTTATACGGGGCCCCGACCAGGCACGCTACGCCACTGTCTGGAACTAACAAGTGTAACGTAGATAGCAAGACGCCTTCAGGGGCCAGATTGTTTTGCGGCAGGTATAGTAAATTGCTTTATTTTTAATCAAGGAAACACCCGTTTACAACAGAAAACGTGTACTTTTTGGTTAGTAAGTTGTTTACTAGATAAGACAACTAGGGATTAATGGACCGTAGATATACCTAGTACATCTACCTACAGTTGCCACCAGATATATCAGAGCGGACACGGTGCTCAAAAATATCTAAACATGCACTCTAAAGGTGCATTTGGACCAAACTAGCGTTCGCTCATTCTATCCCCCACTACGAAATCAACGAGTGAGGGTTTTCTCGAAAACGTATGCCACTAGTTGGCGCCACTTAGCCGTAAGGTCCCGCTGAGAAACACAATTATCTAGCTCCTAAGAAAAACTTACTAGAAGGTGTTTTTATTTTTTTATATAATTTTATTAACTCGTACAAAATATTGAAACACGAAACTATAGGCGCTCTGAGAATTGAGACAAGTTTCTGGACCTGACGCCTCAGTGCTGCCGCCCTGGTGAACGTCATTTCAGAAAACCCTCATTTCGACGAATCACGTTTTGTGTAATGAACGAATTTCGTAGAGTGGGGGATAGAATGAGCGAATACTCGTTTGGTCTAAATGCACCTTTAGACGCAAGTTTTATTTTTTAAAACACAGTGGAAATAAATGTTATTACAATAGACTTATACAATAGAGGCCTGCTCAGATATTTATGAGCGCCCTGGCCGCTTCTATATATCTGATGGCGACTGTACTTCGTGGTTATAAATTAATTGTTGTCTACTTGTGAAGATACACGATATTAAAGGTGTTCCATGTTACCTATTTGCTAAATTTATTTGTCCTACTCGTAATGCTAACCTACGTATCATCATCATCATCATTATCAGCCTATGATAGTTCACTGCTGGACGTAGGCCTCTTCTATTAACTATGCGTATAGACGCATTAGGAGGTAAATGCCCATAATCGCCACGCTGGGCAAGCGGATTGGCGATCGCAGTAATGTGTCCACTATGATGACGCTGCTGCCCATCATCAATTTTTTATCAAATAGTGGTCAGTGACACTTCAATCCCTTAGTCGACTCTTACGACACCCGCAGGAGGAGTTGGGGTGGTGACAAATGTATTCTTACTGCCGTCACCACACGGCCAACCTACGTATAGTTAGTTGCATAGTGATTCCGTAGTGACTTAGAAAACTAATGATTTGATGAACCGATTTTTTTAACCAGGGCTGCCTAAAAATACCGAAAAAAATCCAGTGAGGTTTTGGGAAGCAGAATAAGCCGCTTAGAGATTTTTTTTAGAAAAAAAGTCTTAAGAAGATGTTCTACAACTTCTACATTTTTAAAACCAATAGCCCTTCAACCCTTCAAAACCATCAATAGCATCATCAACCCTTCTGAAACTTCGAAAAAGCTTGGCCTTTTTTCTTCATTTACGCCATCTGTGGAATTGCTCTAGAACTGCTTGTCAATTCTGTGACTTTCGTTTGGTTTGCGTTGAAACCGAGTCGACTTCTCAGTGTGCAACGAATTTGCATGATTGCCATAGATGTCGCTACGTTTGCAATCACATATTACTCGTGAGCTTGTTACAGTAAAAATATATGAAAAATTCTACATATAAATACATTTGAATTTTATTTACCTATTGAAAACGAATGTTTAAGCGACGAATGAAAAGACTGATAACTATCTGTTTGTACAGTACCATGAAATATGCGCAGAAGAGTAGCGGCCAAGTATGATGGAAATAATAATTTTAGTTACCTATGCATGAGGGCATTTTCACTTCTAGGGACACCCAATTAGCTTAACTCTCACAAAAAAGTTAACTTCAATGTCAGCTTTGTAACGACAATTAAGCATTAAATATTAACAATTTTTTTTTATGATGTAATCCAGAAATAATACGCATTTATGCAATATAAAAACATAAAGTGGATTTACGTAATGCTTAATTGTCGTTACAAAACTGACATCGACGTTAACTTTTTTGTGAGAGTTAAGCTAATTGGGTGTCCCTAGAATTGAAAATGCCCATGAGATGATATGCGATGAAACTCAATAATTATGTTAAACCGTAATCTCACGTCTGTCGCCAATATTTCTTTATAATAGTTTCCACGTGCACTGATCAGTGATTAGACATACCTTGACCCTTAAATGCTTGACCTTGACAAAGATTACTTCAGATTTGAATTCTGACATGCTGTCAATAGAGTCAAGAATACATGACGCATATATACATCACTATGAATTCAAGGGTTGTCAGATTGACAAAAAAACAAGAGTTGGCTTTCTGCACAACTCAGAAAACTCTTTGATTTAACGCGTATATTAATTACATCCTGAATATCCCGACGTTTCGAACTCATTATAGCGTTCGTGGTGAAGGGGTCATCACGAAAGTCGTCAGTATTCACTCAGTATGATTTTAAATAAATGCATTCAATTTTTAAATCCAAATGCTCACTGTTATTTAATTGTTGAATATTGTACCTAATTATTTTGGCTAATGATATTCGTACTTTTTCGTTCTTTGATGTATAAATTATTTGTTAATGTAGTTATTCAAAATAACGTTGTTAATTACATAAACTATTGAAGATTACATAAAGAGTATAAAACACTTTAAAATATTCGGCTATTTTGAGGTTTTTTTTATAATAACGGGTTTCGATTCATTGAATAAAAAACACTTAATTTCCGTCCACATTTTATTTAGAGACATTGGTATAAAATATATGAGATATAAAACAGCACAGTCGTAATTAAATTAACATATGTCAATATAAAACATGTCAATATAATAATAAATATTAAAAACAATAATTTGAACAGTAATATTTAAAATTTAGATGTAGGGCCTGTGTCGCATGAAATTGGATTCAAACTATATAAAAATTAAATCAGGCCTTAAATGATATTTACAATGCTTATGATGGAGAATGATTGGCGATTAATCAATACTATGTAATACCAGGTTTGAATATGAAAATTATTCACTGTGATATTTACAAAATAATAATCATTTTAGTTCCGAATCGAAAACTGTTCCATCAAAACAAATATGGGAATATTGCTCCTTATACCTTTTAAATACTTTTGATAAATAGTGATGTTTTGTTTCCTTCAATCTTACAATTATTTTATCACAGTGAATAGAGGGCGTGTAGGTAGGGCTTTAAGGATTATCTAGTCCGAATGTTCGTTTGAGAATACATATTATTATATAATTTGAACAGATTTTTTCAATGGTTAAACACAACATTGATTGTACACGATGATACATTGTTTATAATACTAAACATTAATTTATGCGTTCCACATATAATTTATTCCATTGACGGTATTAATCATAAAATACAAAGCCAGAGCGGAATGTTTTGACGTTACTTTATCGAAAATTTAAAGTTTTATGCGAGAAATTGTGGATATTTCGTGGTTACCTCACCACCAATAAATTTCCTCGCTTAACAACAAAAAAACTAAGTAATTTAAAACAGTACAGTTCTTGCGTTTTTTATATTTTCTTATGGAAGCGTAAATACGTAGGTAAGTAGAAATGGCGATGGCAGGTGGTTTGAATCACCCGCGTTGCAGCTTTGGCACGGTCGCCCACGTAAAGAGGCTAACGTTAATTTAGACAAAACATTAGTAATATTTAACTGTAACAACTTGCGTTACCCATAATCAATTCTTGCAGCACTTGCAGTATAACATGCGTCTCAGTAACTAAAGGCGCTTAAAAGTTACAAAATATCTTTGGCAACAATTTCCAAGCACGAGATTCTGAGCTGAAGCTATGCTTGAAATAAATAATTTACCGTCTAATGTAATGTAGATATTATATTACTGTAACACTATCCTTAACCTAACACATCGACGAACGTATCATAGAGTATGGAATACTTAAATAAACATTCAATTGCCCCTGCCAGCCACACTCTGTGTCTGTCATTCCCTAATAAAATCATGGCCATCCTTGTTGCATTGAATATACACTAAAGAGATATTTTAAAATGCAATTTATGTTATCTATTATCTAACGATGAGTATTACTCATATACAAATAAGACTTTATCTTTACTTAAAGCATAATTTATATGATATATATTTTGTTTAAGGTAAAGTAGAACAAATAACATGCCTCCCCAAGTTGCTGCTGACTGCTTGCTCTGCTGGCAAGATCCTGAATAACGTCGTTTATATAAAGAGACAAAACGGTATTCATTACGCCGCAATCTTGCGAAGGCATGGACTAAATATCCGAAAGTCAAATGTTTTCACCAAAACATTGGACCCGAGTGAAACAGATCAACAATATATCATTTCCATAGCGTTCTAAAGGAAACTTATTCACTGAACTCGGCTCTGGCACTCCGTGCCTGATAAAGAATAAACAAAAACATTTTTTTACATTGTTTAGTATTTTAAAATTGTACAAACCAGTTACTAAACCGAATGGTTTTGAAGCGGATAACTGTATTTGATATAATAACGATTTAAGAGCTCTTGGGTAAGGAGATTCCAAAACTCGGTTGCTCTTCAAAATTAGTTCTACTGATGTATACGCGAATGACGTAAGTTCAAGAACATACGAAATGTTAAACGACTCGTCACTGAAGCGAAAATATACGTATCAAAAACCGTTAAATAAGATACAACTTTGAAATTTACTTTAGAACACTCATTTCAGTCTCTTAGGATATAAATTCCAATATTATTTCGAATTTAGTACAGAAATCAGTTAGGGGCAGCCGAGGAGGGAGGCCATTATAAAATTTCCCGCTTCACTTTTCAAATGATTGACTGTAATGGAACATTTTTAATGTTCTTTCATTAAACGTGAATTAATTATATCTGTGAGGGCGCCCACTTCTCCCCAGCCTCCCTTTTTAATTAATGACTCGAATAGAAGGTTGCAAAACAATATATTTCTCTACGTGAAATAGTTGGCTAAACACGAAATTAAACATAATGATGAGAGTGAACACATGGGATTCTTTGAAATGTGATATTTTTTATGTTGTATTGTGCTTTACAAACATATAAGAATCTTGTCAACACCGATTATGAGTGATTGTAATAATCACTCTCGAATCTTTTATAACATTCTTGTCACAAACTTCGGGACGATTATATATACGATAAAATCGATACCACATTCCAAAAAAACCTCTGTCAAAACTCGTGTTAACATTACATTATCGTTGGTCTATGTTATGCTTGTATATTAAAACACCGATCGACAACACCTAGTACACAAAACTATGTTACTGATATAACTATGATTATTTCAATTGAAGTCGTGGACGACTATGTCCCAATCATATGACGTCACAACACAACTACAAACCATATAGTAAGTACTATAATTAAAACTTCAGTTAAATTCGTCATTAAGTATGTATGACATAAATGATCAAAATGGAATCTTAATTAATATTAATGCGGAGGTGGCTTTCGTTTTTAAATGTTAAAATGCAATTATTTAATATTTATACTTTCTTACTAAAAAGTTCATTTTATTTTATTAATAACTGAGTTTTCACAAGAATAGCAGCAGCGATTGTTTAAATTTATTAAAATGAAACCACTATGGCTAAGCTCTGGTCTATGACCTGTAATTGTATGATAATATGTATAATAATATTTAGTTTAATATTGTTAAAATAACTTTACACGTAAATAAATACCTTTCTGTTAACCGGACGGTAAGGTTTTAGAATGTCAATAAATTTAGCAATTTCAAATTGAATATCATGTTTTGTCATGATTAGTGGTCCTTATCTATAATTTTGATACCAATCTATGGTCGCTACCGGCCGCAGTCGTCGACAATGGTATAAATCTTCTCAGAAATCTGTTAAAATTGACTGCGGCATCTACAGACCTGGAGCCCTAGAGAGAAGAGTTTTCTCAGAATGTTTTTACTCCAAGCCCTTAACATACGCAACGGAAACAAGGTTTTTTACATAAATTTAAAATCCCGGTAACAAAAGAAAATTGCTCGCTTATGCACTAACCTTTCTCTCTAGAGCACCAGCAACGAAATTGTTTTAATCAAATTCAGAGGTTAAAATTGTAAAGGGTCTCAAAAATATATTGAAAACTGAATTTAGAGTGCTCAACGGCATCTGTCGCGTTTACATATATACATCGAGTTTAGTCGGAGCACGTACTTAAAGTAAAACATCTACATGACCGGGTTCTAATTAAAATGATATGTAACTGTTAGTACATAGATAAGGGTATATCTAATTAATATGTACACGAAATAAATTAAGGGAAAGTAACACGATTGGAAGGAATTGTCTTACGAAATAAACGAGATGTTTCGCGCTTGCGCGGGCTCAGACCATTCTCTCGCTGCACGAGGGTGGCGGGCTTCGCTTATCAACTAGTATAACGAATTTATTTAAATGTAATATCTTGCCGGTTTGTTTCCCATGTACAAATAAAATATCTCTGCTTGTATGAATAAACTTTTTTAAATTTAGGCTCAATTTGACCAAACTTTTATTAAGTAGATGAATAACGCTTAGGTACTCTAAGATATTAGTGTCAAATCATTATGGAGTTTTGACATTACTATCCGAGAGTAAAGCTTATTCTTCGAATATAAGTTTGAATAGAAGTGAAATCGAGCCTTAGAATACTAAGCATGTTGAAATCCAGTCATCAATTATGTTTGCAAGACTGTCGTATGTGCGATAAATGTGCAATGAGTCATGGAAAACTGAGAGTTTTATTTTTGAGATATTTCATTCGATGCAAACTAAGTGGTAAACCTCCTTATCAAAGTATGTCGTGATAAAGTAATCTCAGCATTTACTGAATATAAAACAAAACGGGGATTATAATGGTTCGAAACATGTCGAGCAATCATCGACTTAAATACGTGAGTAACCCGGTTCGATAATATTTTAAAACAGGGATAAATTGTAGAACTTGCCTTTGCACTTCCGTGCGGCTACGGGCAATTTAGTTTAAAAGTTTAAGCCCTGTTAACACACAGAAAACTTATAGGTTGCACTTGTAGCAGTAGAAGTGGATAATTAGAGTAGTATTATGGATGTCAGATATATCGGAATGGCCTGGATGCTCAAAAATATCTAACCATTCCTCTATTGTCATTATGGCCATGGCGTTAGCACCATTTTTGAGTTGCTGTCAAACACAAGATGCGCTAAGGCCGCTGTAGTGTTCATGTCTAGACCTGCGACCATATATAACATGGACGTCTAACGCCAGCTCAAAAATGCCCCCAAAATCAATTGTTCAATTGTGCTATATAAGATGGGCAGAACATAGCGCTTTTCTTAACACCGCGCATATTTCGGCGCAACATCTTTGACAAATGGTTATAGAATATAGCCAATCAAAAGTTTGATGGACCAATCACAACTATTTTTAAATGGCGGTTTAAGTTTTTATAGGTTGACATTAAAATTCATTGCCGTGATGCATTAAAGAAGGGGTGACATTTGTCAACTAAAATTCAGGACCGTTTTTGAAAGGCAATTTACTATGGCGTTCGGCTTCCATGTTTTATTTGTTCGTAGGTCTAGACACACCTTTTGATATGCCATTTGAGAAGTTACAGATCAGCAGACGAGGTATTTTCTCTCTACTCATGACTCATGTAATTGAACTCAAGTGCTTGAAGCAGATGTTCATTATAAATTGTTTTAGCTACATTGGCATATCGATTTTAACGGTCAATTTTTGCAGAAGCTAATATGTAACTTGAAATTGTGTGATTGTCAACTGGACCCTTATTTTCTAAGTTCTCCCACTTTTTTGTAACGTAGTCATTTTTTATATGAGTTCTACTCAGAATCCTGAGCTCTTTCGATCCTAACAGGAGAAAAAAATTGTCTGAAAATTCACATACATTTTCCTATTTTCGTTTAGAATCTCATTGATGAATTCTAGAAATTTCGATAACGTTTTGCAACTTGTATTTACCTAAATTGTACTTGTACAGTCGCTCCTAAATGTATATACATTTTTTCACCTTAGTCCATTGCAATTAGATGAAAAAAAATATTTATGAACTTGATTGCAGCCAAGCCAATGCCATTCTGTAATCGTATCCGATAAGCGATAAGTAATAAATGTATGAGAATGGCAGATTTAAACGAAAAGTCACGTGACCATTTTCATACATTGCCGATATACCGATATATGTATAATCGTATACCGATATATACGTATACGATAGCCGAATGTACCTATACTATGACGTTCAAAAAGTATTCTTTATGGATTTATTTTGAATAAATGATTTTGACTTTTTTTTTAATGGCATCTCGGCTAGGTACTAAGCGAACCGCCACCCCGAACAGCCTTATCCTAGATTACCTAGTGGTCGATCTTAATCTAGGTCTAAGTGTCACTAGTGGCCGAGGGTTGCTTGATAAGGATTTCCGAGTGGCCCACGCTGGCTTGGCTCTTTAGCCGCTTGTCGTGGCCCTTGTCGGCCTTGTCGTGGCCCTTGTCGGCCTTGTCGTGGCCCTTGTCATGGCCCTTGTCGTGGCCGGCCTCGACCGTGGCCACGCCGTTCTTGTGGGCTGGCTCGCGGTGCTCCTCTCTGTATTTCTTGTGCCAGTGGAGGAAGATACATCTGGAATGAGAGGGTATTTCAGTTAGATAATAATCTTGGCATAATCTTGTAGCAGGTGACAGCAGTAAGAATACATTTGTCATCACCCCAACTCCTCCTGCGGGTGTCGTAAGAGTCGACTAAGGGATTGAAGTGTCACTTACAATTATTTAATAAAAGATTGTTGATGGGCAGCAGCGTCATCATAGTGGACACATTACTGCGATCGCCAAGCCGCTTGCCCAGCGTGGCGATTATGGGCATTTACCTCCTAATGCGTCTATACGCATAGTTAATAGGAGAGGCCTACGTCCAGCAGTGGACTATCATAGGCTGATGATGAATAATCTTGGCCTTGTCACCACATGGTGACAACAGTGTCACTTCGTTTACATTGGAGTGACAGAGACAGATTTTCGAGTAGCCCTACCATGAGATTTTACTTTCTATCCATCCCGGTCGTACTCGCGTACCTATAGGCGCGAGCGAGCTGGACGGCTACTGTAGCCGTACCATGCATATATAATTTTGCAAGTATCGGCAACGTTAGGTTTTACTCGATACGTAAAGCAGGCCATCGCTCGCTCCAATATATCAGCGCAATAGAATGCATTACGTATCTAGTAAAACCTAACGTATCCTTTACCTACTTATGTTTTTTTCGGGAATGTATGAAAATTTCGTGTTTTTCCGTTTTGTTCCGGTTTTTACATAAATAATCAATGTCACTCCTTTCCATCTATTTCAATTGACTTTTCCTCGATGACATCGCGTTCTCCTGGTATAAGTGAAATTAGACCTAATTTACATTTGTATGGAGTTGAAAATTAAAGTGGAAACTTTAATTGATTTTTCGGAAAAAATCTGGATAAAAAACAAGCTGTTTGGTGGAAAGAAACGGGATTTGCAACGCTACTCATGGTTCGGCTACGATCCACAATACTATGATCCACAATTTCGACATAATAATTATCAGGCCTATTGATTAATAGGTATAACAATTGACCATAGTTATGCAGGAAGCGACCAACTACTATTTTTTGTTAATCTGACTTAAGCTTTAACATGAGTTTGGTTACTTTCTGCATTGTTAAAAAATCGAAGTTGGTCGCTTTCTGCATGACTTTGGTCAATTACTCCTAATGGCAGAAATTCGATTAAGTTTTGGACCATTTTTAGGAGCATTTGGACTATAGTTAGGTGGTTTTCGATGGTTTCGAACTTTTACTTCCGCAAGGATCCCTGATAGCTGAATAGCCGCTTGAAGACTTTGAAGTCTTTGTGTGCGGCCGACGATGGGAGACTCATTTTACCGAACAATGAGTGTCAAGTGAATTAAATGACAAAAAGGCTCGTACCTACAATGATAAAATTGAGAGCGTTTTCTCGTGTTTTGTAAAGGAAAACAGTAGTGTCAAGTGTCAACTGTCAACACCGAGGCTCTTGTTTTAATGAGAAACCTCAATGTGGAAATCAGTGGTGTAATTGGTACCACTGGGTGCATATTCTTTGATGAGATTAATTGTGTGGAACCCTTATTGGCGTAGATGAAGTAAATATCTATAAGTTAAAATTGTTAATATTCAAACTATTATTGATAATTAATTCCTTGCGGATATTAAAAGTTCAAAGAAGGCTAGTGCCACCAGTAAATTTTCCGAAAAACGAGTTAATGCCTAAATTTACATATTCCTAAAAGTTAGGTGTAGGTGTATCTTTAAAGGTGGACTTACACCAAACGAGCGAATGCTCATTCTATCCCCCACTCTACGAAATCAACGAATTTCGACGAATTACGTTTTGGGTAACGAACGAATTTCGTAGAGTGGGGGTAGAATGAGCATTCGACTCGACACTTAAAGTTACTCCTATACGAAATGTACAAGCTTTTTGAGAATTAATAAATAAATAGGTAATAATAAATATCTTGGGACATCTTACACAAATCGACTTGGTCCTACGGTAAGCTCAATTACGGCTTGTGATGTAGGTCCCACGCGACGATATATATAATAGATAGATACATATACTTAAATACATAGACAGCCATAACCAAGGAACAAATACTTGTGAAAAATAAATACACAAATAATGCCCTCGCCGGTACTCGAACCCGGAACCTCCAGCTTCGTAGGCAGGGTCACTACCAACTAGGCTACGGAGGCTGACTCTTGACAATTGCACAGTTGAACACCAAATAGGTCAGCACGTGGCGCCCACGCACTGCAGTTGCACGCTAGTATTGATCCATTACTGCTAGCTAGGGCATGCGATCCCGAGATTCAAATGCAACCACGGGATTTTATAATATCAAATCTCTTGATTGCATGCAAATGAATCCCGGGAATGCATGCTCTACTGTTAGCTATAAAAGTATCACATCACAATACATCATCAGCCTGTATCAGTCCACTGCTGGACGTAGGCCTCTCCTATTAACTATGCATATAGGCGCATTGTTAAGGCGGGTAAATGCCCATAATTGCCACGCTGGGCAAGCGCATTGGCGATCGCAGTAATGTGTCCACTATGATGACGCTGCTGCCCATCATCAATCTTTTATCAAATAATGGTCAGTGACACTTCAATCCCTTAATCGATTCTTACGACACCCGCGAGAAGAGTTGGGGTGACAAATGTATTCTTGCTGCCGTCACAACACGGCAAGTATATAGCATATTTATGTAGATATTCATCAATGAATAGACCATTACTCGTATAGGTACCTTGATTATTTCTTGATTTATTTCTTTGCTGACGGAAAGTTTTTAGCACATTCGCGGACACTACTCCAGACACAATAGAAGAAACAATGAGATTACGCCTATAGGCGAGGTGAGTGTCCGCGAAGGTGTTAGAATTGTTATTCGCACGCATTGCCTAGTTAGTTGCTAATAATAAGTTGTCTATTTTGGTAACGGCAGTAAGAATACATTTGCCATCACCCAACTCTTCTTGTGAGTGTCGTCAAAGTCGACTAAGGGATTGAAGTGTCACTGACCATTCATTGATAGTTGATGATGGGCAGCAGCGTCATCATAGTGGAATCACTACTGCGATTGCCAACCCGCGTGCCCAGCGTGGCGATTATGTACATTTAGGTACCTCCTATTGTGTCCATCAACTACGCACAGAGGCCTTTGCCCAGCAGTGGACTGTTACATTAAAGCCTAATGAAGTGAAGAAGTAAAATAAAGAGCCATTTTCAGGCATTCTAACTTTATTTCTTTCGGCACGATTTCCGCCATATTGCACAATAATGTGCCCCAGTGAATTCATTACTGTATGTGCAGTGTACCTACAGTCAACAGTTACACCTAGCGCTGACTCAGACGGGTTCTTGTTACACAGAATTAAAGTGCACGGGGACATTTTTGAATATTTTTATATACACCTTATTTTGCCTTTGCAGTGCTTGTAAAGCTCGGCTGTACGATCGGCTCCAAACAAAAACATGTTTACGATTTTGAACTTTATGCTTTGGACATACGTTCTGAAATGTGTACATTTTTATAGACGTGACCGTAATGCCTCAGTTTGAAACTTAGTTATGTTATGGTTCAAGTTTTTCGTGCGAGGTTATTTCCGGGGTACGCTTGCATGCAAAGTGTAAACTAGATTTACTCGGAAAGGTTATATTCTGAAACGACAGCACTTATTCGAACAACTATGATTTTGATGTGATAATCCCGATCTCGAGTATCTCGACCTACAGGCATTACAGCATAGTTTGAACACTGGCTACCAAATAGTCTTATACTTAGTCGAAATAGATACGTATAGGCTCTTGTACCCACCCACCCTATGGTGATGGGAAATTCGTCGCATTTGTACAAAGGGGTTATTTTACAGACAAAAAAAAGGGCATTGATTTTCGAGTTAATCATGTTTTTAGATTTTTAATTCAAATACCCGTCTTTTGATTGAAAACTAGTAATTTAGAAAAAATTACGTATCATTTCGAAAAAAAAAAACATTTTCCCCTCACTAGCTCGTAAAGCACTCGTTTATCCTTTGATACGAGCGGGTAAAAACGCTTTTTACCAACATGTGAATAAAGTAATTTGACATTGCTCTAATTCCTATAGCCCCCTACTGCCTAGTATAAGTGGATCTGTATGACCGTAGTAAACATGCGCAATCGGAGCTCACATGTTAAATTGGTCGTTCTCATGGGTGACTTTGTAAGCCATTGGCTATATTTAAGTTCCAGAAGTAACTCTATTCTACGATACGTTTCGACATTGAGATTTAAATGGTTTCTTTAAGTTAATTTACATTTGGATGAGATTTGTAATCATATTTCCTCGCGATAGTGAGGGGAAAAAAGTTGTATTACACTTGGTGGCAAAGTTTGTTCAACTCTCGTGCCTTGAGACCTTCGCAATGCTCAAGATTGCTCGCTACGCTCGTGGCTCAATTTTGGAATCTTTCGCTAGCTCAGGTCTCAATATTGGCACGACAGTTAAACAACAACTTTGCCCCCTTGTATAATAAATAACTATTTACGAATAGCCAACGATTCACTGATTACGTATAATAAAAAGCAAGAACATTCCAAAATCCTGTAAAATTCGTGATGTTGCATTTGGCTTAGTATACGTAAGAGGTATCGACATGATCCCAAAGGTCCTGTTCAAACATACCGCTTACAAATGTATGACCATCGTGTGACACATATGTACAGTCGGCATCAGATATCTGGGCATTTTCACTTCTAGGGACACCCAATTAGCTTAACTGTCACAAAAAAGTTAACTTCGATGTCAGCTTTGTAACGACAATTAAGCATTAAATATTTACGTAAATCCGCTTTATTCGTGTTTTTATATTGCATATATATACGCGTATTCTTTCTGGATTAAATGATAAAAAAATATTTTTGTTAATATTTAATGCTTAGTTGTCGTTACAAAGCTGACATCGAAGTTAACTTTTTTGTGAGAGTTAAGCTACTTGGGTGTCCCTAGAAGTGAAAATGCCCATCTGCACGTGCATGCCACATCTCAAAATAGAATTGTGTGGTAAAAATGACTATATTTTCTGCAATAGGTACGGCCACATCTTCCTTATAATTTGATTTTGAAATGTAGTCGTATAGCAGACGATATATTGGAGCGCCCAGGGTGCTTATGCTTATCCACTCACTTGCTTTGATTTTTACGATAGACTATCCCCCTTATTCATAAACGTTTGTTAACTTAACAAGCCGCTAATAATTGTTTGTCCCTTTCGGTCTTAACAATGTGTCCATAAGAGCAAAAGGGATAAGCAATTATTAGCAGCTTGTTAAGTTAGCAAACGTTTATGAATAAGGAGGTATGTCTATGTATAATAAGAGTGATGACATGTAACTAAAGCTACATGAAGCAAGTGAGTGGTTATAAATTATAAATATCTGAATGTGCACTCTAACGCCATGATAATAGATTATGAGCACGCCGGCCGGGCTGCTCCGATATACACCGTGTTTTTATTGATTTCCGTTAAATTAAAGGGAAGCTTATTTAGGTCAAAAATAATCAATTTCTCTAAGAAACTAATATCTTAACTCTTACTATTATTGAGTTATTAAAAAAATAAGTTTAATGACTGAACAAGTGTATTGCATTGCAACCTTTATTACATCCTAATGCTACTTATTTTAACATGTGCCGTCAGTCACCGGAAATTAACTTTTGTGTTATTCTTAAGGTTCTCTCACACTCACCATTTCATTTATTATGTATGAAAACGAAGGGGAAAAAAATCGATTTCGACTAAAATCTATATGCCAGGTAGCTTCAATTAACGGTTGGTACCAGCCTGTTAAATTAAATAAATAAATAAAAATAAACATCTTACACAAATCGACCTAGTCACACGGTAAGCTCAATTAAGGCTTGTGATGTCAGATACATATAGATACTTAAATACATAGACAGCCATGACCAAGAAACAAACAACACTCTCACTTCTTGCCAATAACAGACACCCTGATTTGCCTCCCTTTGAACCTGGTGATATTTCGCCGCAAGATACGCTTGCCATCCTAAAGTCCATTAAGACGAAGGCTGTCGGTGAGGATAGCCTGGGTTTGGACATGCTCATGCTTGTGGCGGATTCCATTGCTCCCATCCTCTCTTTTATTATTAACTTCTCTTTATCCACGGGTACATTTCCTGCATCCTGGAAGAATGCCCACGTAATCCCACTACCCAAAACCTCTAATCCTGTCGACTTTTCTCAATACCGTCCCATCTCCATTCTCCCTATTTTGTCTAAAGTTATAGAATATTTTGTTAATCGCCGTCTCCTATCTCATCTTAATATGCATTCCCTGTTAAATCCCTTCCAGTCTGGTTTCCGCCCCGGGCATAGCACAGTCACCGCCTTAGTTAAAATCACCGATGACATTCGCCATAATAGTGAGCATAAAAAGCTCACTATCTTAGTTCTCCTTGACTTCAGTAGTGCTTTCAACACTGTTAACTTCGACCTACTTCTCAGTATACTCCGGACTCTAAATTTTTCTGAAACGACTCTGTCTTGGTTCCGCAACTACCTTATTGGTAGGCGTCAGCGTGTGAGGGTTGACGACCAGTTCTCGGACTGGTGTGAACTCTCCGCTGGCGTGCCGCAGGGTGGTGTCCTTTCTCCGCTTCTATTCTCAATTTTTATTAATGGTATCACCAGGTCACTTAATTCGTCTTATCACTTATATGCGGATGACCTGCAGATTTATTCAGCGGCTAGTATTGAAAATTTTACTAGTTTAGTTAACGAAATAAATGGGGATTTAGAATTAATTCGTTGTTGGGCCCGTAATTATGGATTGAAAGTGAATGCGAAGAAATCGCAAGCAATTGTTATTGGTAGTCCTTACTATATAACTAAGCTCCCAGACATGACGGTTCCGGACATTTACTTTGGTGAGACATCTATCCCATTCTCATCGACTGTGCGAAATTTGGGTATTACCATGGATCAGACGCTTTCCTGGACACCCCATGTGGCGGAAATTAGCCGAAAGGTGTTTGCATCTCTTCATTCTTTGAGACATCTACAAAACTTTCTCCCATTTCAAACGAAAATTACCCTTGCGCAGTCTCTCTTGCTCCCACTGCTAGATTATGGAGATATTGCTTTCCTGGACCTGAGGGAGGAGCTGCTCGATAAGCTCGAGCGTTTGCAGAATGTGTGCATCAGATATATTTTTGGCTTACGTAAATACGATCATGTTTCTCAATTTCGTTCTCAGCTTGGCTGGCTTCCGATCCGCCGTCGCAGAGATGTACATGTCCTGTCCTTGCTTTTTAACGTACTTTTCAATCCTTCTTCGCCTCCTTACCTTTCTGAAAGATTTCTTTATTTAGCCGATGTCAGTAATCACCGTTTACGTTCAAGTGCTAACCTCACTCTTGCTTTACCATGTAATAAGTCGCGAACTTACTCTAGATCTTTTTTGGTGCGTGCTGTGAAATTATGGAATGGGTTGCCGCTGTCCCTCAGACAGGCTCAGTCTGTAACGTCACTCAAGAACGGTCTGAAGAAGTTGTGGCTCTCCGACAGTTTGTGAAATGGTTGAGTATTTTATTTTATTTATAGATATGTAGTATATGTATTTTACATTATAACTATATGTGTAGTTTATGTACGAATTAAGCATAGTAGGTAATATAGTATATTTATAGTAGTCATTCAAATCACGCACTGTACACGTTTGTTTGTCTATCTCTTGTTTCATATAGTTCACTCTTTTGCTCAAAGGTTAACTGGAAGAGATCCCTTACAGGGATAAGTTCGCCCTTGTACCTTTTTGAATTGTTGTGTATTTTTTTTACCTGTTTTATTTGTGTGCAATAAAGAATTTACATACATACATACATACATACATTTGTGATAAATAAATACACAAAGAATGCCCTCGCCAGGGTTCGAACCCGGAACCTCCAGCTTCGTAGGCAGGGTCACTACCAACTAGGCTACGGAGGCTGAGAATTTAACGGAATTAAAAAAAAAACACGGTGTATATGATAGCGACTGTCCTCGTAAGTACGAGTATGTGTGAAGGGCGCGGTTCGATTAGGTAAAAGCACCGCAGCGGGGGACCCGGCTGATTACATGGCGACCTTGCCAGGAGGTCAACTGATATTACTTTGTCATTCAAGTTCATGCCGGCCGTAAAATAACTTAGGTACCTATGACCTGGCTAAGTTATTAATTTAAACGTTCTGATTGCATCTTGTAGTATCTTGACGAACGCTGCGGCAGATTTTTAAGCGTACATTTAGTTCTTGTTATTTAAACAAATTTTTGTTTATTTAAATGTGTGTAAAAACGGTGGTGGCTCAGTGGTTTAGACGTTTGACTTTCAATCCGGAGGTCGTGGGTTCAAATCCTGACTCGAACCAATGAATTTTTCCGAAATTTATGTACGGAATATCAGATGATATTTTTATAAAACTCATTACTTCTGTAATAACATACACAATTTCATTTACATGTAAGTTTTCCTTATTTTCCTTCGTTGTAGGCATTGTCATATGTAGGTCCACCCAACTTACAAACTTTATCGTAAAAACTTTGTCCTGCAGCGGTAGGAAACTACATGAGGCTTTGTTGTCCGTCCGTCCTATTGCGTCCATCTGTCACCGTCAATATTTCAGCAGTTCCAGGGTTGCCACTTTCAGCACTTTTCAACACGAGTTAAGAGATATTTCACTGCTAATTTTGCTGGTGGTAGGACCTCATGGAGGGTCCGCCCGGATAGCTACGACCGTCTTACCCGTTAACCTGTCGCAAATTAGCAGTGTTTGCACTGCTGTGTTTCGGTTTGGGGGTAAGATAGCCGGTGTAGTTACTGGCATCATCATCATCATCAGCCTATGATAGTACACTGCTGGACGTAGGCCTCTCCTATTAACTATGCATATAGACGCATTAGGAGGTAAATGCCCATAATCGCCACGCTGGGCAAGCGGATTGGCGATCGCAGTAATGTGTCCACTATGATGACGCTGCTGCCCATCATCAATCTTTATCAAATAATGGTCAGTGACACTTCAATCCCTTAGTAGATTCTTACGACACCCGCAGGAGAAGTTGGGGTGGTGACAAGTGTATTCTTAATACTGCCGTCACCACACGGCAAACTGGTTACTGGCATAGATAGAGGCAATCCATCTAAGTCCTCAGGGTAGGCAGCGCATAGGCGATTTTTTGATCACTATGTCCATGGGCCTCAGTTCCTGCTTTCCATCAGGTGGGCTGAGAGCTACCTTCGTCACATAAAAAAAGAACAGTGACAAATTATGTGGGATTTTTATTGGATCCTGCAACAGGGAATTACGGGACACAGTAAATCGTTTACAAAAACTTTGTTTGGAGAAGGATAAGTTATGAGGACGTTGCTGTTTTAACTCTCCTTCGTGTGTTCAAGTTGTAAAACTTAAAGCGAAAATCGACATTCGCGAATTTCAGGCAAAAATTGCCCTTAAAAGTAGGTAATGAAATAGATAATTTTCAATTCTATCACATTTTTTACAGGAATCTTAATCTGAGCTTATGGGAATACAAGTATTGAAACGCTGATAAAGAGTGGTTCGGTATAAAAGTATAGCAGCGTATGATATGGTAGGTATATTTTGAAACTGACCGGTTTTTGTTAAACAGGTAAATTTTTTTTTGTAATTGTTCAACAAAACTTCAAAACAAAAATACGTTCATATTCAATCAAATGATCATGTGGAAGTTTTAGCGTTACTTGTTCCAATGTACCTTTAGTATCTTGAACACGGTGTTCTGGCAGTATTTACCTGATTTTTATCTTTAACAATACATTTTCCTGTATGCTTAACGAGTCATTTTATGCGTCTTTGAACAGTTTTATTACGAAACAAACATTGTTTAATTGACTTTTAATTTGGGGGTGCTGAGAGGTATTTACTACTTTGGCGGTTTTGCATTTTTCATCGAAAATGAACTCCCCTACAAAAGTACTTCCAGAGCTTGATGTAGTGGTACATCTGAGTATCTGACTGCCTCGAGTAGGAACCAGTTAACTAATGCAACTGTTTTATATTAGATCATATTCTCTAAAACTCAAATCAGCTTGTAAAAAAATGTATACCGTTCTAACAGTGCAGTAAAAATTGGCAAATTATGTTGTTCAAAAAGTCAAAAGCATATTGCTGTAATGAACGCCTAAATTGACACAAGCTTGTTTGATTTAATATGATTGTATTTAAATTTTACACTATAGTATATAAGGATTACTAAAAAAAATAAGTACCGCATAATGAAAACCTATCAGTTCAAAAAGATACCATATCATACACTGCTAGTTTTTATCGGGACCACTTCTTACCTAACATTTCGTAGAACCTACCGGATCCTTATGGACACTCCTTCTAAATTGTTGCAGTAAACTGCATTTGCCAACCCGCCTGACAAGCGTGGTGAATATGTTATTTTCCCCTGAATTTGGGGAGGCCTAGTTTTGTCCAGTAGTAGAAGTTTTCCGGCTGTACCTAATGATGAAGATGATGATTTTATCTAACGAGTGGACAGATTTGTAGTCGCAATATTGGATGACACATTTTGCAGGTTCCCTTTTATTGCCGATCTCTGCAATTGAGTGCTTGTATGAACGGTTGCATTGAAATACTGTAGCCGTACCATGACTTAGCAAGTATCGGTAACGTTAGGTTTTACTCGATACGTAAAGCAGGCTTTCACGCTCACTCCAATATGTCGGTGCGAGCGTGATAGAATGCATTACGTATCGAGTAAAACCTAACGTAACCTTTACCTTCCAACTCATTGTACGACTACTGTTGTCAATTTGTCACTAAATCGCATCCTACACAAAACAATTCCCGCATTAAATGTCTTTAGTGTGAACGACAACGAGCTCTTACATTTATACTGGTTTACGTTTTTCATGAAACTATGGAAACCACTTCCATTCTGCTTCGCTGCCGTTAATCAACTTTTTTCCAACTTCGTAGATTGGTGTTGTTACTAGTGTTGCAATACATTCCAGTTAAAATTCTTTAAAGCACCTACATATGTACTTTATAAGAGGCAGTTACACAAAAAATCCCAATGGGTTGAAGTGTATCCACAAGGGCCCCACCAATAAGATAAGATACCTATGTATATATGTAGTATGTACCTAGTTCAACTAAAATCCAAACTTCATAAATCGTGTGTGCAATTGACCGTACCTACGAAGCTGGAGGACCCAGATTCAAATCCCTGTCGGTGTCGGGTCATTTTTTTGCGTATTTATTTGTATTCATGATGAATATTTTGTTCCCAAGATATTTTTAACCGACCACAAAATCTCAAAAGGAGACTTTCAATTCTACTGTATTTTAGAATGAAATATCCTCTATTACTGGTGTCTGCATCAAGTCATAAATGCCATAGACATTACAGCCAAGGCTTGATATAATTTGCAAAGTACAGTCGACGACAAAGATATTATTACGGTTTAGGTGCCAAAAATATATTTACACGACTTTATTGCCTTGAAATTAAGGTCGTGTAAATATATTTTTGGCACCTAAATCGTAACTATATATTTGACGTCGACTGTACAATACTAAGAGATGTCCTCGTGGATATTTACCTTAATTTCAAGGCAATAAAGTCGTGTAATAAAGAGAGAGATATTCATGAGGACTCACGCAAAATAGGCGCAAAAATTTTTGACGTCGAGTTGCGGAAATTTAGCCCGCGCAAACTTATAAGTCTTATAACCTATACATGAGGACATTTGCAATTAATACATCTTACATATAGGTCGATTTGTGTATTTCATGAAACATGATCCTTCGATTTTGATTTATTATTGCAAATGCTGCAACCCTAATTCGTATACAATAGTCGTTCAGCAGAGTTCGCGAAACGCTTTATGCGAGAAACGGCCATAACTCACCAACAACGGAATTCGCTGGACATCAACCCCTCCCTTCCAAAATGACATAAGTCTCTGCAATCTTGTATAGACATCGGACTTTTTGCATTGAACCCGTTGCATGAAGCATGCATTCAGGGAATGCACCAGTTTAACAGCTGCGTCAACATTTAACGAACCGATTAACGTTTAAAACGGCGCCGATGGTTTCATTGTGTCTGTAAATATTCCCGTATAATTAGATTTTGGACGTTAATCAGGTTACGATCCTTACACTAGAGGTGTGCGCCGATGGCCAAACCATCGGCGGCGGCCGCCGGTCTGAAAATGGCCGGCGGCGGCGGCGTAATCGGCGTGATCGGCGTAATGAAAGAGACAAGTAAAAATTTTAAAAATAACGGTTTTATTCAAAAATTTCTAAACAAAATATAAAGGAACTAAACATTTTTTCTCGCCGCCGGCGGTAAAGAACTCGCGCCGCCGCCGCCGACGCCGCCACCGGCGTGGAATCGGCGTGACCTTGGCTAGGCATCACAGAATTACGCTTCTTTTAATACCGACAATTCAATGTTTTTAGATAGCTAAAATCGTTGTTGACATCAACTTTCGATAAGGTTTAACAAATATTATGGTTGTACAGTCGTGTACAAAGATATGTATACGCCTAGAAGTTACAAAATTATGTATCTATTCACGTTATTAACCATGTAGTATTATTCGTATCTATCTATTATATATATCGTCGCCCACAACACAAGCCTTAATTGAGCTTACCGTGGGACTAGGTTGATTTGTGTAAGATGTCCCAAGATATTTATTTTTTTTTTTTTTTTATTTATTTATTAATTATTACAACCAATAGATGTACCTACTCTTAATGTTTCTTCCTGACGACGGAAACCACAGCGGTCGCTAACCAGAACCTTCAAGATGTGGTTTGAATCCTCAGGGAGGACGGTACGAGATTTTGTGAAATTCAGCGCTGGGGCAGGAAGTCAAAATTTTCGGGGGAGACCTTAGGGCATTTAGGGCTAATGTAGTAACGCCGTGAAAACCCAGCCGTCTCTTCGTTAGAGAAACGGGCTCTAAACCAAAATCAGTAAGCGCGCACGACACGATCTCCGGTGCTCCAATACTCTTTTGATTGAAAGAACGACCATCAGAACCGGAGGACAAAGGTTTTCGTACAATCTTTAGGACTCTAGGATGAAGCCATGTGACGAAGCTGGCAGTCCTTTCCGAAGTAGAAGACTTCTATGGCCCATTATACGCTTCGCATAAATCTCGACCTGATCTCGAAAATGAGGATTCTAGACCCACTTTGATACGCCACTACACCGAAGACCTGCTAGAAGTCAGTATCGGAGAAATCGAGGTCGCTCTTGGGCATCTTAAAAACGGAAAAGCCCCCGGATAAGTAGGATGGCGTTACAGTTGTTAAAAGTAGGAGGTAAACCCGTACTGAGGGAGCTCCACACTCCATCCAAGCTTTTCAACGCTGTCCGATTCGAAGGGAGAACTTCCGAGGCATGGAGTACAAGGGTGGTCGTCCTGTTCTTCAAAAAGGGAGACAAACCCCTAATGAAGAACTATCGATCCATTTCTCTTCCAAGCCATGTCTATAAGCTGTTCCCAAGAGTGATCACGACCCGTCTTGCGCAGAGACTCGGCGAATTTCAACCTCTGGAACAGGCTGGATTTCGGAGCGGATACGGCACCATAGACCACATTCACACAGTGCGGAAAATTATACAGAAGACCGAGGAGTATAATCAGCCTCTGTGTGTAGAATTTGTGGACAATTAGAAAGCCTTTGACTCGATTGAGATCTGGTCTGTTCTGGAGTCCTTGCAGCAATGTCAAGTAGATTGGCGATACTTTCAAGCGATAAGATGTCTCTACGAGGGCACCACCATATCCATCCAAGTACAGAATCAGCAAACAAATCCTATACAATTGATTGCATAGAGGCGTGACACAAGGGGACGTTACCTCCCCGAAATTGTACTCAAATGCAATGAAGGACATGTTTAAGACGCTGATCTGGAAAGGACGTGGCATCAACATTGATGGCAAGTAAGAGAGGTAGTATGTATACCTCGGGCAAACATTGCTGATGGGTAGGAACAACTTCAAGGATGAGGTGAATAGAAGAATTAAGCTAGGTTGGCCGCCCGCATTTGGGAAGCTACTTCGAGTCTTCACATCGTCGATCCCAATTTCAAAAGTCTTCAATCAGTGCGTCGCATCCGTCATGACGTACAGAGCCGAAACGTGGACACTGACGGTACGGCTGGTCCACAAGTTCAAGGTCACTCAGCGCGCTTTGGAAAGGGCTCTATGCTCGGCTTCTCTCTGCAGGATCGAATCAGAAATGAGGTTATCCAGCAGAGAACCAAAGTGATCCATATATGGATCACTTTGAATCCTGCCAAATCGTCGCTCCACGCTATAGCGTGGAGCGACGATTTGGCAGGATTGAAGACGATTGCGTGAAATTAGGGAGGCCTATGTCCAGCAGTGGACTGCGATAGGCTGATGATTATGTATTGTTAAGTGTGAATATACTGAATATTTAACGATAGTTAAAAAGCATTTAAAGGTGCGTTTAAACCAAAAGAGCATTCGCTGTTCTAGCGCCCGTTCTACGTAATCAACCAATCACGTTTTGTGTACCGATCAAATTTCGTAGAGTGGGAGGTTAGAACAGCGAATGCTCTTTTAGTTTAACCGCACCTTAAGTCAATCCCACTGACAATTTGAGTTTTGCTATGGAAAATTTCGGTCCTTGCTATTTAACTCTATGAACAACTGTTTTCAAGGCCACGCCGCCGATCAATTTTGACCGGCGCGCCGCCGCCGGCTATTTGGCCATCGGCGCTCATATCTACTGCTGCGTAACATTAAGCGTGCGTTCCGCGTCCACTCAAAATGGCTGACTGACTCCCCGCGTTTATGGTGCCGGGCTGCCACCTGCTCGGCGTACGGACTTCCCGCACCCCCCAGCCCCCGCACCTTGCACTCTTGCGCCGTTGACAACGTTTATATTGCCTGTATCGCACACGTTATTTATTGTTATCTCGGGTTATAACTACAAAACAAACCACGGAAAGTGTTCGCTTCTTATTTTGTTTGGCATGCAGGTAAATTTGCTTTATATTAAATAAATTTTAGGGTAATGATGCGTGATCTACCTAATTACCTACGCGAAGTGTGAGAAATATAATCTAGGATACTTCTATTGACGTGTTGCAATGTACGCACACAAAACAGATTAAAAAAATCAAGAATTATTGTCACGCCGATTTCACGCCGGTGAAAACATCGGCGGCGGCGGCGTGGCTAAAATGACCGGCGGCGGACGCCACGCCGATCGGCGCACACCTCTACCTTACACCATATCAGCTTTTTAATGAGCGGATCTTTCATAACTTACTGTACTAAGATGCTAAAACTTGATGTTGAGTATAAAGCACTGGTTTCACCGCGAGCTACTAAACTATGAACTATCGGCTATAAACACTAAACAGATACGCACTCCCGTGTAAATAAAAGAGACGCGGCGTCGCCCTGCTATCAGCTATTACCGCCGTGTCTCTTTTATTTAAACGGGACGGGAGTGGAGTGCGTATCTTGTGTTAGTGTTTATTTTATAGCCGATAGTTCATAGCTTAGTAGGTCGTGGTGAAACAAGTGCCTAATGATCATTCCGTTAAACAATGCCCAATTAAATAATGTTCCAAAGGAAAAATTATATCAGGGTTTAAAGATATATTGGCTCAGATAAGTGAATATTGAGAAACGTCGAAAGACGCCCGCGCTCCTGAAGATTGTAAGAAATTCGCTTGTTAGGATTTTTTTATACATGGATTTATCTCTGTCACTCTAATGACGCCTTCGTTGGTGTGACGGAGACAAATCGCCGAAATATGCGAACTTGGGAGTTCACGGTAGGTCAACTGGGCCTATCCAGGGCAAGTTCTCTTGAAGCACTCGATCTTCTCACCTGAGAACTACCTCTCCAAGTGGATCAAGTCAAGGGCTTCGTGAGTGACATACCTTTACTTTTAGTGTAAAGCCCGAGTCGGACGCGTCGAGCGTCCAAAGAATTTAGGACGGCATTCGGACCACACAGATACGTTTGCATTTGTTTAACGCCCCGCCAGATGCCCCTGCACGAGCATTTACTCAGGCCTTAGACTTAGGTTCGTAATTATGACAGGAACAAAAGACAATCTGCGATGCCCAGGAGCAGGGTGGCTCGGGGAAGCATCGTGGTAGAATGTACACTATCCCAAGATGCTCCCCATAACGGAAGAGAGGGCAACGTCGCAGGGGAGTTTAGTGGGTATTCTTCTCCCTGGAGGAGCGAGCCCCACATACCATCATGGGCTCCCCCAGCCCGTGTTGATGATGCGTAAATGCATTCTCCCCTGCGTCAACAAAAAAAAAAAATAATAATAAAAAATAAAAAAATAAAAAATAAAAAAAAGGAGCAGGGTGGCTACTACGAAGTCGTGCCAGCAGCTGGAACAAGTACTCCTAAAGCAAATGGCACTGGCAAAGGTGCCTCGATCTTCTCACCTGAGAACACAGCCCAGAACGCCGGCGCTCATGAGGACAGCCCCTGTGCCCATCAGGTAGTACCGATGCTGGGCCGCCTCCGCGCCAGGAGAGAGCTGCACCACTCCCACCACCATGATCACGATGCCCAGCAGCAGGGTTCCCACTACGAAGTGGAGGGCCAGCAACTGGAACAGAGGCTGGTGGTTAGTTTTCGAAACTATGGGACAAGGCACATGAAACATTTTTGATCACAGGTAGTGATCCATAATTAATAAGACATGTTTTTTTAACTGTCCAAAAATAATTAATACTTTGGGCAACCAGCTTGTCTATCCTCTATTGAAAAAGCTAGTCATCATCATTATCATCATCATCATCATCAGTCTATGATAGATAGTCCACTGCTGGACGTAGGCCTCTCCTATTAACTATGCGTATAGACACATTAGGAGGTAAATGCCCATAATCGCCACGCTGGGCAACCGGATTGGCGATCGCAGTAATGTGTCCACTATGATGACGCTGCTGCCCATCATCAATCTTTTATCAAATAATGGTCAGTGGCATGTCAATCCCTTAGTCGACTCTTACGACACCCGCAGGAGGAATTGGGGAAAAAGCTAGTAAATTAAAACAACATAGTGTTGGTTGCCAAGTTGCCATGTCTCGGCAGGGTTGTGATGTATGATGGGATTGTCTCTCACCTTGTTACATATAACCTCAGCCAGCGGCCTGTAGTGGTCCGGCGACGGGGTCGGCTCCCCCTCCCTCGGTCTCCCGAGAGTCCCGAGCTGTCCGGCCGCTTCCCCTCTTCTCATTCCGCCGCCGGATAAACTTGAATCCATTGGGATCTTTTGTGTAATCTCTATCTCTCACCTCGCAGCATATAGCCTCTTGCCCAGTCGCAACGGTTACTGCGAGCTCTCGGCAGTGTTGTCTTGCAGTGTATGTTTGACGGAATTGTCTCTCACCTTGCTGCATATAACCTCAGCCAGCGGCCTGTGGTGGTCCGGCGACGGGGTCGGCTCCCCCTCCCCCGGTCTCCCCAGCTGCAGCGGCAACTGCGACGGCCGCCGACCGCCTCCCCTCTTCTCATTCCGCCGCAGGGTAAACTTCAATCCATTGGCACCTTTTGTGTAATCTCCATCTCTCACCTTGCAGCATATAATCTCCTGCCCAGCTGCAACGGTTACTGCGAGCTCTCGGCAGTGTATGTCTGATGGAATTGTCGCTCACCTTGCTGCATATAACCTCAGCCAGCGGCCTGTGGTGGTCCGGCGACGGGGTGGGCTCCCCCTCCCCCGGTCTCCCCAGCTGCAGTGGCAACTGCGATGGCCGCCGACTGCCTCCCCTATTCTCTTGTGATGCATGTCATTATCTCTCACCTTGCTACATTATAACCTCCGCTAGCGGCCTGTTGTTCCCTCCCCTCTTCTCATTCCGCCGCAGGGTGAACTTCAATCCATTGGCATCTTTTGTGTAATCTCCATCTCTCATCTTGCAGCATATAGCCTCCTGCTCAGCTGCAACGGTTACTGCCAGCTCTCGGCAGTGTTGTCATGCAGTGTATGATGGAATTGTCTCTCACCTTGCTGCATATAACCTCAGCCAGCGGCCTGTGGTGGTCCGGCGACGGGGTGGGCTCCCCCTCCCCCGGTCTCCCCAGCTGCAGCGGCAGCTGCGACGGCCGCCGACCGCCTCCCCTCTTCTCATTCCGCCGCCGCTCGTGACGCACCGCCACTGCTGGCATAGCACCAATCATCTTCGCTGTGAACATTTTGCTGATGAGAGATTCTAGTTTACGCTAGCGCTATTGATGAGTGAAGGTTTGAGATGTCAGTCATGGAAGGCATTTGATCGTGAGCTTTCAGACTATTTTCACTTGTGGTAAAGTTTGCAGTGGTTAAAAACTGTTGCCGATGCTAGTTCTTTGGAATTAGTTAATATTTCAGAAGTAATACTAGTATTAGAAATTTAAAATTGGTATCGGCCCTTCTGAAACTTGAACAAATTTCCAAAGACCGCCCCTAGGACGCAATTCCCAAGATCAAAGCCTCAACATGAATGCAGTAATTTTAAGCACCGTGACAAGGTACTCTACCATGTGCATTGACATAATATATATGAAATAAAACTATGAAAATGGATAAACTCGCGTATATTAACTAATTTTAACTTCATTCCGACGTTTCGAACACTCTGCGGATGACTGACAATGGAGGAAATTTGATAGATCTACCTCCATCAAAATAAGATAGTTTTCATAGTTTTATTTCATGTGTAATCCTCGCGGTAACCGAAGAAAATATTATATAGTTATTGGTAGGTTTTGTAACAGTACCGGGGCAATCAATGACACTGGAACGGTTGGTATAGTTTTTGTGTGAATACCGACGTCGTACAGAACTGGACGACAAGAGGGATAAGCTGAAAGCCCGACCACCAGCGGCAATCAGCTATCACTACGTAAATGGTGTTCTCTCGTGCCCGTTGTGTACACGGGTCTTTATTGACAAGATCGGCTACGTCATCCACACACACACGAGAGCACATGAGCGTCAACAAAGGAGTTGAAGCAGTCGCCGTGGCCGAAAACGGTCAGGAACATATATTTGATTTTCAGCCTATTTCTAATGATTGAAAATATAATTCATACAAATTTGAATAAATAAATAACTTTGGGTTTGGATTTCTCACGCTATATTTGGCAAATAAAAAGAGAAGTCCCTAAATGGATGAAAAGAGTATTATCCTAAAAGGAAACTACGCAAAATACGTTCGGAATTTCATCCTCTTGCGGTGAATGCGAATGATGGAAATTGCAGGGTATTAGCGCATCCTACGAACTTCAGCAAATAACCGGAATGATATTTGCATTTCAAAGTTTCTATCCGCCCTGGATTCCTTTACGAGCAGTGCGGTCGCTTCGAGTAATGCATCCATTACGTTACGACATGAGCTTACCCGCTTTTAACTGAATAAAATCATTTTTCAATTTAGTGACATACTTGTAACCTATGTATATGTAGTCTCATGAGCGTCCGAAAAAAGAAACCTTCATCGGCCACTATTTTACCATGATGACAGTTATGACAATTGCGTCCACATATAATATGGACGTCTAACGCCAGCAGTGTTATTCACTAAGGAAACCGCCTTGCTATCAGCGCTGTGTCAGCACTGCGGCAGCGTCGAGCCTAAAAATGGTATTCACTAATGCACTTTAAACGACACTAGTGCTCGGCTTAAACAGCGTCGGGCTGTCATCGGCTGTCACCGCCTACAGTTCGACGTCGAGCTGTTCTACGTTAGTGAACACCGTTTTCCGCAGCGCTGCGCTTGACGTCGAAGTGAAGGCTCTCTCGACGTCGAGCTCGTTGACTAACGTAGCGTCGAATGTGTGAATAAGAGAATAACATAGCAGCTCAAAAATGCCCCCAAAAACAATTGTTCTATTGTGCCAAGATGGGCAGGACATAGCGTTTTTCTTGACACCGCGCATATTTCGGCGCAACATCTTTGACAAATGTGTATAGAATACCTAGAGCCAATGAAAACTTTGATGGAGCAATCACAACTATTTTAAAACAGCAATTTAAGTTTTTATAGGTTGGCCTTGAAATTCATTGCCGTGATGCATTGAAGAGGGGGTGATACTTGTAAACTAAAATTCAGGACCGTTTTGAAAGGCAATGTGGTACCGTGCGGCTTCCAAGTTTTATTTGTTCGTAGTATTTTTCCTATTGTCAGCGTCCATTCATGATCATAATATCATTTATTGCACCATGGTATGAATTTTAGTTGTTGAAAAATAATAATCATAGTATCTACACATGGACCCTGGCAGGTTATGGCAACATGTTTAATTCACCCTTCAGCATCAAGGCTCCGATAAGATGCATTGATATCTAACGCTCAAAATTCTAACCATGTGCCAAGAAAGGGAGCAAGGGAGTTATTGGCTTTAAGATAGGCTTTTCGAGATATCGTCCATGTACGTTTGAGACACATAATCAGGATATCTGAGATCTGAGAGGTTTGAAGATCTGTGGAGTAAAGAATGGATAAGACTGCGGCAAATGTAGCATGTTGCTATTTCGATTTCTTTTAATCTATTTGTAAGATAAATTTTGGAGCATAGAACATTGTTTGATTGATCAAAATTAACAGTAACCGTACCATAAGCCCATTAGATTAACATACATATAAATTAGTTACATTTACCCCATAGTAGCCTTTGCCACGGATGACATAGCTTATACGAACAAGATAAAAATATGTTGAATTGGCTGACTGACTGACGGGTTCAAATCCCAGCTTCGGCGTTGATAAACTTTTAGTACCTATCTTCTTTGGTTTGATTCCTATGTGTATCATTATTTGTATCTCTTTTAATTTTAGTTTCATGACGCATTGGTGTAAACTGTAATGTCGTGTAAACGTTTTGTTTCAATAAAATAAATAAATAAATCATCATCATCAGCCTATGATAGTCCACTGCTGGACGTAGGCCTCTCCTATTGACTATGCGTATTGACGCATTAGGAGGTAAATGCCCATAATCGCCTCGCTGGGCAAGTGGATTGGTGAGCACAATAATGTGCCCACTATGATGACGCTGCTGCCCATCATCAATCTTTTATCAAATAATGATCAGTGACACTTCAATCCCTTAGTCGACCCTTACGACACCCGCAGGAGGAGTTGGGGTGACAAATATATTCTTACTGCCGTCACCACACGGCTATACGTCTATGTCAAGTACGCGGAAAATTATATGGAAATACCAGCGGTCTTTGAATCACAATGCTTCACGAATTCAGCACGACGAACTAAATGCCGTTTCCCAGTCCGCAAATAGAACATAATTGTAACAGTAATCGACTGATTAAACCGATCGGTCGTGTTTGTGCTCGTTTGTTACGCTTGGCAGACGACTTGGCAGCGGTCGTTCGATATTTGTTGGTAAATATGGAATGCGTTCTGTTTGGTTACCATGAGCTGTGTGCTTAAGGTGCATTCAGACCTGCGACCATATATAACATGGACGTCTAACACCAGCTCAAAAATGCCCCCAAAACCGATTGTTCAATTGTGCCAAGATGGGCAGGACATTCGTGACACCGCGCATATTTCGGCGCAACATCTTTGACAAATGTTTATTGAATATCGCCACTCAAAACTTTGATGGACCAATCACAACTATTTTTAAATGGCGGTTTAAGTTTTTATAGGTTGACATTCAGATTCATTACCGTGATGCATTGAACAGGGGATGACACTTGTCAACTAAAATTCAGGACCGTTTTTGAAAGGCAATTTAGTATGGCGTGCGGATTCCATGTTTTATTTGTTCGTAGATTTAGACCAAAAGAGCATGCGCTGTTCTATCCCCCGCTCTACGAAATCAACCAATCACGTTTTGTTTACCGATCGAATTTCGTAGAGTGGGAGGTTAGAATAGCGAATGTTCGCTTGGTCTGAATGCACCTTTACACTTACACTGCTTAACAGAGAGCGGAAAATCCATAGCAAATCAAAAGACTGTCGCAATCAAACTAGAGTGAGAAACATTTTTTATCGTTATCGAGTGAGTTTTCTCAAAAAAAAAATCATAGCGATAGGTTTAGGTGTACATCTTATAATCATTCAAGCCAAACGCCAAAGTATTAGTAAGTTAAGGGTTTGTTTTACATGTGTTATTTCATCTAAAATGCAACGTAACTTATATTATCAACGTTTCTTATATTTCCAGTGGCGTAACTAGGGGGGGGCAGGGGGGGCACGTGCCCCGGGCGCCAAATTAGAGGGGGCGCCAAATCGGCCAAAATTTTTAATTTCCTTTTGCATAATTTATACATTAAAAAATTTGAATTTCATAAAATGCTAGATTGGGACATTTTCCCCGGGCGTCAAATTAGGCGGGGCACCAATTTCTTCTGCAAAACTTATACATAAAGTGACAAAATGCTAGAAAGGAACATTTTGTCCGGTAGTAAAATCGGCAAAAAATTTTGATTTCCTCGTGCATAATTTACATGTAAATAAATTAAAAATCTGTAGGTATGCGTAATCTATCAGAAGGGGCGCCAAATCGGCGAAGATTTTTTGATTGCCTTTTGCATAATTTATATATTACAAAAATGTCGAATTAAGCGGGGCACCAAATCAGCAATTTATTTTGATTTCCTTTTGCATAACTTACACATAAAGAAAATCTTCATGCGTATATTAAAAAAATGCTAGATTGGTACATTTTCCCTGGGCGCCAAATTAGGAGGGGCTCCAAACAAGCCAAAATTTTTGATTTCCTTGTGCATCATTTATTTATTATATATTATTTATTTATACAAAAACAAATCAAAAATATGTATGCGTAAACTATTAGAGGGGGCCCCAAATCGGCCAAGATTTTTTATTTCCTTTTGCATAAATTATATTTTCCCGGGCCGTCAAATTAGGCAGGGCGCCAAATAATAATATGCATAATTTACACACAAAGAAAATCTTAGTAAATTCAAAAAATGCTAGTTTGGTACCTACATTTTCCCGGGGTGTCGAATTGTGAAGGGCTCCAAACCGGCCAAAATTTTTGATTTCCTTTTGCATTATTTACACATAAATAAATCAAAATTTTTTATGCGTAAATTCACAAAAAGCTAAAATGGAATATTTTTTTTACCATGTATTTCAGAAATACCGTACTCGCTTTCTATAGATTTCACATTTTTTTTTTCTCTTATCGATTTGGAGAAGTTTTAATACTAAAAGTATGAAAACAATTTTATATCCTGTGCTGCATGTAGTACTTACCCGTATTACTCTTCTTAGCATCGAATAAATTGAAAATGTACCTATTCAGTTAGATTAGAACAGTTACATTTATTTTATTTCCTAGTAGGTAGGTAGGGCCTTTCCTGCCTAGTAGGTTGAATTTCAGATAAAATTGTGGTATCCTAAAAGTGACCCAATTTAGGGTTTCTTTCTACCCAAACTAAGACCCCTTTTAGTTTCGTCTGGTCAGACTAGACCGGCAGTACGAGTACTAGAAAGTTGCGATTTAGTGAATTTGGTCAAGGTATACATATTAATTACGCAGACAAAATAATATAATAAAATATAGAACAATAGTAAATTGTGTCACAAGGGTACAACAGAAAGTCCTTGAACAGAAAAGTGTCACTTTAATACCTCCTAGCAGGGAAATTTCTCATTCGCACGTGTATTCTGGTACGACGTTTTTCAGTACATTTGGCCCTCCGAAGACCTGACGTAGAATGAACCACTTCTCGCACTAGCACGTAAAAAAGCGCCATGCGTACTGAAAATAGTACATTACGACACAAGTGCGAAAAAAATGAAATTCGAAACGAGTGGTGAAGTTTTAAAACTCGACCGATAGGGAGAGTTTTTAATCGACACGAGATTACGAATTTCGTTTTTGCACGCGTCTCGTACGACGTTTTTTAGTGCAGATGGCCCTCCGAAGTTTTGGACCTGACGTAAAATGACACACGTAAATGACGACGTAGAGCCTAAAAAAGGCACCATCTGTACTAAAAAATATGTTTCAGTACAGATGGCGCTTTTTTACGAAGCTCCGAAGATTTCGATTTTACGAAATTGAAATCTTCGGAGAGCCATAAGTACTGAAAAACGTCGTACGATACACGTGCGAAAACGAAATTCGTAACTCGTGTCGATTTAAAGCACTCCCTTCGGTCGTGCTTAAATTTATCTCCTCTCGTTTCGAACTTCATTTTTTTTGCACTCGTAGCGTAATGTATTATTTTCCCCTATACGTAAAGTGGCGAAGGATTTACTGCTAGCAATGTCAATATTAGGTGTTAAGTTAACTCTGGAAAACGAGAAGGGGGGGGGGCGCAAATTTGGCACTTGCCCCGGGCGCCATTTACTCTAGCTACGCCCCTGTATATTTCATATTAAGTAATAACCCTTTTCTTTAGGGGTTAGGTAACAGTCGGGCGACAAAGAGGTAATCAACCTCATTGAAAATAACAAAAATTTCAGAAAATTAAAACTCCATAACTTCCATAAGACATCGAATGACATTAATGTAATTTCGTTGACATTAATGTAGCGTTGTGTCTCTGTAGATAATTATTATTTGTATTTTACGGTTTGAAACGGACGTGGTTGATATATAAACTAACTCGATATCGATTATAAAATGCTTCTCACCCTAGTTTCATTGCGACAGTCTTGTTTTGCTATGAATTTTCCGGGCTCTGCTGCTTACCATAAGTTCCCGCAGCGTTGTTAACGCGGACGTACTTTCTACAGGGTGTAATTAGCATTGTACCGAGGAGAAGCTTCATAAGTTGCGAAACTTGCATAGAGAATGTTCTCGGCAATTTGAATTTTCTAAGCCATCTAATCATGCCAAAACCATTGTATATCTTTGCCTTTTAAGGTATATTTTATGCCTTGTTTACTCAATTGTGAAATACAATATTCTTCATCACACTTTTTTATAAGTTCTCATGGAAACATTCTCTTGAATACTCATGAAAATTCTCGGAAATTTCCGAGTATATTCCCGCAATTTTGAGAATTTTCTGCAACTTGTACATTTCTAGGTGTAATCGATAAGTGTTTATAGGCCATAATTCCGTAAATATGAGAGAAGAGATATCAGAAAACTGCTTACCAATACGAGCGCAGCGAATCACACGGCTCAGGTATACGTACATCGCTGGTGAAGTGTTAGTATGCAGTTTACTGCTGCGAGTGCTACCAGCAGTGAAAGTTAAACGGCCCGATACGAACGAGTTAAACGTTAATATGCCCGCTTGGGCATAGATAAATATACAAATGTACTGAAATCTGAAATACATACATTATGGCAGCTGTAGGTACGTTACGTACATATTGGGCCAAGGTGGCCCAAACTAAGGGATATAATGGTATAGGTACGATGCAGCGAAATCTGGAGATCGCTCTTACAAATAGCGGCATCCCTTACGAGCAGAGTAGCAACTATGGAGAGGAGACTAAGGGTACATTCTGTACTATATATGTGTACCCTAACACACAATTCTTCTATAATACGGGTAATTAAACTCATTTTTAACGGCCAACGCATAACGGGGTCAGTGTTTAAAAATGTATACCTAGCTTCATAGGTACCTATGTCTACTAAAAATAGGTAGGTAATAGGTATGAGTTCAACCGCGTACTATTTAAAGGGTGAAATTTAATGAAATGAATGCTATATTGTGTGGTAGATTTCGCAGTTTCCGCAATAATACCACAAACAGAATGATTTTTTATTCACCGGCCAAACTTAGCAGGGACCGGAACCGTTATTTTACGAAAACCTCGAAGTAGCTTAATATTTTAAAATGTCTTATACTATTTATGTACTAACTCACTATTTTATGTAATTTATAACATCATATTTTTAAATTAGTCCAATAACTTAGAATTTATATACCGAAGAACGAAAATGAATGACAAAATTACCGTTCTTTTTGTATGGAGAAAATAACGGTTCCGCTTCCGGTCGATGCTTTAGAGGTAATATTGACTTTTCCAATGGGACCGACATCCAATTCGAGAAAAAAAATCTGATGTTCCATACAAACCCTGAGATATTAGTAGGCGGCAATCTATGGAACATCACATTTATTTTTCGTATCGGGTGTCGTGTCGGTCCCTTTAAAATTTCATCAATGTGACATCAGAATAAACCTTCTAAAATTTGATTTGACGCCCAACGTGGCGATTATGGATATTTTCCTCCTAATGCGTTTATACGCATAGTTAATAGGAGAGGCCTATGTCCAGCAGTGGACTCCCATAGGCTGATGATGATTTTATCATGTATATATTTAGTCTGTGGCCAACTGGCCATGTCATGTATATATTTAACAATGGCCGTTTATTATGAGACCGTGTTCAGCTTTCCGCACGCGTACCACCACGTACGCTTGACGTACCTACGTAAATGATCAATTTACTATGGATAGAATGCAGAGGTACGCATGCTTATGTAATTATTAGGGTGGGTCACTGATGTATGAAGGTAAGAAAGTATTTGGTTTTTACTGGGCAAAGTTGTAAATAGTTCCGTAATTAGGTTGATAAAGGGTGTGCAAAATGATTTGGCCATCGGAATTAAGTTTCTGCCTCCGGATCTATTTGAAAGATTTCATAGAAACTTCAGTACATTTTGTACTGACCAATGGTTGATATCTATGTTTTTGTTATATTGTTTGAATATTGTGTTTATCTGGAAATAGCTTTTCTAAAGTTACAGAGCCAAAAGAGACGACTAAAAGGTCGAAAGTAATAACTTTTTTTAAGTCCCGTACATTTTAGGAAAAATTCTACTCAAATCCGGAGGCACTAGGCAGGGAAACATAAATTAAAAATAAGAGTTATAATCAAACATGAAGTGGCATTGTTTTGTAACTGTGCCTTCCAGAAAATCGTTTTTTTTGAAAAATTACCGTTTTTTTAAAATTCCGTTAAATTTAACAGGCTGTTTTATACGCTTGGTACGTTAATCGGGGATTCGGAGCTACCTCGTACATAGATTCTAGTCAAACTCGTAAAAAAAGATTTTTTTTTCGTTTTCATACATAATAAATGAAATGGTAAGTGTCACAGAAATTAATATAATTATCTAAATCTGTGGTAAGTGTATTTCAGGTGACTGACAGCACATGTCAAAATAAGTAGCATTAGTATGATGTAACAAAGGTTACAATACACTTGTTCAGTCATTAACCTTATTTTTAACAGTAACAGTAAGAGTTAAGATACTAGTTTCTTAGAGAAATTGATTATTTTTGACCTAAATAAGCTTCCCTTTAATTTAACGCAAATCAGTGTATATGTCTTCACTTCACCCTTGTGTCATGGCGACTGACCGACTGTGCCTAGTTCTAGCCGTTCCAGGTCACTGAACAATGCAGACGTCATGTAAGTTCTATATTGCCTCGCATATGGAACTGTTACTTATTATTTATGTGACAGTTTGAGTGCCACGAAGCGTCGTAAGTTACGACACATGATTATGACTATGACATAGTTATGCAGATGTATACAGGGTGTTCGTTTCGATATGCTATAAATAAGACAGGTTACTTGGGACATTAATAGAAGTTGTCTCGTATACAGGCTTTTGGAAAATTCGATAAAAAAGATTTTTTTTGTTTTCATACATAATAAATGAAATGGTCAGTGTGAGAGAACCTTAAGAATAAAATAAAAGTTAATCTCAGGTAACTGACGGCACATGTCAAAATAAGTAACATTAGAATGTAATAAAGGTTGCAATACACATGTTCAGTGATTAAACTTATTTTTTAATAACTCAATAACAGTAAGAGTTAAAACACTAGTTTCTTAGAGAAATTAGTTATATTTAACCTAAATAAGCTTATGTTAAAGTTATAGCATATGAAGAAAAACACGCTGTAGATATCTATCACGTGTGAGATATATGAGTAGTAAATAAGATTTGTGTCTTTTGCATTGCGAAGTGCTGCATTAGGTGTACTAAAGAATGTTTAAGTGCATTGAAAACTTGTGGACGGGTGGTATTCGGACGAAGCTATACTAACGAATGAGAGCTGAATATCACTGATATCACTGTCTCTACAACTAACGTAAGGCACTGGTCTCACCGCAAGCTATAAACACGAACAAAAGATACGCACTCCCGTGTAAAAAAAAGAGACACAGCGATACTCGCCCGGCGGTGATAGCTGATAGCTGGGCGAGTATTGCCGTGTCTCTTTTATTTACACGGGAGTGCGTATCTTTTGTTCGTGTTTATATCCGATAGTTCATAACTTAGTAGCTCGCGGTGAGACCAGTGCCTAAAGCGGGCCACAGACGATCAGTTTTAACTGTTCAGTCAAGTCAGTTAAAAATAATCTAATGAAATTTTGATTAGATCATCAGTTCAACTGCACAGTTTCAAGATTTGCCTACACACGTAAGTTTTAACTGAACAGTTAAAACTGATCGTCTGTGGCCCGCTTAAATCTCCGCCGATCGCCGGTCTAAAGGTGCGTTCAATCCAAAAGAGCATTCGCTATTCTAACCCCCCACTCTACGAAATTCGATCGTTACACAAAACGTGATTGGTTGATTTCGTACAGTAGAGGCATCGTAAGAAGTCGTTTTTGACGTTTGTTTGCACATGAAGTTCTGTAAAAATTTGACAGTTGGTATAATGGAGCAAATGTCAAACTTCATTGTTGCCTGAACGGAATAGTGATGTTACTGCTGTTGCTGCAATTTACCGATACGTCAATCGAAATAAATAAGTAAACCTTTTTTTATGGAGGTACGAATAATTGCTATAATAGTAGGTACGCACATATTTTCTAAAAGTTTGTCATGGTTTCGACAGGTCCTCGCGAGCCCGTGTGCCCGGTGGATATACGCGGCTTTACAGACTGTGTGGAACTTGACAACCAGATAAATGTCATAATTGTTATTCAATTCAATGTATTTATTCACATAAGCTAGTATTAACACCAAATCACTTACTAGTTACATCATAAAAATAAATAAAAAATTAAAATTATGTTAAAATAATAGTAAGCACATAATAATTACAAATTCAATTATAAAATCACGTATAATTTTATTTTTCGTAGAATAATAATTTATATACCACTACGTTATTTATCACCTAGATGTGCTCTGATTTTAATAAATGGTTTTAGTGAGTTTAATATACTGTATTTACGGCATTTCTCTATTTGGCATATCTACATTGCACTCTGAGCTAGCAGCACGCAAGTTTGCCAACGTGGGTTGGGAGTGGTTTGCTATGAATTTTGCTTATAGAGGTCACGTCCTATCCGTCCTATAACACATCTTACCTAAATGCGACTTTACGTCATTATGACGTCACCGGCTCCAAAGTTTCGCTGCCTGCTAATGATTCTAAGTAAGATTACCAAACACTTTTTTAATTCGGATTACCTAACACTTTTTTAATTAAACTTTTTCAATGGCAAGTACCAGATCTAACGCCCTTTCGCACTTGACTGAAAATTTTACGACGGTAAAATCGAGCGTTTCACAACACTATTGTGAGCTGTCAAAAACGACTTCTTACGATGCCGCTACTATAGAACGGGGGATAGAACAGCGAATGTTCTTTTGGTTTGAACGCACCTTAATGTGATGTAATTTTCATCAGGCGTAGCCAAGATGCCATTCTACAATCGTATACGATAAGCGATAAGTAATAAATGTATGAAAAGTCACGTGACCATTTCCATACATTGTTATGGTCACGTGACTTATCGCTTATCGTATACGATTACAGAATGGGATCATAGCTAGGCGTGCTGGAGTACTCACGCCGCTGATTATCTCTTGGCTGCAACAACGACTGAAGCATATCTGAAACAAATATCTGCACTTTAGAACATTTAGAGTACAACCTAACATATCCTTTACTTTCCAACTCATGGTACGACTACAGGGGCCCGTTTCTCGAAAGCTTGTAACTTGTAATACAAGTGGAAGTCTCTTTTTGACACCATACGATATATGAGGACTTCCGCTTGTATTACAAGTTACAAGCTTTTGAGAAATAGGCCCCTGGGATTCTACCGCGAACTCCGAAGTTCGCAAATTTCGGGGATTTGTCTCTGTCACTCTAATGAAGCCTTGGTTAGTGTGACAGAGACAAATCCCCAAAAATTGCGAACTTCGGAGTTGGATTAGGCCAACTGTACAGTCACGTCTAATATATGTATACATTTCGGAACGTATGTCAAAGGCATAAGGATCAAAATAGTATACATATCATTAGAGCCGACCGTACCCGTACCGTGAATTGGTAAGTTAGGTTACTTTAATATATTCTGTGACATTAGCGTTTACTCGATACGTAAAGTAGGTATTCTATCACGCTCTTGCAGATATATTGGAACGAGCGTGATGGGCTTCAGGTATCGAGTAAACGCCTTCGTAACCTTGCCAACTCATGGTACGACTATAGGAACAAATTAAATCTGCACAAGAATAAGATCCTATTTTCAACTACACCACACAGAAAAGAAAAGCATTTCTTAGATTAAAATGTTAATTAAAGTAGAGGCATCGTAAGAAGTCGTTTTTGACGTTTGTTTGCACATGAAGTTCTGTAAATGTTGACAGTTAGTATAATGGAGCAAATGTCAAACTTCATTGTTGCCTGTACGGAATAGTGATGTTACTACTGTTGCTGCAATTTACCGATACGTCAATCGAAATAAATAAGTAAACCTTTTTTATGGAGGTACGAATAATTGCTATAATAGTAGGTACGCACATATTTTCTAAAAGTTTGTTATGGTTTCGACAGGTCCTCGCGAGCCCGTGTGCCCGGTGGATACGCGGCTTTACAGACTGTGTTGAACTTGACAACCAGATAAATGTCAAAATTGATATAAAATCACGTGTAATTTTTTTTTCGTAGAATTGTAATTTATGTACCACTAGATTATTTATCACCTAGATGTGCTCTGATTTTAATAAATGGTTTTAGTGACTTTATATACTGTATATACGGCATTTCTCTATTTGGCATACCTACATTTTGCACTCTGAGCTAGCACGCAAGTTTACCAACGTGGGTTGGGAGTGGATCGCTGCAGGCTGGCAAACTTGCGTCCAAGCTCATGTTCTCAACCACTGTCAGTTCTGCATTGACATTACTGCCAAGTGAAACTACCTACGTATATTGGTTATCAGACTCCAATACTATTTAATACCTTGCATTACATTTGGACACCGATTACCTACTGCTATTAATTGTTGACTCATGATTTTTAATTTTGGACACTGTTTATGCTTCTGATTGGATATAGTTACTATCTCTCGCTAACAGAGGTTGTGGATGCTATGAATTTTGCTTATAGAGGTCACGTCCTATCCATCCTATAAAACATCCTAACTAAATGCGACTTTACGTCATTATGACGTCACCGGCACCAAAGTTTCGCTGCCTGCTAATGATTCTAAGTAAGATTACCAAACACTTTTTTAGTTCGGATTACCTAACACTTTTTAATTAATTTTTTTTAATGGCAAGTACCAGAATTAACGCCCTTTCGCACTTGACTGAAAATTTTACGACGGTAAAATCGAGCGTTTCACAACACTATTGTGAGCTGTCAAAAACGACTTCTTACGATGCCTCTACTTTAGACCCGGTCCAATCCCGTTCTTATTACATTTAGTATTTATACTGTAACAAACAAAAATGAACTATTTTAAATATGTATAGCTACCCTAAAAAAATAACGAACTCAAATGGACTAACTACTATGTGCCGTGTAGTGACGGCAGTAAGAATCCATTTGTCACCACCCCAACTCCTCCTGCGGGTGTCGTAAGAGTCAACTAAGGGATTGAAGTGTCACGGAGTATTCTACAATATTGATGATGGGCAGCAGCGTCATCATAGTGGACACATTACTGCGATCGCCAATCAGCTTGCTCCTAATGCGTCTATACGCATAGTTAATAGGAGAGGCCTACGTCCAGCAGTGGACTAACATAATATGATGATGAAATGGATTATATAGTAATCGTTCCAGTGGTCGACGATGGTCTTTACATTCAATCTGGCAAAAAAGAGTAGAAATTAAAAAGTGGCAACATTGTAGTGTCGTCCCATTTTCTCAGGCATATTGATTTGAAAGGAACGACACTGCGATGTTGCTACTTTTTAATTTCTACTCTTTTTTGCCAGACTGAATGTAAATACCATCGTCGACCACTGGAACGATTACTTTAAAATCCATTTTTATATATTTGCTTTACTATGGCACGCGGCTTCCATGTTTTATTTGTTCGTAGATAGAAAGTAAGTGCGCGTTAATAACGCGGCGGCAGCCCATGATATAAGCTTACAGAATCCTTTTTGGGTAAATTCCAACCTTACTCCGAGTTAATATTGACACATCAATCAAAAATAAAATCGCGCTGAATCAAAACGTGCCGACACGATCAATCAAACTTCCACCCCTTTTCATACCAGCTGTTCAAATCCAAATATCACCCGGAGTCTATTCATTCGATGTATTTTCAGTCTACGCCGGTGTACTTGTTTGCAAGTTTTGCAACAGACTAGTTGATGAAATGGTTGTATATTCGACCAATGAGGGTTTTCTGAAATGACGTTCACCAGGGCGGCAGCACTGAGACGTCAAGTCCAGAAACTTGTCTAAATTCTCAGAGCGCCTATAGTTTCGTGTTTAAATGTTTTGTATGAGTTAATAAAATTATATAAAAAATAAAAATACCTTATTAGATAGTTAGTTTTTCTTTGGGTCTAGATAATTGTGTTTCTTGTGAGGGACCTTACGGCTAAGTGCCGCCAACTAGTGGCATACGTTTACGTGAAAACCCTCATTGGAACCTTGGGTCATTTTAGAACCATGTCTAAATTACAGTAGTGAAAGATGTCGTACAATCTGATGTATCACTTCACATTGACATGGTTCAGGATGGTGGTTAAGGAGGCATTTTATTAATGTTTTTGTTCACCTCAACTTACAAAATTTGACGCCCGAAAGCTGCAAGCTGCGATTAAAGACGGACAACTCAGTGGATTTCACTGAGTTCATTTAACACGCTAAGTGATACGTTTGTTTGCTTGATCTATGGTATATATGCTGAGTGAGATAGAGGGTTTTTATGAACAGCTGTACACGTCAACTAGCAGACCCGAAGTTGATCTACCGGAAGACCTCAGAGCTAGACTGACCCGACACTATACAGAAGATATCCCGGACATCAGCCTGTGCGAGATTAGAATGGCTCTTGAACAGCTCAAAAATAACAAGGCGCCTGGGGAGGACGGAATTACAGCTGAGCTTCTGAAGGCGGGTGGTAAACCGATCCTTACGGCCCTTCAGAAGTTGTTCAATTCCGTCTTACTGGAAGGGAGAACGCCAAAGGCATGGAACAGAGGTGTGGTGGTACTGTTCTTCAAAAAAGGTGACAACGCTTTATTGAAGAACTACCGACCCATCTCACTTCTGAGTCATGTCTATAAGCTGTTTTCAAGAGTTATTACGAATCGTCTTGCACGCAGGCTTGATGACTTCCAGCCTCCCGAACAAGCCGGTTTCCGAAGAGGCTTTAGTACCGTAGACCACATCCATACGCTTCGCCAGGTTATACAGAAGACCGAAGAATATAACCTGCCCCTCTGTTTAGCGTTTGTGGACTACGAGAAAGCCTTCGATTCGATCGAAACATGGGCAGTACTACAGTCTCTCCAACGGTGCCAAGTCGACTACCGCTATATCGAGGTGTTGAAGTGTTTGTACGAGAGCGCCACAATGTCAGTCCGACTCCAAGACCAGAGCTCGAAGCCTATTCTGCTGCAGCGGGGAGTTAGGCAAGGAGATGTCATCTCCCCTAAGCTGTTTACCGCTGCACCCAGCCTTCTCCAGTCCAGAGTCTTAAAGACATCCTCCAGGATGTCTTTAAGACTCTGGACTGGAGAAGGCTGGGTATCAACATAAACGGCGAGTACCTCACTCACCTTCGATTCGCTGACGATATAGTAGTCTTGGCTGAGACCTTGGAGGACTTAAGTACTATGCTCGTTGACCTCAGTAAAGCCTCCGAGCGAGTTGGTCTTAGGATGAACATGGATAAGACGAAAATCATGTCGAATTCCCATGTAGCACCAACTCCCGTAATAATCGGAGACTTTACACTCGAAGTTGTAGACGAATACATATACCTAGGGCAAACTATTCAGTTAGGTAGGTCCAACTTCGAGAAAGAGGTCAATCGTCGAATCCGACTCGGTTGGGCAGCGTTCGGGAAGCTACGACACATATTTTCGTCCAATATTCCGCAGTGTTTGAAGACGAAAGTCTTTAATCAGTGTGTGTTGCCAGTGATGACATACGGTACTGAAACGTGGCCGCTTACAATGGGTCTCATAAGAAGGCTCAAAGTCACCCAAAGGGCAATGGAGAGGGCTATGCTAGGAGTCTCTCTGCGTGATCGGATTAAAAATGAGACCATCCGCAGCAGAACCAAAGTAACCGAAATAGCTCTCCGAATCGCTAAACTGAAGTGGCAGTGGGCGGGGCACATTGCGCGTAGAACCGATGGCCGTTGGGGCGGGAAGGTTCTTGAGTGGCGGCCACGTACCGGAAGGCGTAGCGTGGGTAGGCCCCCCACAAGGTGGACCGATGACCTGGTGAAGGTCGCAGGAGTCCGCTGGATGCGGGTGGCGCAGGACCGGTCATTGTGGCAATCTTTGGGGGAGGCCTATGTTCAGCAGTGGACGTCTTTCGGCTGATATGATGATGATGATGATGATGATATATGACATCTGTGTGTTTCACCATACGACAAAGACGTCAAATTCTATGGAAAGTCTGCTATACCTGTGTTTTTGGATTCTACTTACGATAGGTAGGTATGTTGGTAGTTGGTGCAAACACAGGGCTGCCAGCCGGACGGTGTCGGTTTTTCGTGCAACGTGCACTATATACATATAAGTACATCAAAGGGTCCAGGCACGCTTCGCAGACACTGGTCACACGTTGGCACATGTTTGTACTTCACCTTAAGGTGGGTTTACACCAAACGAGCGAATGCTTATTCTATCACCACTCTACGAAATTCGTTCGTTACACAAAACGTAATTCGTCGAAATTCGTTGAGGTCATCTTCTGAAAAAACACTATACGATACACGTGCGAAAAAGAAATTCGTAACTTCTAAGCTGTCTTTAATTTCCATGGAAGCTTTTTAATAATATTTTTGCATTCGTCGACTTATTCGGCTTCAACACAAGAGGCCTATTCGAATTTTGAGCGTATCAACTCCATTAGCAATCGATATGATACGTACTTTGCCACCTAACTCAATAACTGCAAACAACCCACTGATAAACGTATGACATGGTAAAGCCCAATGTCATTACAATCTACACCATGCTATTAATTAAATTTTAAGATTTTCGTTTGATTTTGCAAAGAAACAATAGTAAGGTAAGGTGGGGGTACCTAAAATGAAACGATTTTTTTAATGGGGTAGGACAAAATGCCGCTAGCAGACGGTGTGCCAGAAGGGCGACTTTGTGTCTTTCCCTAATGTGAAAACCGTTTCATCTTAAGGTGATATCAGACGGTTCATTTTTCGTTCATTTTTTCGTTTCATTCGGCATCTTTCACTTAAAATGACACGTCTGACCACGGAGTGAAACAAAAGTGCCGAATGAATTCATTAGTGAACCGATCCAACAATGTTGTCAAAGTCAAAATATTCTTTATTCAATTAGGCCCAGCAACGAGCGCTTTTGAATCGTTAAACTAAATAGCGAATGAGAGAAAAAAAAGCTACCTCCGGTTCTAACCCTACACCACTGCCTGAGAAGAATCCGGCAAGAAACTCAGCGGGACTTTCTTTTTTCAAATAATAGTTTTATAACATCTTACGGCTAACATGCATTAATTAAAAACGAAACATAAATTTGATTAAATATAAATACAGATATAGTACATTAACTAAAGATGAAGTCTCTAATAGTCAGAACAATTATATAAATTTAATGAATTTTGAGAAATGTATAGATGTAAAGATATATGTAAAAGGGCATACAATTGTTTTTAGTTAAACGTTAAAATTAGCATTATTATACTGCTAGAGATGTAAAGGTCTCTAGTTGTCAGAGTAAAAAGAAAACAAACGGATACATTTCACTAAATGTTTCAGAGATGTATAAGGTCTCCATGCGTCATAATATTAAATAATCATAAATAAACAAACATGTAGCGAATTCAATTTCTCATATCAAGAACAGCAGGAAAATTGTTTGAATTTAAGCCATGAGTGAGCTTGATTAGACCGGTCTCCGCAAACAGCACCCGTTCACGAGTATGACGCGTATCTCAGCCATCGCCTCCCTCAACCTTCTTTCGGGAAATTTTCATTCGGCATCTTTCACTCGCACTCCGAATGAACAGAAAATGAACAGTTATTCCGTCTGAACACGGTATGAACTGTTCCCTCGGATTCGGCTGACCGTTGCTACTCAAGCGTTTAAATCTATCGTCTACCGTCCATTTCGCACCCACCATCTGCGACGTTTTTATTGTTTCTTATTTGTCAACTCCTTGATTAAATGATCACAAACTAAACTTATTCCTCGAGACACGACTTCATTGGACGCCATATTGACAGAAATGCGGAGTGAATGTTCATTTCTATGTCATTCCAGCTTTGCTGTGTGAACATGGAATGAAACAAAAATGAAGCATTCACGCGAGTGAACATTCATCCGAGTGAACCGTCTGATATCACCTTTAGCCCACCTTACCTTACGTACATAATAATAGTATGGAGGAGATATACAGTGTGTTAACATGATGCAGGCTTTTATTTGAACCGAGGATTGAGAGGCAGATTCTTAGCCAAACCATGTGCATTATTTGTTTAAAAATCCTAATTTTAAAAGTAATTATCTTTCTAAGAAAACTTAATTGAGAAGCAATGTACTTCAAAATAAATCGTTAATTGGCACTTGACAATGACAGATCGCAGCTACTCGCAACGTTTGACAACTAAGCAGTACCTACACGCGTTACATTGATCGTTCGAACGAAATAAAAATAATTGTACAGTTAATTTAAATATTTGTCAACTCTTAATACTTGAAAACGATTGCCAGTAATGCGTATTATTCCCCATTTTCGTAAAAACCTGGGTCATGGTAACACACTGTATATGAATAGCCAATGATACTTACCATATATATATAGCGTGTGTATTTCATACGAGTGTATACGAGTATTTTAATGCCTAAATAATTAAGAATTGTGACCCTAACTAAGGAAGACAAAAGACCGACCGCCCTGGAGTGTGCTTCTACGATTGGACACTTATGGTGGTCACGATTCCCGATCATGAGATTTCAACGTAAAATAAAGAAGATTATGACCGTGTATGGCTCAATTGATTGATTTCACCACAAAACAACTGGATATAGTTCTGTGGAGTGTGCTATCGTTAAGGTAATCATCATATCAATTCTAAAGTTTCCAAGTACGAGCAGCCCCCCTGAAATAGGTCAACTTACACTTGTATTCATCCCGCGGGTTTAATTCCTCCGGAACGAGGTTTAATTAATTATTTTTGAGAGCGCCGCCATCTTGATTTTCTGAATTTAGCAACACGGTGCCGCTAATTTGAGTGCTTGAAGCTTTTAGGGCCGCGCTTGCGCGTTGTTTAATATGTGAAAGAGTGCTTTATTACATATGTTTACTCGTATGGTTTTGTTTGTATGATGTGATGCCTAATAATGTTTGTAAATAGTTTATTTTAACTGGTACTTGATTATATTTTCAAAGAACAATTATTATTATTTTTAGGGTTCCGTTGCGGGTCCAAAAAAATTGCACATAGTTAAGTTCTTAAACAAAACAAAAATCATGATCGCGTCAATTGTGTTACGACAGTAAGTCATACAAACTATATGGTATACTCTGTCCAAAAACCTTCGGCAGTAGTAAAAGAGGGCAAATTTAAAAGATTTAGGTTTGTATTGTTGATCGCTCGTAGAAAATTTGTATTCGTCGCTCTTTTTCAATACCAAAAGTGGTTACACAAAATTTAACTTCGGAACATAAAAATTACGTTAAATTTTCTTTTCATTAATGGCCTTTTCATCACACTTGCTGTCTAAGCGCGCGTTTGCTTGCACGCGTAGCGGGAGTAATAGAAATGTCAGTACGTCATTTAATAATATTATGTCTTAAAACTTATTTTTTTAACGGCAAGTGTGATGAAAAACATTGTATGCATCACGGTAGGTAAGCGGACTACTAACTCGAGTCATAAAAGCCACCGAACCACACTCTCGTTAGTGATTCCGTACTTACCTCCCCTGATGCACAATGTACTACTAATTATGTACAATTTTTTTGCAATTGACCCTAGTAAACTAAGAAACATGAAACGGGAAAGCACATAACATAAACAAAGTTTAGCTAAACAAGTTTAGCTATAGTGCGCGTCGTGTTACTGAGTGCTTGTCAAACAATAATTAAAATACAGTGTTAATAGTGAAGTTTAAGCGTTAAAATAGTGACATTTCGTTTGCTGAGTAACATAGTTAAAGTTTAGCTCCCCGACTATATGTATTATCTGCGTATTTAAGGGACAATTAGCAAAAACAATTGAAATTTAAAGATAAACAACCACCAGTTCAAGTGCATGACAACGTAACGTCGTAAGCAACGCAATTTTCATGGCGCTTACGACCCTTTCATCGCGACTTGTGTAAATCCACACATTCTACCTCACCTTGCTGGGTTGGTCGCCTCGGGTCTATCAACCAGTTTAAGTGACTCCTCGCTTACGGCTCAAGTGCAAGCGACCGAGTTCTCGTACGAGTGGTTTTAGTGCTAGTAGACTAAGTACGGGCGGCCAGTGACTCGCACGACTGGTTTTCGGCGCGACGGGTTATTATACCCACACTATTCTATGTTGTAAACAAATTAAGTGATTGTGCAAATTAGCGCTTGCTTCTTGTGTACTGTTTAACTATTTAGTGTACTAATTACATCAAGATGGTTGTATGTGGAAGATGTGGTGAAGAGGTGTCTGATCCTGTAAGGTGCACGGCTTGCCTACAGAGCTTTGATTATGCTTGCTCTGGGATAACCGAAGCCGGATATCGGAAGCTGGGTGACCGCCAAGCCTCATGGCGATGCGTTGGTTGCAAAAATGCTCAGAAACCAAGCCTAAGTATTCAGCCTGCGGCCGTGGGTGCTTCATCAGCTGCCACCTTGACCGCGCCCCTGACTTTACAAGACTTGATGGCAGAAATCCGGAAAGTTTCAGCACAGTTGGAGCCCCTATCTACAGTTGTAGCAGATATACAAGCCATCAAAGCTGATATCGCGGATCTCAAGTTGTCAGACTCAAACACCACCGTCAAACTGTCCCAGTTCGAGGAACGCCTCACTAAAGTTGAGGACTCTCATGACGACGTCGGTCTCAGAGCTCAAATAATCGGTCTGGAAGCTGAGCTCAATGAGAAAGACCAATGGCTCCGTTCTAACAACGTTGAAATAATAGGAGTTCCCATGAAGAACAACGAAAATCTCTTCGAGATTCTGAACAGGATTGGTACAAAGGTAACATACGCATTGCCCAAGACCTGCGTGAACTATATAACCCGAGTGCCTTCACGTGGCCATAATGCATCCAGGCCAAAGTCGATTATAGTTTCTTTTACGAACCGATACACGAAAGAGGACTTTATCGCAGCATTCCGCCTCCGTAAGACTATCACCCTTGAGGACATCGGCTTCCAGGGCGCCGGCAGGATCTTCGTTAATGACCACCTTACGGTCAAAAATAAGATGCTCCTGAATAAGACAAAGGCTGTGGCTAAGGAAAAAAATTTTCAGTACGTGTGGGTGAAGCACGGAAAGATTCACGTCCGAAAAACCGATTCTACACCAGTTCTGCTAGTGAGAACCGAGGAGGAACTCTCGAAGCTATTCTAGAAATAAGCACTCTCTTATCCTACTTGTCACGAGTATTATTTGTTGCCGAGGATTTTTTGTTCTTGTTTACCTATATGCCTAGTTGTACTAAGATCAGATGTAAATGTGAAATTATTACTTGCCTATACATAAAGATTGATGAGATTACCTACCTACTTCGATATTATTTATTGCAGAGCGTTTACACATCGTTTTGTATTTTTAATTATTTAACTATTTTGCTATTGCTTTTCCGTTTCATACGCTTTATACCTTAGCGTTTACCATCAAAACGTGAGGGGACTTAGAACCAAAACTGACATATTTCGTAGAAGTTTGCGAGCAACCGATTACGACGTTATAACCTTAACTGAATCATGGTTATGTGAGGGTATACGGGATGAGGAACTTTTTGACGAGCGTTATTCTGTATGGCGTCGTGACCGTGACTACAGATCGACTCAGCAATCTCGTGGGGGGCGGCATAATTATTGCAGTTAAACGTAGTATTTTGGCCGCCGATGTGGCAGACTGGCGGTCGTCGGCCGAAGATATGTGGGTATCATTGACCCTACGGTGCCCTCGTTCTAAGTTAATCTTCAAGCTGAATATTTGCACTATTTATCTATGCACCGAAAAAATGGGCAACTCGTTCATTGATCAATTGGGCAATTTTTGTGATCGTGTTGAGTCGATAGTAAACAGTAACCAGGACGATAAATTTCTCATACTTGGTGATTTTAATATGAGTTGCATAGAGTGGTCTGAATCTGATCACGGGTTAGAACCGTCATTTGTCTCCGGTGAGCACGTAACCAATTTTCTTGATACTTTTAGCTTTTGTAATCTGCAACAATATAGTTCAATTAAAAATGTTCATGGGGGTATCCTGGATTTAGTTTTCTCCAATGACTATGTCTCGGTAACGGCTTGTCTCGACCCATTGGTGCCGGAAGACCCGTATCATAAAGCATTATGCATATCTATATCCTCTGTTGAACTTGAACAACTTGCTACTGCTAAACGTACGGTATTCGCATTTTTTCGTGCTAACTATCCCGCAATTAACAAAGATTTAATGGCTTGTGAATGGCCCGCAATTTTAGACTCTGGCGACGTCGAAGACGCAGTTAATTCGTTTTATAAAATTGTATACGAGCTGCGTGACAAGCATGTACCAAAAAAAACTGTCAGTACTGCTAAATATCCACATTGGTATAGTCGCGGGCTTATTCGGACGATAAAGGAGAAGCACAAGTACTTCAAAAAGTTCAAGACCTACAAAAACCTTTCTGATAAATATACTTTTGAATTGCTCAGAGACAGGGTTAAGTTATTGGAAAAAGAGTGTTACTCTAACTACATAAATAATGTCGAGGACTCGCTATTAACCAATCCGCATTGTTTTTGGTCTTTTTTGAAAAACAATAATAAACAGGGTTCTTCCTTTCTAGCTTCTATGACTTACTCTGGCTCTACCGCTAATTCCGGAGAAGGCATCAGCAATCTATTTAGTGACTATTTTCAATCTACTTTTCTGACAAATGATGCTCCAGCCAGCTCTGTTTTGCTAGATGAGCCATTAACATCTATTATTTCGGATATTCCATCTATTGAGGTCCAGCCCGATCAAATTAAGAAATTACTAGAAAATCTCGACCTCAATAAATCCGCCGGGCCTGATCATCTTCCAGCTGTTTTCCTTGCAAGTTGCTCCGAGAGTCTTTCGCAACCGCTAGCTAGACTTTTTAATAGGTCTCTTTCAGAGGGAATCATGCCGCGCTTATGGAAATCTGCCTTTGTGACACCTATCCATAAGAGAGGTAATAAGGGTAAGGTTGAAAATTATCGCCCAATATCTAAGTTATGTCTAATAGCTAAAATTCTTGAACGAGTTGTTTACATTCAGGTCTATGCTGGTCTCAAACATGTGTTCTGTCCCTATCAACACGGTTTTCTCAAAGGAAGATCTACTGATTCTAACCTTATTCTTTTTAACGAATACCTGACACGCAACCTAGACAGTGGTAATCAAGTAGATGCTGTGTACACAGATTACAGCAAGGCGTTCGACCGCATCGATCACGTTCTTTTACTACGTAAACTTCTATCGGTAGGTATTAGAGGAGACCTCTATCGATGGTTCACCTCTTATGTTCTAAACAGGTCGCAAGCGGTTGTTCTGAACGGATTTTCGTCATCTTGGGTGGAAATCCCTTCAGGAGTGCCGCAAGGATCTCTACTCGGACCTTTATTATTCATCATATTTATTCATGATATTTCCGAATGCTTTAAATACTCTAACATTCTTTTATTTGCTGATGACATGAAAATCTTCAGAGCTGTCAATAACGATTTTGATTCTACTTGTCTCCAAGAAGATCTTCTGAGACTAGATCGTTATTGCGCTAGGAATAAACTAGATTTAAACGTCTCCAAATGTTATGCTATTAGTTTTTCACGTAAGCGGAATATCTTTAACCACGACTACTTGTTAAAAAATGAAATTATTTCCAAGTGCAGTGAAATAAGAGACTTGGGTGTAATATTCGACAACAAGTTGATGTTTGATCGGCACGTGGAATCAATTGTTAATAAAGCTTTCAGGTCTCTCGGATTTATTATGCGATCGTGCAAAAACTTTAAAAGATTAAAATCAATCAAAATAGTTTACTGCGCTTTTGTAAGGAGTCATTTGGAATATGCCTCTCAGGTTTGGAACCCTTGCTATGATATATATATTTCGAAAATTGAAAGAATTCAAAAAAAGTTTATTCGTTTTCTGAGATATAAATACAAAATACCTAAGCAGAGCTATGCGCAGCACTGTGCCAAACTACACCTACTACCCCTTTATATCCGACGTAATATCTCGGATGTAATTTACATCATGAAAATTGCCCAGAACCATGTCGACTGTCCCGATCTGCTGTCCGGCCTGAGTTTCTCAGTCCCCTCACGCCTGTCTTCTCGCTCTAAATCAACGCTCCATGTCCCCCGCGCTTGTAGTAATTATAGGAAGAATTCTTTCCTTCCAAGAGCTGCTCGGTCTGTTAACCAGCTCTTCAAACGTCACAATCTCATCGATCTGTTCTGTGATAACTTTAGCTCAGTTCGTAGGTTAATGAGTAATGACTTCCCCGGCAATGTTTAGTTAACTGTTAACTACAAATTGTTTTTTTTTTCGCTCTTTGTTTTCAATTTTAGTAAATATTTAGTTATATCCACTGTTACGCGTCCGTACTTCTGCATGTTATGTTCATATTCAATTTCTATCTGTGGAAACTTGTAATTGGCTTATTGTTTGTATGCTACAACATATCTTGTCATTTTAGCTGTAAGTTTTCCTCTCAAATAAAATAAAATAAAATAAATAAATAAATAAATAATTTTTAGAACCTTGTATACTTAGCTCGGATAATATAGACAATACCTCTACTATACTTACTAACGTTAATGCCAAACAAAAATAAGAAAGGCTTACGACTCAAAATTCTTTAAAACTTCCTCTTACAAAACTACAATGTTTCTGTTCTTTCAACCCATTAGTCACTGTCGGCCTCCCGGCCCGGCCCGGCCCGGCGAGACGGTTGAAAACGTCGAACTTTTACGTCACTTCAACTATAATATAATATACTAGCGACCCGCCCCGGCTGCGCACGGGTACTATACCTACATAAAAACCTTCCTCTTGAATTACTCTACTTATAAAAAAAAATCTCATCAAATCTGTTGCGTAGTTTTAAAGATTTAAGCGTACAAAGGGACATAGGGACAGAAAAAGTGACTTTAATTTATACTATGTAGTGATGATGGGCGTTACATTCAATAACGAGTAAAGCCTAGCGTCTAGACTGTTCGACAGTCGAATAAAAAAAAGGAAACAAAACCTAAAAACTTGCATTATTTTGTAATCACGCACCTTTCAAACCCAATTTTGGTTTTATTATGAACTTAAAACCTTAAACCTTGAGTGCACATACATTTTTAGTTTAAATTATTGATATTTATTAGTATTATAGTAAAAATATATCTGCGAACGTGTTTCACGATATATGTGTCAAAGACGTCAAATGCTATGGAAAGTCAGCCATATTTGTTTATATTTTTTTGGTTTCTACTGAGGATTGATATAATAGACTGTTCTACAACAGGCAGATTATACGCGGAATGCGCGGAATAGCAGCTCATGGTAGGCAAAGGCATACTGCAGGTTCCGGGTTCGAATCCCGGCGAGAATATAATTAATATCACAAATATACATAATTATTAAAACCACTTAGATACCATTACAATACGTTACAACTTTTTTTGAATACGCAAGAACAAAATGAAAATAGCGATAACAAACCGATGATAGAACCAACAAAATATTAAAATACCGGCCAAGAGCATGTCGGGCGATGCTCCGTGTAGGGTATATTTAGTTAGCTGGGCTGATTATGCTGGAATTATCACTATTCATGAATTCTTCATATTTTTTGGACCCACGAATCAAAAGTTACACTTTTTTTTTTATTCTGGAGCGGTTATCTTTGAAAATATTGGGTTTATGTACAATTTTTCTGTTGGGACCCTTATTCTTTTTAAAAGCTAACCTATTCAACGATAATACTACGATTACAGCAAAATAAAAAAAATCATCCCCACTTTACAAGTAGGGCAAGTACCCGAAAATTCTACCGCTTTTCGGCGTGATTAAGATGTATATACCAGTAACAATTGCAAATTTCTAGTACGGGTCAAGGAGCTATGCTGCGCACTGACAGACGGACAGACGGATATGGCGAAATTGTAAAGTGTAAGGGTTTTAAGTTTACTACGGAACCCTAAAAAACAATCACTCTCCAATTCTTTATCGAAATCATTAGACGGGAGTGTGACGCACTTTCGAAATACAACTGTCATTCTTCATTTGTGTCTATTTTTACGCTCAAGTAAAGCAGATAGAACCTTGTGACCTATAAACCGATAGGTCAGACAGTAACTCGAGCCCTTAGGACACGCCCTGAAGCTTTTACACAGATGTACACATACAGACTGCGTATTGGATCAAGCTTACTACTCTATTCATGAGGCCGTTGTTAACTTTGAGAAGCGTTGCCTGCAAGACCTCGATGCAAAACGTCTCAACAGAAAGACCCGTGCAAAGCTTTCCTATAACACCTATAACAACAAAGGTGAGTTTCACTGTGCACCCTGCAACAGAAGCTTTAAATAATTTGGTTTTGTAAGCCACATCCGTGCTCATGGTCGGCTCTCGTGATGGTCATGAAGCCAGGTTTTGCTATTGACGGATACGTCAAGGAGGACGATATACTACCGCGAACTTCGAAATTCGTAAATTTCGAGAAATCGTGTCTGTAACTCCAACGAAAGCGTCATTAGTGTGACAGAGATAAATCCACGAAATTTGCGGATTTCGAACGTGGTAGGGCTGCAACCGTAGTGGCCTCGTTTTTCTGTAAAATCTTTTGCCAAAAATCATTATTTACCTACAGCGTAATTCCTATTCACGTATTTTCCAACTGTAAATTAAAATCAGACATATTTGATGTACGATTTTGTAATCACGGTTTTCCCCACTATTTAATTTTACCACGCAATGCTATTACTATTTCTATGTTATGTTTAGTTTTTTAATGCATGTTAGCTGTAAGATGTATTATTATTCGAAAAAATAAGTCCTGCTGAGTTTCTTGCCGGATTCTTTTCGGGTCAATTGTGTAGGGTTAGAACCGAAAGTACATTGTTTTTTATTTGCTATTTAGTTTAACGATTACCTTTCCTTTTATTTGTTGTGTCTTAGATTTGGCTAGATACGTTGTTCTGCTTACCGCCGCGTGGTGACGGCAGTACCTAAGATTACAATTGTCACCACCCGATATCTTCCCGCGGGTGTCGTGAGAGCCGACTAAGGGATTCAAGTGTTAATCAATATTCCTTTATAGCATCATCATAGGTGGACATACTGCGTACTGTGATCGTCAACCCGCTTGCCCAGCGTGGTGATTATGGGAATTTACCTCCTAATGCTGTTTCTAATAACAAGAGATCTACGTCCAGCTGTGGACTGAGAGAGGCTGATGACGTGTTTTAACCTGTTCCGTATCATTTTTGACTCCTCGACGGAGACAGCCGCCCTTTTTTTGACCCAGTGGAATGCATTGAATAGCACTACACTGCCCCCTACTGTCTACTACTACAAGGCCACCGGGGCTAGAGCCAAATATTACGCTTTGGTTATCTAGCTAGTCCACGAAAGCCTAGTCTACTCACTAAACCTCTGGTACGACTCTCTGTCACTCTAATGACGCCTCCATTGCAGTAAGAGACAAGTTCCGCAAGTTCACAGTAGGCCAAGTGGATTTTCCTCCATCTATAATATTAATTAAACTTTCACGATTATTACTCATATTTTAACGACAAACGGGTCATAATCGGATGATGTTACACCCGAGACGGACTCCATCTGTTTCTGTCTCTGGCGGTACGAGAGATGATGCTAACGTGAGTAACATCTAGTAAGGTGTCTACACAGTCCAGTACATGATCTGTGGTCTGACGTCATCGTAACAAGACGTGCTTTCAGTAATGATGTCAGCGTCAATACTCGAACGTCGTTTACCGTCTCGTTAGGGCAAGACACGTGACTTTGCAGCACTTACACTCCAAAATTAGACGACTATTGATCGTAGGTTAATATAGAGTGTTTTTAAGTGGCCACTGAAAATCTTGGATGCTCTACTCATGTGTAAAAATCATAACGAGAAAACTTTAGTATAGAAATCGCGGAACACTCTCCCATTTACACGTCAAAATGAATGTATGAAACGGTCAATTTATTTTTACGGTAATACTACTAATAGTAATAAATATCAATAATTTTAACTAAAAATGTATATTAACTCAAGGTTTAAGGTTTTAAGTTGCTTTTAAGAACAAAATTGTGTTCTGAAAGTGCGTGTTTATGAAATAATAGTTTTAAGGTTAGTTTATTTTTTTTTGGGAGTTTACTGGCGGTCGGTATATGTACAACTACCTGATATTTATTTTAAGTTATCGAGTTTTTTTTATAACAAATAAAATAAGTAGCTAATAGCTATGTTTAATAATTCCGATTTACCCCCTTATTCATAAACGTCTGCTAACTTAACAAGCCGCTAATAATTGTTTGTTCCTTTCGGTCTTAACGATGTGTCCATAAGAACAACAGGGACAAACAATTATTAGCGGCTTGTTAAGTTAGCAGACGTTTATGAATAAGGGGACTAGTCTCTACCTATTTCTATATCAAATGGTACATGAGAATGAGACATCAGAATGGGGATATTATTAAAAGATCAATCCAAATATTTAATAATCGTAATTTAATAATAATAAGTGTAATAAATTGAGTGAAACAAATCGCCTTTGGTGGATGACGCGTGAGGGCCAAACGGAGAAAACGCGTAACTCAAAAAATCGGGATTTTACACGATTACAAATTACGTTTTAATTATGATATATATTTATTTACAGACGATATTGGCAGTTTTTTAAACAGAATTAATTTTGTTTATAGTTACGTCGATTTCTCTGTTCGGCGCTAGTTTTAATTGGCAATAGGTATTAAAAATCGCTCTCTTATGTTAGATCGCTAAAATACTGTAGGGATTTAAGTGTTTTATACAATTTCACTATTATTTGTGCTTAGTTAAATTAGTATCACTGTTTAGCAAAAAGTTGGGCTATATTCCCATGTCGCATGCATAAAAATACTGATATCGGAATTGTCGATTAGTTAGTATTGATAAATTGAAAAATCTTTTGAGAAAATTTACATTTTATGTTATGTAAATCTCAAATAGGTCTCGAATCTCTAATTAGTAAATTTCGAAGTCCGCGTCAGGCAGACCTAAATATCTGTTTCAGATGGTTTTTGTCTTGTTAATTTTTTCGCCACAATTTTCTGTAAATAATGTTTTAATGTTTTAATTATAATACTAGGTATTTATGCATATGACACTTACAATATTTCCATTTTGTTCTTGTTGAGGAGTAAAGAGAAAATACTTTTACGCTCTCAAATATGGCACACTTTTGGATAGATTATAGATTTTGATCGAGTGATCGTTTTGTACGTTTGTATCAAAACTTGATAGTCAAAACATCTACTAAAGCTTACAAATTATGATAGTTTCTTTTACACCTCAACACTAGTCGCCATCAGATATATCGAAGCGACCACGGTGCTCAAAAATATCTAAACACGCCTCTATTTTCATGGCGTTAGAGTGCACGATTTCGAAGACCGGCAGTAAGAATACATTTGTCACCACCCTAACTCTTCCCATGGGTGGCGTAAGAGTCGGCTACGGGATTGAGTCACTGACCATTTATATATCGAAGATTCATCAGCAATCATGAATCCTAGTGGATACTTTGCGTTTGCGATCGCCCTCCCGCTTGCCTAGCGTGGCGATTATGGGCATTTACCTCCTAATGCTATACGCATAGGCTAAGGAAAGGCCTTTGTCTAGCAATGGACTGATATAGGATGATGATGTGAGTGCACATCATATTTTTGAACACCATAACCGCTTCAATATATCTAGGCGGCTTTATATGTGCGAATACAATAGTACAATAATGTAAAGAGCTTGTAAAATAGCGCAAAAGCGTTTATAAATGTCACGACACCGAAACAAATAAACACACCGAACAAACATGTTGAGCGACACACAAACGTACAATAAAACACTTACCCCTTCTTCATAAACGCCTAATATAGCAAGCCGATATCCTTTGTCCTTATCACTGTTATGGAAATATTGACAAGACGAAAAGGGACATTACTGATCAGCTTGGAGGAGGGGTTTATGAATAAAGGGGTAAGTTTGTATAAAATTGGGACATCACTTTTTACCTTTTAGCACATTTATATCTGTCAGCGAAACGTTATACTATAACATCAATTTGTATTGTATTTTATAACAATATAATCAATCATATTTGTTGTATTTTATTTAAATATGGCTGGCAGTTGGTGCAAAGTAAAAAATATATATGTGAAAGTGTGAAATATGTCATACACGACACGACATATTACTATTACTATCAGGGCCCTGTTTCTCGAACGCTTGTAACTTGTACTAAAAGTGAAAGTCTCTTTTTATTTTAACATTATTAATTAGATAATGACTTCAGCTTGTATTACAAGTTACAAGCTTTCGAGAAATAAACCCTAGGTCGTGTACCTTTACATTTTGCACTTTGCGTGCATTTATCTTTTACATTTGCACCCATTCTCATAATTCAGGTACATATTTTGATGTGCATTACATTTTTAAAAAAAGTTTTCAGATGTAAGTAACACTAATTACATTCATTATACTAACACGTAACAATTTGCAAGATTATTAAATTCCATGAAACATTTTAGAAAAGTAAAGTACGCTTTCAACTTTAAAATTTAACGTTTATCATTGATGAAAAACACTTCACTATTTGGTAAAGTCACCATCAGATGTATAGTAGCGTCCAGAGCGTTCAAAAATATCTGAACACGGCTTTGTCGCCATAACCATAGCGGCGTGTTCAGATATTTTTGAGCTCTCCGGACGTTACGATAGTTTTCACAGCGACTGTACACGTTACAGAGATTTTTCTAGTTTTTCCCGTCTGTTTTAATGATCAAGTTAGGTGCCGTCATAATGAAGCTCGCATTCATTTGCGTTCTGCGACTCTTAAGTGCGTCTTGGCATTCATCAGGTATAAGGTGCGACCACACCGCAGCGTAATAAACGGTGACGCTACGGAATTGCTGTGACGCATATGCGTACCTGGGTCTAAATTGTCTAGTTTCATACCACTCTGTCACGCTTTTAGTTGCTGTTTCGACTAAGTACCTATATAGAAAAAATCCGGTGCACTTGTATTTCATTTTCAAGCTAGATTTTAATCCATACAGGGAAATTGAAAACTAAACATCATCTCATACAAAAAACTGCGTCATGTTTTTTAGGGACACAAAATAAGACAACGAAAAGATTTTTTGAAACCTATCGTTTTAACTGACACCGCCGCTGATTACGAGTACTGTAGCCGTACCATGAGTTGGAAAGTAAATGATTCGTTAGGTTTTACTCTATACGTTAAGCAGGCCATCGCGCTTGCTCCAATATGTCAGTGCGAGCGATATAATGCATTACGTATCAAGTAAAATCTAACGTATCCTTTACTTTCCATCACCGTTTTTAAGCCCTCGCATGCTTTGTCGTGGATCCGCGTACGAGAAAACTATTAGAAAAGAATATTTCCAGCACACGAGTGGTTAACTCGTCACTTTCGCTACGGCAATTAGTTGACATCGCAATCGACCATACTCGCATCGGGTCGAATAGATCCAATGCCGTCGCGAAGGTTTTTTAAGCATCGGTGTAAAGAGCACGCGTTAAAAACGTACTTACTATGCGTCACGGCGATTCCGCACCGTCAGAGTTGAAGCTGTGTGGTCGCACCTTTATATACGTACGACTCGTTTGGAAGCGAGCTTATGCAAGTTGACTGAATGCACCGAGACGAATAAATGCAACTTGAATGCACTGGTAGAAATAAATGTGCCAGAGTAGGCTGCAAGTTTGTGTTCTGTTTGTCATTCAAAACTATCTTTATGCTGAAGAATATACGGAAAGTTATGCTGGGAAATGTTCTCTTGTGTGTGAAACTGAATTATTCCGCATTTGAGGTTTATTTAAGAAAAAAGTACCATTGCTCGACGCTGCACTATAACCTATTCATTCTTAACTGTCTTAACTAGTAAACATGTTTCTATATACCAAGTAATGGGTCCATCAATTTATAACAAATAGCCGTTGGTTAAAAAAACGGTAAGGTTTCTAGAACATACATTTTATAGCTACGATGATTTTTTAAATGTAAACAGTTGCTAAATATTTTTTTTTTTATTAACTGAATATTTTTGTTTTTATTTATTGTTACAAATGTACTTTTCTCTATATAATTATATTAAGATTTAATGACATAGAATGTTACAAATATTATGAATAAAGAATATGAATATATTTATAACCTCCAAAAACATTTTTTGTTCTTTAAAATAATTAGATTTTCCGAAATTAGTGGACAAAGGCAATATTTAAGTCATCTCTATTTTTGCACATAGAAATGTTTTCACTAAGATATGTGCACTTTGAGGGTAGAAAACTGTTTACAAGAAAAGCAAAGTAAGGATAAAAAGGCTTTAGTACATGAGCAAAGTAACAAGTTCATATTTAAAAATCGAAATCTTCGTTTTCCAAATTTAAATTTAAAATATTTACATTGTCGAATACTAGGGCATCGTCTAGCACTCGTACTTTTACCTCATACTGGTAACGCTTACGAAAACCGTAGACTGTTCTGTTTAAATACTTAAGCGGAAATTATTTCTTGAATTGAAACTTTTGTGTGACATAATAACTGTCCCCCTTATTCATAAACGTGTGCTAACTTAACAAGCCGCTAATAATCATTTGTCCCTTTCGGTCTTAACAATGTGTCCATAGGAGCAAAAGGGACAAATGATTATTAGTGGCTTGTAAAGTTAGCAAACGTTTATGAATAAGGGGGTATAAGTTAATTAAAAACGGTTCAACTCACGCGTATTTAGTAACTACGCACGACATGATTCGGCGTGAGAGTTCCGTTATTAACATGTCGCGCGTAGTAACTAAATACACGTTACCGTTCGTCCGTTAACCGTTTCATTATATTTCTTGAAATCGTTTGCTATGATAAATCGATAAAATTTACAAAAAAATCTGTAGTGCATTCTTATTCTTACATTAATATTTTCTTTGTTTCGTGTGTAATAAATAAACATTATTGCTTGAATGAGATGAAATATTTGTAAATATGAATATTAAATCGATTACGCTGAATACGAATGAAATATGTACAAGTGATAAATACTTAAATAGCAAATATATTAAATTGAATTATCCTATTAAAATACCTAAGTATAAAAGTAGTGTAGGCACAAGAAATTTCATTATCATTGTGTGCATTTTCTATAATATTTCACTATTACATAATTCTTAAGTGCAATGGATTGACATTAATTTACTAATTTGTGTTCGTGTTTACCGTGATGTATGCTTTTAAACAAATTCACGGAAAATTATAAAAGTATTCCTAAATCATAATATTAATAAATAAGGTGAGTATCTAACATATTAACATATTTAGCAAACCGAGTTATTCACGTAATGAAAGTCGATGATTGATCGCTATGTTTCGACCGTTTAAAAGGCTTCTCATTAGGACACACACAGGTTCCACACATTATGTTTTGGCTGAGGGTACTCCTGCTAAGGATCCTTTTAATGGGTCGAAACACTTGAGTAACTCGGTTCACAATAATTTTTAATGGGTGATGTTAAAAATTTTAATGCAGTATTTGCACCCACAGATTTGTATGAATGGCGAATCTTTACCAAGAAACATTGACCGTTCGAAGTTTGAGTTTTCTAGGCCAACTTTTATTGAATGTAAGTATTTTTTATGTGTTTTTTAATTTGTCACTAACTGATATTTTTAATTTCGTAAACACATTTTTGCACTTTTTTTAATACTTATGCGCATCACGGTAAACGACGAACACTATAAAAAGTATAAATAACGATTAAATCAATAAAATGCATTTTCTAGACTAAAGCGCATATACTTATTTTAGCATTCTCTCTGTATCAGTTCAAAATGGTATTTAATATTAATCAAAGGATCGATCGAATCTACATTGTTATTTCCAGTAAGTTCTGAACTATGTGAAAAGAAAAGAAAATAGTACAATAATAAACCTAATATTTACTTGAATTGAAACTACCATGAGGCATAATACAAATTAATATAACTAAACAGTTATAAGCTATAAATATAATTAAACGGTTAAACATACGTGTATTTTTTAGTCACTACGCGAGACATGTTTCGTGCCGCGCGCGCTCAGCTATGCTATTCTCTTATTCACACATTCGACGCTGCGTTCGTCAATGAGCTCGACGTCGAGACAGCCTTATCTAAAATCCTAGCTGTTTGATTTGACATTAGGAATCGAGGCTGTGAGCGAGGTTGTGGGCGAGTTCGTCGCTGTTTTTCGTTAGAGAATTCGAAGTTCGTATATAAACGTCAAACTCTCGACGCAGTGTAGTTCCAGCTCACGCCGCATTCGTCGCCGAGCACTAGTGTCGTTTAAAGTACATTAGTGAATACCATTTTTAGGCTCGACGCTGCCGCAGCGCTGACACAGCGCTGACAGCAAGGCGGTTTCCTTAGTGAATAACACTGCAGTGCTTGTTAATGGAGACCCAGGCTCTCCGAAACATGTCGCGCGTAGTGACTAAATACACGTGTATTTAACCGTTTCATTATATTTGTAGCTAATATTTTGTTTTCAAAATTCAAAGGAGGATCTGATACAAACATCATTTCATTACATTTTATCTTTATGATTACAATATTATAAGTTTGGCGGTTTGGCAACGATTCAAAACAAAGTAGTAAATTTCGATATTTAAAACAAACCGTTATTAAATAAACAATCACTTCTATACAAGTCAAAGGAGCAAAGTAGTGTAACCACAAAATTAATGTTTCTTTACAATGTACTCACAATAAATAGTTTGTGCCACAAGGGAGCAAAATATCATTTTACGGCTAGGGTGCTCTTAACGCTGAGAAGTACTGTAGGATTGAATCCTGAGCGTGGCGACGCTTGAGGGATTTTAAAATCGAATTCCAAGAGAAGAAGAATTAAATAAATAAGTTGACGACGAAGGTAAATATAATATTTTTGCTACCTTATGACACATTCTGCTTTTCAAACCACCCTTAAGTAAAATAAAAGGGTAATAAAAAATATTTATCATTCATTTTTTTATCAGATAGTCATCATATCAGAAAAGTGACTCCTAGCAGGAAAAAAATGACTTTCTCTGTAAAGGTGGTGGAAAATAAATACATATTTATATTGTACTTTAAGAGTGATTTTTATTAAATCGTATTATCCGCAATTAAACTGTTAATAACTTATAATTTCAAAGATCATTAAATTAATGTCATCATTAACGTCAAACTGGAATGTAATTATTTATCAAAATAGTAAGTACAATTACATTTATAATTAGTATTTTAACTTGATTTATGAAACTTCTATAGTTAGTTCGAGTTTTGTAATGATATTTCTAAAAAAGGAATATTCTCGACTTATTGCTTATTCGTAGTTTGAACGTGTTCTGGAGGGGTACTGCGAATCACGGTCGATCTGTTGCCCCCTTTACACTTCCGTCTACATTTCCAAGTGCAACAGAGAGGCAACACGTCGACCATGGTTTGTGGTAGGCCTCCTGTATTTCTGTATAAACACACAAGCTAGCTGAGACTAGACATCGAGACAGATATGACATCAATCTTAGGCCTCACACAAATTGGTCCTTCGCTTCATAAAGGTGCATTCAGACCAAACGAGCATTCGCTATTCTATCCCCCACTACAAAATCAACGAATCAAGTTTTGTGTAACGATCGAATTTCGTAGAGTAGGGAGTTCGAATAGCGAATGCTCGTTTGGTCTGAATGCACCTTAATATATACTACCTCCTTATTAATAAACGTCCCCTAACTTAGCAAGCCTTAGTTTTGTCTGTCCCTTTCGCTCATAAAGACATTGATAAGACCGAAAGGGATCAACAACACTTAGCGGCTTGCTAAGATAGAAGACTTTTATAAGGGGGTAAAATCATATTTACACCAAGTTTTTAAATGAAGCTACTGCTAGAAAGTGCAAAGTGATGCACATATTTACATCTACCATTACTCATAGTAGCGTCTCAAAGTTTGCCGCAATAACTTGCAAATAGGCCCGGCCACGACATTGGTCTAAGGCGACCGGCTTAGCGGAAAACCATACATGCGAGAGGGAGTACCGATATCGGCATTCCGATCCAACTCATGGATTCGCTCGCCGCCAGTCGCCTTTACGAAATCAACGAATCACGTTTCGTGTAACTATCGAATTTCGTAGAGTAGGGGGATACTTCAGCGAATGCTAGACCAATGTCGTGGCCGGGCCTGTTTAAAGCCCGGTTTGGTGATACATTGGTCGAATTACAAGGAAGAAAATCTACCTGAAATATTGTAAACAATCCACACAAAGAAAAAGAGAGAGAGAAAGATCAGATTTGGCAAATAACGAGAGTAAAAAGACTGAGATAAGTAGTTATAAAGGTTATTAATTTATCATTTAGTCATGACCTTTTAAGGTTTTCTTAAATGGAAGGACCAATTCGAAATGAAGCTAGCTAAAGTGGTAATAAAATACCAAAACATGCCTTAAATAGAGTCGCATTTTGATATTTTCTCCCACCGTATACTACGGCTATTTAGTTATTTAGTAGTTAAATTGTGCTCATACATTACACACGACTGGTGAGACAGTTCATAATAAGGCAACGCTATAGACAGCACTTATATTACTTTAGAGCTAGAGTTAAACTATTGGCGAATGTGATAAATGTTGGTGTTATGTTCACAACTCAACGACCGGATGTTTTGAGATACGATACAATTTTGAATTGAAACTTTCTTTAGTTGCAAAGTGACCGTTATTTTCAATAACTGACTGGTCATTAATAATAATAACATCCAACGTGTACGGCTTGACTTAGAGCAATAAAAAAATCAGAATATTCAGACAGGAAATTAACGTCAATATCAGTTAAAATACTTGGTTATAAAAATATTATTACTGCTGTACCTACTGCCCATTTTTTTATAGTTTATTAACGAAAACCATACACCTTGTATTATCATTGATGACTGGTAATAATAGATATCGGTCAATTATTAAAAATGACGGTCACTTTGCAACTCTGATTTTCGTAAGAAATATAATTAAACGTTGAAACTCACGTGTATTTAGTAACTACGCGCGACATGTTTCGGAGAGTACGCGCAACATGTTTCGCGAGTCACGACTCGTGACTCGCGAGCGCGGCTCAGTGCTCGGCAGTGGAGACCTAGGCTCTCTGAAGCATGTCTTGCATAGCGACTTGAGTTTAATCATTTAATTATATTTAGGGTAAAATTTTATCACATCCACCCTTTGCGAAGATTAAAGAGGACATTAAAAAATACTAGGAGAGGGAAAGTTTTGAAACAACTAAGTATAATATTAAAAGTTTGAGCATGGTGAAGCTAAGCTCGTGTTCTTAAGCTTATAATTAATATCAATGTTCTCTATATATATATATCAATATATATTTTACCGTTGATACAAATAGACTAGTGTCTTTTTTGCAAAATACAAGGTTTAGATATTGACAATTCGTCAGTTTGTCTTTCACAAACTACTCACAGCCACAACCAAATTAATTATTAAAATGAAGGATATAACTAAATGAATTACAACCTCATAAATGCTGAGAATCACAGTAAACAAGCTACAAGATCTGTTAAAATTGCCGAGAATGTGCATAATTGCTTACTTATTTAAAATGCCCTAATGATTTTGGCACTTGACACGAAGACTGTACGAAATTCAAAAACGGGCTGTTACTATTTTAAACTACACTTCTGATATAAGGTAAATTTTCTTTTACAATCAATAAATTAACTAGGGTTAAAAATTGTAAGCACTAACCATAATCGCTAATTTCGGTGATTTTTGTTAAAATCCACTCGGTTCAGATGAAACTAGAAAACGGTAGAACTATACAGTATCAAGAATACAAAGTATTTCGTGTAAACAGTGAAGTAATATGGCAAACAAACAGTAATTAATATCGTATAAAACGTAAACATTAATCAGGTATAAGTACAGTATATTAACAATCAGTCTCAAGCCAATACATACGGATTCCCATAGACAATCGATAATAATTAAATATACAAAACGTTCCTCTTCTAATTGCAATTAAACTTGGGATCGTTTCCTCTGACGTTAGTACCCATTCAATCCCAAGTTCCAACAGCAATTACAAAAGGTAAACGTGTTTCGACTTAACACTAAAATCTACCGAGAGTTGGTCCGTCTGTTAAAATATAAAATAGAGAAGCTGTTGATCTAAGTAACGCCACTGATAGTCTGCGCAAGCGCCGAAGCATACACAAGGAGCGGGAGCCAGCTCCGGTCCACGCCTGGACAGTGGACACACACCGCACGTCTCGCCAGCACCCGCGTCACAATCACAAGTCATCGAGTTAAATAGGGATCGAGCGGCTCACCGAAACCCAGCTTAAGGATCAAAGTAAATCGTCAGGGACCAATCACGTGGCACTAAGAATGCGAAAGAGCCGAAACGTCGCAGCTGTTCACATGCGCGACATGATCATGTACCGCCCGTCCGAGAGCAGCTCGCGGGTGTCGGACGGCGAGCCGGGGCTGAGGCTCGGCGCCACCGACGGCGTCGAGTACGTGTCGCGGTTGAACTTGCCCAGCCGCCTCTCGCTCTCCGACGCCAGCGAACATTCCTCCTCAACTATCTGCTCCAGAGGAGACTCTCTAAGCGCGTCGCCATTGAGGGCCAGAGCGTTGACGAAGCCGTGCGCTCGGTCCGGCGGCGGCTCCGTATAGGTCTCCGTAATCGTCTCAGGAAGAACCTCAGCCGCCCGAGCGCGGCGCGCGTGCTTCGTCGTCATACCTCCTGTCTCCGTATCCCTTTCCAAACGGTGACCAGAGCGAGAGCGCGTCAGCTGGCGCTGCACGTACTCCTCCAGCGCATCCTCCTCGCTCTTAGTCAAATACTTGTGTAGAACGATCAGGAATATCCCTATTCCGAGCGCGAACAGCCCGGACCAAACCAGCTCGTTGAACCAGTTGCCGGAGCCGATGGTGCTCCAAGACGTGACGTCGTCGGGGAGTAGACCTGAGCCGATGAGGAAGAAGCCGAGGACGAGGAACACGACTCCGAGATGGAGCATGCCGACGGAGGAGACGACCTCATTGTCGCTGGTCCTGGTGTTCTTGAAGCGTCGCCGCTCGAGGCTGCCGGTGGAGCAGTGCGGGGAGGTGACCCCGGACTCTGAAGACTGGAGGGAGTAGCGGCGCTCCTTGGCGCGTTGCTGCTCGGCGCGGCGCTTGCGCTCGCGGCGGATCGCAAGCGCGGAGTGGAGCCCGACGGCGTGCATCCTGCAACACGGGCGCGGGTGAGCGTGCGTGGCGGCCTGCGCCCGGCCCCCACCCGTGCCCGCGCCGCCGCCACGCACAAGATACGCCGCCGGCGGCTCGAGGCGGATATAGGGTTCGCTATCCGGATCCAAAATGTATACAATTATCCGGATCTGGATCCGTATTATCCGGATCCTTCATAGATTTTCGGATCCGCTTGCAAACCCTAGGCGGATAACACACAAGGCGGGAGCGCTTTCAGACTGTGCAATAAACGGTGGGACAATCCACAAGATATATATCAGTTACCAATTCTTTTATATAATCTTAGGGTGCATTCATGCAGACCAAGCGAATATTCGCTATTCTAACCTCCCACTCTACGAAATTCGATCGTTACGCAAAACGTGATTGGTTGATTTCGTAGAGCAGGGGATATAGAACAGCGAATGCTCTTTTGGTCTGAATGCACCTTATATTACGTAGACTTAAGTATCCATATCTACCTATAGGTGATTGTCAGTCAGAAAATCAAAAGTTAAGAGATGGTACAAATCAATGTTTCGATTTTATCACATAGGCTTGTAGACCCGGGAACAAAGTTGTACCATTTGTACATGAATTCCTTAATTTTAGGTATGTTCATCAAAATGACGACAAATCTCATCATAAATCTGACAATTACCTGCTAGGTCAAATGTATGGAAAGTGAATTTTGATTAATTAATTTAAAGACACATAAAATAATTGGTAACTGACGTTACTCGTGGGTTTACCCGGTTGTATATGAAGCTCCTTCGTGGCGATTTTGTGTGTTATCTGCCTAACCCATTTAAAGTGTAGATCAGTAGTTTGGCGCCAACTAATGAATCCATTATTATAATAATCTCAAAACTTATTGGAGCTCAAATTGAATCTCAACAATTTTATTGGATGCCATACCACTGATATATACACTGGATATTGGCGTGACGACACCAATCAAGGACAAGAACCAAGTTAAGTAAGTCCTTTTTTTATAAAAAAACGAAAAAAACTACGAATTACGAGTTTCGATCACAACAGTGTTCTTACAATCAAATTATTTTAAGTGCTAAGATTAAAATGTCTGCTAAAATTGTTGTCCAATATTGGTGCTATCATCCCAATCTGATAGAGACAGTTTAATAAATATGGTGACATAATTAGACCGACTACATTACGAAAGAATAACTTATCATATATTTAAGCGTAATTCCCAAAAAAACCTCATCAACCAAAGGCTTAAGGTAAGGGCATAAATCAAGGGCGCTTGTCAGCCGCTGTCGAAGGGTAAACGGGCCGATAATGGGCCCGAGTGGCCCTCGTTACAGTTATCGTACAATCGCATTTGATTTGAATAAAGAAAATGGGCTGTTTTTGATGAGAAAATGACACATTATTTTATTTTAATAAGTTTGTCAAAATGAAGAAAGTTTTCAACTGACAAAATGAGTAGTGGGTTTGACCGTGTTTTTGTCCAAGTTCATGGATATATTTATCCAAAATCACATAAATAATACATTTATTAGGTGTCTGATTTGTCAAATAATGCTCTATAGTCTTAACCTAGGAGAAATTGTATTCTTTAACTGTCATTTTAGTTAAAAAAAAATTTTGAGATTTGTAAACTTGTTTGTGCACGCTAGAATTGCTCGAAATAGAAAAAAAACAGCATAAGACCCTTAAATTTCATACAGCATTCGTACACGTATTTAAATAAATTGATTAAATCAATGAATAAATGAAATTCTCAATTCAACTTTCATAATCTATGTATATCGACTTTATTTGCATTTATATTTGTTTATAAAATACCTTAATGCATAATTTTATAAGAATTTCCCGTAATCTATTCCATTCCGATCAGCGATATTTCGTGAGAATTCCATCATAATTTCACGGGGCTTTGAGAAATGGGTCCGCGGAAGTTAAAACGTACTTTCCCTTGACATAAAAGATCTGCGCGAATTATGCGAAACGGGAGTTACGGCGGTGTGGCAACTGGCGGGTGGATATAAGATGGAAAATATTACGGTTGTCGTAAGATAAAGAGCGGAATAAGTTTTTGCTGTTATTTTGTATTTGGTAACTAGGTGAAATTATATTATTTTGGCATCTTTCTAAATTAATAAGATTTGTTCTTTTTCGAGTCGATGCTTGGTTTTCGAAATATTATCTCATTTACAATGTTAAAATATACTTATATTATAATATAATATAAGTTGTCTGTTGTATAAGTACCGGGTGTAGGATCTTAGATCAGGAGCAATAAATTTATTTTTCCCCTCACTAGCTCGTAAAGTGCTCGTTTATCGTTTAATACGAGCGGGTAAAAACACTTTTTACACACTTGTGAATAAAGTAATTTGACATTGCTCTAATTCCTATAGCCCCCTACTGCCTAGTATAAGTGGATCTGTATGACCGTAGTAAACATGCGCAATCGGAGCTCACATGTTAAATTGGTCGTCTCATGGGTGACTTTGTAAGCCATTGGCTATATTTAAGTTCTAGAAGTAACTCTATTCTACGGTACGTTTCGACATTGAGTTTTAAATGGTTTCTTTAAGTTAATTTACATTTGGATGAGGTTTGTAATCATATTTCCTCGCGATAGTGAGGGGAAAAAAGTTGTATTACACTTGGCGGCAAAGTTTGTTCAACTTTCGTGCCTTGAGACCTTCGCAATGCTCAAGATTCCAGTTTTTGAACCACTCGCTACGCTCGTGGCTCAATTTTGGAATCTTTCGCTAGCTCAGGTCTCAATATTGGCACGACAGTTAAACAACAACTTTGCCCCCTTGTATAATAAATAACTAATGAAACCGGAATTAGAAAGGGATTTGAAAGTACTGTAGACACAACAAATGACACAACATTTCCCAAAAAAGAGTTGTTTAATAGATGTAGTGAGTAATTAATTAGTCTATTGTCTGTAAGTACACTTAAACCATGAATATATCCTAGATTGATTTATACACTGTTGTGTCAACACTGTTGACTCAACAGTACTTTCAAATCCCACGGATGCCCACTATTCCATTAGTGCTTTTTTCGAGTGCTGAACTACGTTACATCAGTATTAGTCTACATGTGTGTGTATTTGTGTGCATGTATGTATATATATAAATATATATATGCATTGTGTAAATGTATATAATTGTGTGTATGTGTGTGGGTATTAGGGTATTAACTCGCAATACCTACAGATTCGGACAACTGGCTTGCAACCGAAAGCCGAACATGTACCTACCTGTGTGTATACTCTTCGGTTTTTTTTAAGTATCTATTTATATATAAATTAAGAAATTATGTAATTAAGAACTTGACATGTAAAAATAATATTTTTATGAATAAATGATCGTATCGTATCGTATCGTATCCTATGCTAATTGCGGTTTGATAATAGTAGTAGACTGTAATTCATTAAACTGAGGTATCTGAACAATACATATACTTTTTTAGTTACTTTTAAAAAATTGTGATTGGATTTTTTTCGTTGTCTCATACAGACTAAATCATGAGTATGGAATTTTGTTTGTTATCGTAGATATGATAGATCAAACACATGATAGACAGATTTCTCAATACGTTGCGCGTTCGAATAAACTTAATAATATATGTATAGGTAATTATAAAAATACCTACTTGCTGGATATAAATTATAATGCTAGCCCGTAAAAATGAATAGAATTTATCATAAGCAGTATAAAAGGTAAAATTTCCCTATTAACCCTTAAACGCTGCGGAAATCTCAAATGAGCTTCATCCGACAGTCTCACGGAGACCCCTGATCTGAGACTTTAAAGCACTCTTCATTGGAGCCTCTCAAGTACTCTCGAAAGCTCTTCAAAGAAGCCCTTAGGCTACGTTCAGACGGGGGAATTTTTACCCCGTATATGAGATTTTATCGAATATCATCATATCAGCCGAAAACCGTCCACTTCTGAAAATAGACCTCCCTCAAATATTGTCACAATGACCGGTCCTGCGTCATCCACCGGACTACTACGACCTTCACTATTAGGTCATCAGTCCAACTTACCGGTTCTTCTCGGATCAGTAGCGTAGGGTTAGAACCTGAAGTAGTTTTAATTTTATGTGTAACTTAGACCATTCAAAAGAGTTTTTTGCTATCCCAATTTGAATAAAGATTCATTTGACTTTGACTTCTAAGGGGCCTACCTTACAATGTGCCTTCCGGTACCTACGTGGCGGCTCTCCGACAACCTTTCCGCTCTAACGGCCATCGGTTGTACGTGCAATGTGCCCCGCCCACTGCCACTTCAGTTTTGTGATTCGAAGTGCTACATCGGTTTCTTTGGTTTACTGCGATATCATTTCTAATACGATCGCAGAGAGACTCCCAGCATAGCCCTCTCCATTGCCTTTGGGTGACTTTGAGCCTTCTTATGAGGTTCATTGTAAGAGACCACGAATATCGAATATCGTAGTGAAAAGTTGACAACTTTTTGAATCGTTCACACGACGTCTAAGCGAGAAAAAAAATCTTATTCGAGACACATTTTATGGTGCATGTGGCACATTTTCTTCAACTCCTCCTGCGGGTGTCGTAAGAGTCGACTAAGGGATTGAAGTGTCACTGACCATTATTTGATAAAAAATGGATGATGGGCAGCAGCGTCATCATATTGGACACATTACTGCGATCGCCAATCCGCTTGCGCAGCGTGGCGATTATGGGCATTTACCTCCTAATGCGTCTATACGCATAGGTAATAGGAGAGGCCTACGTCCAGCAGTAGATCATTATCATAGGCTGATGATGAAGAAGAAGAAGTGGCACATTTTCAGACATTTTTTAAAGACATATCCGGGTACTGTCAGCCTCCGTAGCCTAGTTGGTATTGGTAATGACCCTTGCCTACGAACGAGCTTACCGTGGGACTAGGTCGATTTGTGTAAGATGTCCCAAGATATTTAAGTAATTATTTTTTATTTATTGATTATCCACATCACATCATCAGCCGATTTCTGTCCTCAGCTCACTGTGGTCCCGTAGTAGGTCATAGAGGTCCAATGACGATGATTGAATAATATCATTATCTTTATCCTAATTACTTACCTATTAGTCATATTAAGTCATGGTATAAAAATAATTGCAACTAGTTTTATAGAACATTTATGTTTGGTCGTCTGAAGTGAACACAACGGATAAGTCCTTGTCACTAGTGTTATCAAGAAGCTCATTAGCGTAATACGCGACACGAGTTTTTTCAAAAAAAAAATATTGTTACGCGTTTGCTTTGCAATGGATATTCAAGTTGAAGATAGGCATTATATGTTCTGTGGTTCTTTTTAAATTATGAATACATAATATATTTACTAATGAGGTGCTACGCCAAGGCAGTTAAGTCGCAATACTATTTAGTGTTTTCTGATTTTTATCGAAAGTTTTAACTGCAATGCCGGCCGATGCCGGTAATAAATGATATATGATAATGTTTATTAAAAACTCAATTTTACGAATAAATTAAGAAATTTTGCGTTGACTTGCGATTGTGGGCTATAGAAGAGGTCTACGCCTTGCGTTCAAGGGCGTAGAACATGCTACGAAAAAACTAATTTTTATTTAACTGTTTATTTTTTTATTTTAGGTACAAGTGTTTTTTATAAGAATTCTTATTTTTGAGACTTGATTGTCTGTTATGAAGACCAATTGCGACATTGAAGGAATTCGTCAAGTGTTGCAAACACTATCACAGTTACTGCCAGATGTTGAAAATGTCAATACCGATAACTTACTTGAGAAGATTTCTCACTTATGCAAGAGAATATATTATTATTCGTTATTTAATAATAGACAGCAACTGGAAAAAGATCCAGCGATCAAAATCTCGTATGTTAAAAAAATACAGTGATTGCCTGAACAGCATTGAAGTCTGTAATCTATCGAATGAAAATGTAGATAGTACCGTGCACCTAGCAGAGTGCCTGCCGGGTAGTGATTGTTCTTCAACGAGTGGTCATAATTTAAGAAAAGATTTCATGAACTGCAGCAAAAGGTCCAAACGGCGTAGATTAGCGGAGCTAGCTAAGGTAGATCATTCTACGATAAACTCTTTGCTTAGTGAATCCAGTCAATCTCACATCAATTCTGTGGATGAAGTGTTATCTTTTATAAATGAGGCAAAGCTGAGTAATCATCAGTATAATTTGATAAAAGAATTGATTAATAAGAAGTCTCCGAATGCGTTACCATCCTATCAAAAAAAGTTGGAGGCTAATAAGCTGTGTTATCCATCAGTGAGTTATGTTACGGAATCATCTGCCGAAATAAAATCACAATATTTGTGGACCATACAACATGCAGAATACTAGAATCACGAAAAGATGTTGTAAAAAATATTGATCTCACTAACGAGTTTGTTTAAATAGGGAAATGGGGGTTTGATGGGAGTACCGGGCATAGCGAATATAAGCAATCATGTATGTAGTAAATTTGTTATAACTAGTTATGAAATTATTACAAGTTATAAGGAGAGATGCTCATTAGGAGACACGTAGATTATATATTTTAATTGTATACACTAATTTAATTACAGGTAGAACTATTTAAAATGTTAAGTATAAGATAATCATTCAGGACAGTAATTCGTTTAAATTAAATGTAATTAGTTTAAATATATAATTGTAATTATTACTTTATTTTTATTTTCTTACCGATATAATTTAAGTGCTCTATTACTGTTACTGTTACAAACTATAGTTCTATAAACCTAATAAAATATCGTTATAGTACTATAGTTTGTTTATTCAACTGTAATTTACTATAATATTTCATAATTACATGCTTTGGCATGCATTAAATGCAGCTGTTAACTGCGCGAAATGCCTATGACCGCCCTTCTTAGGGCGCGGGACCACAGTGCAGCTGGATATAGGTCACTTCTATTACGCATTAAGAGGTAGATATCTACAATCGCCACTCTGAGCAAGCGGGTAGGCGATCACAGTAGTGTGGCCACATTGATAAGTGAGGACGCCCATCTTCATCATAAATCAATGGTCAGCTACATTTGAATCCCTTAATTAACTTATTTATATGAACTCGTAGATAAAGTATTGTCAAAAGTAAGTCTGCAAGCTTCGTGGCTTAACAACGGTACTCTACTGAAAAGCTCTCTATGATAAATGTATGTATGTTTGTAAATTCTTTATTGTATACAGAACACAGGTAAAAATACACATAACACAATTTAGATAGGTACAAAGGCGAACTTATCCCTAACACGACTGTGTAATAATACATTGTGCATCAAGGGAGGTAAGTATGGAATTACGCCGCCGACGCCGTCAGGCGGAGGGCTTTTATGACTTGAGTTAGTATTCCGCTTACCGACCGTGATGCATACAATGTTTTTCATCACACTTATCCGACAAAAAATAAGTTTTAAGACAATATTATTAAACAACGCACTGACATTTCTATTAATTAATTCCTAGGGAATTTCACTTTTCTATTACTCCCGCTACGCACGCAAGCAATGGCGTGCTTAGACAGCAAGTGTGATGAAAATATTATACTGCCACTATGCGGTAAGCTTATAATCTAAAATTTACTGTAAGAGGTCTTAAAATATACATTCAGAAGAAATCAGATTTTCCGTTACAACCTTAGACTCTTTGACGGTGGTAATGCAGACTTACTTTATTCTAGAATTTTAGATCGTCTCGAACCTAGACTTATGTTTAGATTCGCCGAGGGCTTAGACGGGATGGAAGCCGGATTATTTTACTGCGAAAGTCTAGACTTTGTAATAACTCAGCCCCGATCTTTGCGGATTGGCTGGCAACGAGAATATTTTAGGCTAACACTAAATTATGGATGTTCATACATCATCATCATCAGCCTATGATAGTTCACTGGAGGACGTAGGCCTCTCCTATTAACTATGCTTAGAGACGCATTAGGAGGTAAATGCTCATAATCGCCACGCTGGACAAGCGGATTGGCGATCGCAGTAATATGTCCACTATGATAACGCTGCTACCCATCATCAATCTTTTATCAAATAATGGTCAGTGACACTTCAATCCCTTAGTCGACTCTTACGACACCCGCGGGAAGAGTTGGGGTGGTGACAAATGTATTCTTACTGCCGTTACCACACACCAATTATGGATGTCAGTATAAACAAAATATTTTATGCATGTAGGCCGAGCTTGCTCGGTTGTGACCCTATCTGCGAAGCTGGAGGTTTCGGGGTCGAATCTGAGTGAGGGCATGTCTTTTTGAAATGTTATTCTTTGTTATTCGTTGTCAGCCTCCGTAGCCTAGTTGGTAGTGACCCTGCCTACGAATCTGGAAGTTCAGAGTTCGAATCCCAGCGACGGCATTATTTGTGTATTTATTTATCACAAATATTTGTTCCTTGGTCATGGGCGTCCATGTGTTTAAGTATCTATATGTATCTATTACTTATATATATCGCCTGGTACCCACATCACAAGCCTTAATTGAGCTTACCGTGGGACCAGGTCGATTTGTGTAAGATGTCCCAAGATATTTATTTATTTATCTTTGAGTTCTCTGTCTGTACTGTACATACGCGTATAATTCGAACGTAATCGATTTTCCCAGATTAAAAGCAAATTAAACCATTTGTAAGCATTCGATATAGACGGAGATAAATGATAATACCGCTTCTTATACAAAAAGCACCAAAAAGTGTGTATTTATACAAAATACTCGTCGCTTCCGTCCTTTCCATTACGCTCGTAACGAAAAGCCATCAATATAAAACGACGTATCTTAATATGTATAATGTGGCGTTTTAAATCTTCCGAGTTGGGATAATTGCGAAGGGTTTGTTGAAAAATGGGAACGTTTAAAGAACTCTTTGTTTCCGAGTTCTAAGGGTCTTGTTTGGTTTTTTAAGGTTTAGGGCGTTGTCTGGTCAAATTAATCTTTGGTGTGACACAATTTTGAAAAGGAGCTACAAAAAGTAACTTTTTGTGTCACCTCTGAGCGACATGGCTTTAAATTTCATGTTTATTTTAAGTATACAAAAGAAACCGATGATATCAAAGATGATGAGAATGAAAAGTCGATTCAGTAAGTACAATACAAAAGAAAACTTTTTATTGCACACCTCATATGTAAAAAAGTATACAAAAACAAAATAAATACAATAAATATAGTAGAGCATCTCACTTATTATGAAAATTATTAATTATGTTTGTGTAAATAAAGGAAATGATCGAATGATGCGTCGGATTCCAGGATGCTTAGCCAAGTTGCCAATCGCTAACGCTTAGTAGCGTCGTACAATACAATACAAATACTCTTTATTGCACACCTCAATAAATGAAAACAATTACAGAAAAAGTAGCGACTTTTTAGTAGACAATAGGCGGTCTTATCACTAAGAAGCGATCTCTTCCAGACAACCTTTCGTACTTTTCCCTCTCTGTCACTCTTTCACATTAGTGCGACAAAGACAGTTAGCTGCCTTTCGTTTACCATTGACGATTAAGCGTTAGCGATTGGCAACTTGTCTAAGCACCCTGCGGCCTTATAGCTATAAGTAGTCGCCATCAGAATATAGGAGCTGCCAGGGCAGGGTGCTCACAAATATCTGAGCAGGCCTCTATCATCAAAGCGTTTGAGTTCACGCTCAGCAGTGTTATTCACTAAGGAAACCGCCTTGCTATCAGCGCTGTGTCAGCGCTGCGGCAGCGTCGAGCCTAAAAATGGTACTCACTAATGCACTTTAAACGACACTAGCACTCGGCGACGAATGCGGCGTGAGCTGGAACTACACTGCGTCGAGAGTTACCGCCTACAACCTCTACTACTTCAACGACGAGCTGTTCTACGTTAGTGAATACCGTTTTTCGCAGCGCTGCGCTCGACGTCGAAGTGAAGGCTGTCTCATCGTCGAGCTCGTTGATGAACGCAGCGTCGAATGTGTGAATAAGACAATAGCATAGCTGATATTTTTGACCATAGTGGCCATTCCGATATATCTGATTGCGTCTGTATATGCAAGAGTAAGTAAGCGTCGATAAGAGGGAGATACAAAAAGTGTTAGTACCTATATGAATAAATAAATAAATATCTTGGGACATCTTACACAAATCAACCTAGTTCCACGGTTAGCTCAATTAAGGCTTGTGATGTGGGTACCAGGCGACGATATATATAATAAATAGATACATATAGATACTTAAATACATAGACGGCCATGACCAAGGAACAAATATTTGTGATAAATAAATACACAAATAATTCCCTCGCCGGGATTTGAACCCGGAAACTCCAGCTTCCTAGGCAGGGTCACTACCAACTAGGCTACGGAGGCTGATATGATTTAACCTACTTTGATATAATTGTGTCATTCATGTCATAAAACTTAATTATTCGCTTGCAAATGAGACTATTATTTGTCATTGTACGCATCACGGTTTACGGTTGGTAAGAAAATCACTACATAATTACATGTACAACAAAAACTGGATTAAAATCGCAGCTTTCGAACTGATATTTTGGTTCCAGATCTTCATTTAATGGCTTCGTAAACTTCCGCCTGTATTGGCCCACTGACTCGATATCGGAACGATAAACTCCACAGGAAATTAGTTGGAGCTATGAAAACATAAACAGAAACGGCGGGATAAGTTAGCATTTATGGACTAAAATCGCGATCAGTGATATTGATCAAAATGATCAATTGATCATTTGAGTCCAAGATACCCTGTAACTGTCATAATAATGTTTTTCTACTCCCGTACTTTTATTTGTCATTTATATGGTCGTGAACAAACCATTAAGCCCCTACCTTACAGATGTCAAGATAAGTCTATATTGTCTATTCCCTATAAACGCATTCGGGTTTACACGCAGTGCGTTATTTGCATTTTAAGACACCTCGTGTATACAAGACTTAATAAAATACATGGCTGCCAACCTAATTTAAAAAAAAATCTGATGAACAGTAAACCATAGAGGAGCTTTCTTTTATAATTTTGACGTCTCCCACCCGACCTTGATGATTAATAAAATTGTGTTTGACTAAGAATTTCTAAAATTTACAATTTTAATTAAAAATAAATGTGTGGTCGTAGAAAAAGCATTGCTTGCAACATTGTTTAACTGAGTCAAAAAATGCTCGTGGCGTCTTTAATAACTATTTTCGGATTTGCCTCAAATTGTTACCCACGCCACTCTCCTTTTTTGACCTCTCTTAAACAAGGGTTGCATAAAATACTATTATGAAACTACATTCCTACACAGTTATTTTACAAAAAATATTGTGGAGGAATGTAGGTATCTATAATTAAATGCAATCAAAAAATTTATCTAATAATGATAACACTAATGAATCCTATGCCTAGTTAAATCTACCGCCCGTATTGTATAATAGTCGGCCATGATAAAAAAAACATTTCATGACTCGTCAAAAAGATTTAAATATCATCGAGTGGCAACCCTACACATTCGAATAACAATTGAAGCCGAAATTCACTTGTTATTTTGGCAGTTGTCAAAAACATTTCACAATTTTATTTCCATGTTAATAGCAGGCGCCGCCAACTATTGGTGCGGTACTTGTTGAGTTTGGCAGAGGATGCGGACATTTTATAAATATTGCTGGTAAAGGCAGGTGTCGGCAACCTGGTGGTCGCGTTGGGTAAGCCCTGGCGTGCTGCCAGCTGCAGCTGTTAGGGGGTCAAAACTTTATCTTTGAAGTCGTTTTTTTACGCCGTCAAAGGTGATTGTTAAAATGATCCCGTAATTTCAAGATTTCTTTTCTATACGTTGTATTATAGACACCTAAGTTAAATAGGTCAAATAATAAACAAACTAATACGAACGGACTCGGCCTTTTCTCAAAACATGAGGAGTAGACAATAAAACATTAAGACACAAACTATAGTTTACTAAAACTGTTTGTGTATTATTTTAAGAAGATTCTTAATATAAAATGCCACCAAGACAAGACATACAACATGGAAAACTTTTCAAATGAAATAGGTTTACCTACAAACTGTGCGTTTTCTTCTTACTAAGGCAATATCAGCAATCCAAACGGTTTAGTACCTGTAAACAAATAATAAGCATGTTATGAAAATGTTGCTTTATTCCAGTAATTTGAAAAATAGCAATCAGTGATCTGAAGAGAAGAGAATTACGTGAGTAACCCGTTCGATCAATATTTGAATATGTTTGAGTCTCACTTTAGTTATAATTCTAAATTCTGAAAAAGAGATAAAATTAAATAATACTACTCGTACATGAGCAATACCGACACTATTTTTAATTGTAAACTCTCCGTTAATGAAAGTTGCGAATAATGAGAACAAACCGTTTAAAGAAATAGGTATAGTCCATTCCATTTCAAATACGAAGGCCCGATTCCACTTGACAAAGTCTTTAGGCGTCAAGGATAGGATCAGGGATAACAAAAGATTCCTGGCCAGACCCTTTTGTGGCGTGATATTTTTGGCATACATCGGTGTACGACACGTGCCATTTTGTAGTGGGCCAATTAAATGACAAAAATTTCGAGTGGCCTCGGGCCTTCGTATGTGCAATGGACTATACCCATAATGTAGCTATTGTATTCATTTAATGAGTTAGGATAATAAGGGTGAGAGTTGATTAAGTAGGCACATGAATTTAGCGGTATTCAATGACTTAGATTGGAAATTAAACACATTTTGAATACAAAGTTTGTTTACATTGTTCGCCACTTCTGTTAACGGCGGGTTTAACAGTTAGTATTTAAGTATTGTCAGCAAATGTTTAATGTAATTATTTTATAGGAATTCTGTCACGCTTTATTGTAAGTATTTAAAATTTTCATCGGAAAACAGAAGACATCTTAGTTATTAAACGAGCGGTTAAAATATTTAATTAAATTTCCCTGAGTTCCATTCCTGTCCTAATGATCAATCGATGATTAATCTAACGGTTTGGAAATTCTTACTAAGGCACCCGCGAGGATAACGAGATATTTGGAAGGTAGGTAGGTACATTCAAATACTAATTACCTATTCCTGAGTACATTATTTTTGCCGAAGTTTTTATTCGTTACAATGTGCTACTTTGGACAAGTACAAGGAGGCACGGTACCTTATACAAATAACGAAGTATAACATTAAGACGTTTAGAAACTTCTGCAAAAATGATGCCACCAAAATTAGGCGGTTGAAAAGCAGATATTCACCCAGTAACATAAAAGCGTCTAGCTGACAAAACTGAAAGCGTATCACAAAATATCGAAATAGATAGACTAATATTCACAGCGATTGTTGAAAGTAAAAAGGGGGTTTATGCGATGGACAACACAAACGCAATTCTACCTATTCGTAATTCCCATACAATATGGATTCCACACAACTGCATTTTACTGCATTCGTAATTCTACACAGTCTATATTTTGACGCAATCGGAATTCATCCGATTCGCGATTCTACACAAAATGAGTTTAACGCAACTGCAGTTTACTCCATTTGTAATTCTACACAGTCGATATTTTCACGCAATCGGGATTCTTCCTGTTCGTGATTCTGTACAGTATAGGTTCAACGCAACTGCAGTTTACTACATTCGAAATTCTACACAGTCGATATTTTAACGCAATCCTTACTCTTCCTATTCGTTATTCTGTACAGTATGAGTTCAACGCAACCGTAATTATTTTCCAACACTTATGTAATAAATTGAAGGTCTTTAATTCGTAACAATCTTATGCTTCATAGACTACACTAAGGCCTTTGACTGTGTCAACTGTGTGCAGTGGGATAAGCTGTGGATGGTGTTACGGCGTGAGATGGGAACAGCCGAACATCTGATTGGGTTAATTCAGAACCTGTATATTGAGAACCACCCTTTCGTCAGGATCGGCAAGCAAGGTTAAAGGTTTGGATGCACTTACTTTTAAAACTGTTTTATGTTGATTAATACAGGGTGTTACACGAGTATACCGAAGGATCGTAACAGCGTATTCTTAAGATTGTTACGAATTAAAGACCTTCAATTTATTACATAGGATAAAACGCTATAAGTGTTGGAAAATAACTGCGGTTGTGTTGAACTCAAACTGTACAAAATAACGAATAGGAAGAGTAAGGATTGCGTTAAAATATCGACTGTGTAGAATTTCGAATGTAGTAAACTGCAGTTGCGTTGAACCTATATTGTACAGAATCACGAACAGGAAGAACCCCGATTGCGTGAAAATATCGACTGTGTAGAATTACGAATGGAGTAAACTGCAGTTGCGTTAAACTCATTTTGTGTAGAATCGCGAATCGGATGAATTCCGATTGCGTCAAAATATAGACTGTGTAGAATTACGAATGTAGTAAACTGCAGTTGTGTGGAATCCATATTGTTTGGGAATTACGAATAGGTAGAATCGCGTTTGTGTTGTCCATCGCATAAACCAAAAAGGGTTTTCCTTTACAGAACCCCAATAAAAACCTGAAGACCCTCCCTACAACTAGTTTCCTACATCAATTGACACAGATGTCGAACTCCGAGATTACATTACAGTAATGGCAGCTGTGACAGCCCTATGTCCTTACTATGAACCGCTACCGCGAACTTCGTAAATCGTATCGAGCATCCGTCTCTGTCAATCCGATGACATCTTATTGTATATATCAGCCTCTGTAGCCTAGTTGGTAGTGACCCTGCCTACGAAGCTGGAGTTTCCGGCGTTTCGAATCCCGGCGAGTGCATTATTTGTATATTTATTTATCACAAATATTTGTTCCTTGGTCATGGCTGTCTATGTATTTACGTATCTATCTGTATCTATCTATTATATATATCGTCGCCTGGTACCCACAACACAAGCCTTAATTGAGTTTACCGTGGGACTATGTCGATTTGTGTAAGATGTCCCAAGATATTTATTTATTTATTTAGAGAAAAAAAGACAGATGCTCAAAATTTACGAAACAATCAATATTTTACCTTTTATTCCTCGCTCACACCTTATACCAATATGCGAGCATGAGCGGGATAGACAAAAAAGTAAGTGACGTTATTGACTGCGTTATACTGACGCCGTCAGTTCATGGTAAGCTCCGTTTTCAGTCAATGCCCCGCCCTCGTTTCCAGGCCACAGATCACACACGGTAGACGGAGCATGAGACTCAAGGTCGCTACGCGTTCGCGCGAGACGTAATGACAGGACAGTAGCGATGAAATATGTTAATAAAATAAAATAATAAATATAAAGGGTGCCCGCGAGGAAAGGAAAGAAATTCAACAGCGGATTTCTGACCTAATTTGAAGTTAAAAATGTCATATGAAGTTTTCTGTATTCAGTCTATTTTAAGAGATAATTTGTTTTTTTCTTAAAACAGTTTTAGACCGTTACGCTATGATAAACGCATTTTGTCGCCATGATTTTGTCACCATGTTGTCTTAGTCTTGTCACACTTAATTGACAAAAAATAAATTGAACAAAATTATTTTTAATTACCTAGCAAATGTAAAAAAAACTTTAAAGTGCATTTTTTGCGATAGTTTGATTAATAAAATCCTTTTTTTGTGTACTTTTGTTACAGGTTTGACCAAACCTCATTTAACATTTTTTGCTTCTTTTAGTCTCAGGAATATGCTGTTAGAATTTTTCCCTTTCCTCGTGGGCACCTTGTATTGGGATATCTTACACAAATCGACCTAGTCCTACGGTAAGCTCAATTTAAGGCTTGTGATGTGGGTGCCAAAGAATGAGATTGATTTTATTATAAGCTCAAACAAGAGCATTGTTACAGATGTGTCCGCTCTTGGTCGTTTTAAAACTTGCAGTGATCATCGCTTAGTGAGGGCTACATTGAGATTCAATCTTACTAAGGAGAGGCAGAAAATAATAAAATCTCACTTTAAAAAGTATGATCAAACAGACTACCCGTTCTTACAAAAAGAGTTCCAACTGGAACTAAACAACAGATTTGAGTGCCTAAAAGAGAACAATCTGGATGAGAATTCACTGAACGATGACATCTGCAGCATACTACGGGAAACAGTGAAAAAACATATTGGCGGCATAAATAAGCCAACCGAGAAGAAACTGTCGTCCACTACTTTAGCACTAATGCATCACAGGAGGCAGCTTAAACTGAACACAAGTGCTGATCAGAAAGAAATTCATTCCATTAATAGAGCAATCAACAAAGCAGTAAGATTAGATATCCGAAAGCACAACACAAAAATAATTAGAGATACCATAGAACAAAACAAAGGACCCAAAATATTTACAAAAAAACTTAATAAGAACAGACAACAAATTTTTCAACTCAAAGATCAAAATGGAAATATTACCACAGACCGTGACCACATAAAATCTATGGTAGAAGCTTTTTACATGACACTCTATGCATCGACAACAGCGGAACCTGAATCACCAGAAGCAACAGATCCCAGGGCAGAGAGTACTCCAAGACTCGCAGATCCAGTCTTGCCGAATATACTAAGCGAAGAGATCGAATACGCCCTGAAACGCATGAAGACAGGAAAGGCGGCTGGTGAGGATGGAGTCTACGTAGAAATGCTGGTCGCTGGAGGTGTTCCTGTTTTAAAGATACTGATGGATCTCTTTAATAGGGTTTTATTTAGTGGTTCTACGCCAAAAGCGTGGAATAATGCTATTGTCACAATCCTACACAAAAAAGGAGATAAGCCTTGTTGGGGAACTACCGGCCCATCAGTTTGTTACCACAAATTTATAAGTTGTTCGCCAAAGTCCTGTGTAACCGACTGTCCCGACAGTTGGACGAATATCAGCCCGTCGAGCAGGCTGGCTTCCGGAAAGGATATTCCACTACAGATCATATCCACACGGTTAAGCAGCTGATGGAGAAATGTAAGGAGTATAACCGGCCTCTGTGTTTTGCCTTCGTAGACTACGAGAAGGCTTTCGACAGTGTCGAACATTGGGCCGTGTTTCAGTCTCTCCAGCGTTGTGGTATTGACAACAGATATGTTAGTGTTCTCCGGGAGCTATACAAAAGTGCGACGATGCAGGTACAAATGCACGAACTTACCAACCCCGTGCCCTTGAAACGGGGTGTGCGCCAAGGTGATACCCTTTCGCCTAAGCTCTTCACTTGTGTTTTAGAAGACATGATGAAGACTGTGAACTGGAGCGAAAGAGGTATCGATGTAAATGGCGCCAGATTGACGCATTTAAGGTTCGCAGACGACCTCGTCCTTCTAGCTGAGAACGTTTTAGACCTCCAAATCATGCTGGATGAACTGCGTATAGCATCTCTAACCGTTGGTCTCAGGATGAACATGTCCAAGACAAAAATCATGACTAACCGACTAACCCAGACACCACATATCATCATTGGTGACACGCAAGTGGAAGTCGTGCGTGATTACGTATATCTTGGACACTGTTTATCTTTTGATCAGCGAACCCAAGAGAAAGAGGTCGCTAGACGAATTCAGCTGGGTTGGGTTGCATTTAGTAACCTGTCGCGCGTCTTTAAATCTAAAATCCCCCAGTGCCTTAAGACGAAGGTATTTAACCAATGTGTCTTGCCCACCCTCACTTACGGATCAGAAACTTGGGCGCTCAACAAGGGAGTTCTACACAAAATGAACGTGACACAAAGGGCCATGGAGCGAGCCATGTTAGGTATCTCCCTTGTTGATCGTGTTCCAAACAGCGAAATCCGGCGCCGTACGAAAGTATCCGACGTCGGTAAACGAATCGCACAGCTGAAGTGGAGATGGGCAGGACATTTGGCGAGAAGTAACGATGGGCGGTGGACGAGGCAGGTTACTGAATGGTGGCCAGGGTGGTCAAGAAGATCTGCTGGGAGACCACCGACAAGATGGTCCGACGACATCTGCCGAACCGCAACAAAGCAATGGATGCGATTAGCACACGACCGAGGAAAGTGGCGTAATAAAGAAGAGGCCTATACCCAGCAGTGGGTGGACACGGGCTGAATAGATAGATGTGGGTGCCAGGCGACGATATATATAATAGATAGATACATAATCCGCTTGCCCAGCGTGGCGATTATTGGTATTTACCTCCTAATGCGTGTATACGCATAGTTTATAGGAGAGGCCTACGTCTAGCAGTGGACTGAGATAGGCTGATGATGATGATCCATGGTCACCAGTGGTTTCATGCATAATTTTTATGCTACTTAAATTATGCAAAATGATTTCGAATCGAAATAGGTATTACAAATTCCTCTGTTTGTCTCATGTGACCTCCTGAATGTTTTGGACGCCGCGACGGTGATTTTTTCTTAATTAGCATAATAATTGTTTCTTCTTTTTCCTTGCTTTGCTTTTAATGTACCATCAATATCAAATATCATAAAATAATGACGTCGTGATCATTATTTCCCACAGAACTAAAATGACAAAGAACGATTGACAACGATTAAAAGCATAACCAAAAACGAAACGCCAGTGTGTGCGTAAATTTGTCTATGTGTGGTCAGGAATAGGGTTGCCTGTTACAACAGACCAATTATCTATCGATGTCCGACTGTTTTATCGACAACATGTACCTATCATAGACATACATTATCTTAGTTATTTTGCTATAAGGTTTAACCTTTAGTATGCGTTAGCGTCAAGGAGTTCAAACAAGTTTTAACTTTGACGGCTATTTAACCATTAAACTTTATAAGAGCAACTATTCTTGCATACACGGTGTTTTTTATTTCCGTTAAATTGGACAGGTTACATGGGAAAAACAGAACTTACTGGAGAGGAGTTATTACTGGAGAGGTAGGGAAATAAGGGCTAAGCGTGCTGCAAATAAATGGGTAAAAAGACTAAAAAGCCGCAAGCAAATACTCATGACACTTCTATGACGTCATAAGTAAAGTTAAAGAGAGAAAAGTATAGTTTGATAGTACGGTACTCTTTTCTATGACTGTCAAAATATAAGGAAAAAGTTTTGTGTTTCAGTTGATTACACATTAATGAGACACATGTTCAGATTAATATGACAGGTAATATGTACACATATTTTTGATTGGTGAATCTGTTCAGATGCATATGTACTTTTCTATGTTCATTTATTTTTGAAGCCTTGGATTTGCTCATATATTTATGAACTCGACTGTACCTACTGATACATAAATACGTATTCGGCCTGAAAACCCTCGTATCCCGGCTTCTGCAGTAATGTACTATTCTTATTAATTCAATAACAGTAAGAATTAAGCCACTCATTTCTAAGAGAAATTAATTATAATTAAACTAAATAACTTCACTTAAATTTAACGGAAAAAACACACTAGTAGGTATAACACAAAAAAAACACAAAACATAATAAGGTCCTTTAAGTTATTTAAATACACATTTGTGTTCAAAATCTAGTATCATGACAGCATTGTAAGAAATAGACTGATTGGTACGTTTATCGAACAAATATCGATATTGGTAGTTCAACATTTAGTCGAGCTCTAGCGTAGTGTAACAATTTATATTTTTACACAAAATATCCTTTAATATTAACTATTGTGATAAATTATTAGCTCACAGTGATAGAACAACTAACAATTAATGCTACAATTTGATAATTCACACAATTAATGCTACTAAATAGACAAAATATCGTTTGAAAACAATCAACCGGCACATCATATTTACCTGTGAAACGAGTGTTTGTCGTTATTTCTGTAGTGGGCAACAAGGCAATTATTTACACAACACGACACCATATTGATTTCATGATCTGTATAAATTCCTTCTTATAAGTTTTAATTATAAAATCACTTATAAAATATCAATCTCCGTCGACCAGGCTGATACGGCTGATATGTCACTTCGAAAGTGGTTATGCTTTTGGGATTGTTGTCTATCTTTTTCGCACTCGTGTAATACTCATATAACTGGTGGCTTCCCTTTCACACGCTTCCTTTCTCTATTAAGCGCTAGCGCGGATTCTAACTTTATGTTATTTCCATTGTATTTCCTAATGTAATACGTAATTATGCGTTTTAATTTTGATACTAACCCATTTATTTATTTTTATTTTTTTATTTATTCTAACAACAAACGGAACTTGCAATGACAATGACGTTACACTTACTTTTTTACTACACAATTACAATTAAACTCAATCACTCTTATTAGCTAATAATTTGGAATGTTACAGATTAAGCTAAAAAGTATCTAAGGCAATCTGTAATTTTACCATTAAAATAAACAGTTAAAAAAAACCGTGGTCGCAGGCAATCGAGACGAGATGCACATGCTTGTGGCACGAATAATGGAAATTATATTTATGAAATTTAGTCCTTTGCTATCCCATTATAGCTTTCATGATGGTGATGATAAAAATGTAGATATGTAAATAAATTATATAAATGACGTCTAAACCATAATTGTTATTTGTTAGTTAACGTATTGGACCAATAGTTTTATTTAGTGTTAAAGTTAATTTGTATTATTATGTTTAAATTTTATTGAATTTAAGTACTTGTGAACAAACTATAGGAATAATCAAGTAATTTTTTGGCTTAAAGTTAAAGTCCAAATATCTGTTATACGAGCAGTTTCAATAAGGATAAGAGGCACCAGAAGGCATATCAGAGCCTTCGAATGCGAAGACGGAGCAGGAATCCTATACTAAACATCTTCGAATCCGTCCATATACAACGTGTTTCACCATTCACTGAAAACCACAGACACCCCAACAGAATTTTATTATTTAATTTTAGTCTAGATAATTTGTTCTCACATCAGTGTATTTTATGAAATAAATTGATGTCCAAAACTCCCAAAATCAACTAACTTATCCAACTTGTAATCATTATATTAAGTTATTGTTGTTGTTGTCGTCCTAAGGCACCCCAGAGGTTCAAAGGGCCTTCACAAGATCGCGCCACGCCTCTCTGTCCTCAGCAACACTTTTAGCCTCCCTCCAGCTTAGGCCAACCGCACGGAGCTCGTTTGAGACGGATCGCTGCCAGGAGTGCACTGGCCGTCCAGGAGGTCGGCTGCCGTTGGGCGGTTTCCAGTCAGTGGCGATGTAGGCGTTGTTTTGCTCTCCTCTCCGGATAGTGTGACCTATCCATCTCCATTTCCTGGAGGCAATCTCGATGCCTATAGGTGTATGGCGGCATATAGTCCACAGGTCTTCGTTTCGGATGGTATCATTATATTATAACTTCATCAAAACATAATTATATGTGTATCAATACAAATCCGCTGAGAGCACAGCAAACAGCGGCCGCAAACAGACCACTCGACGCTCCGTATAACCGCGGGAATCGGAATCACTTTGTTTATTTAGAATTATGCTACGGCGCCGTCGAGTGGGGGTCATCAAACATTGATTCAAACCGGACATTAGAGAACCAACATTTTGCTCTAATTTGTGTTTACAGAACTGTACAATGTATATACATAGATTAAATCTAACGAATCTAACCTACATCTAAGATTGGCCCTTGTGGCATTGTGCCGAAAGATGCTGCGGGCATTAGTGTTTTAGTTAAAACTTAACTAAACTAGAATATAACTACTACCTAAATAATAGCTACTAGGTATTATGAATTCTAAATTTCTTCTCGCAAGTTATTGAACTTGTTTTTTTTTTTTATTTTGCTTCCAGACTTAAAAACTTTGGAAGCAAAATAAATGCAAAATTGATGATTAAAATGATTGATGATAATGATGTTACAAAATTGATGATAAATAAGAGAAATGTAACTAAGGTGCATTCAGACTAAAAGAGCATTCGCTGTTCTATCCCCCGTTCTACGAAATCAACCAATCACGTTTTGTGTAACGATCGAACTTCGTAGAGTGGGGGGTTAGAATAGCGAATGTTCGTTTGGTCTGAATGCACCTTTACATGTCTCCAATATTGACGATGCTCAAAAATTCCAATGTCTACAGACATGTGCAAAATATTTTCGAAAATATTAAGAATCCATAAGAAATTGCTCAAATTGCATCTAAATTATTTTTGTATTTAGTAGTAGGTAACAATAGAAAGGCTTTTACCCAGAAGGGGTCCACACATTTATAGTTTAACCTAGGTTAATTTTATATTTATAAGCTCAAGCTATTTTTATTATTTCGTATTTTAACTTTATTTTTCTATTTTGTATTTAACTGCACTATAATATCTAACTTTGTATTTGTGTGGAATTAAATAAAGCTTTTTTTTATTATTATTATAACAATAGAATAGTTGATGAGATGATGAGTATATTTTTTGTAAAGTTTTTTCTAAGCAGTGTCATAATTTTACCAAAGTTTAACTGCATTAGAATATGTAAATGTAAAGAACAAATCACAGTTTCGTGTATAAAATGTAGCAGATTTCATCTCAACGGATTAAAATTCAGCAAAGCTGCAACGAACGAATGGAACCAATTTGCCCTCATCATGAATGCATGTCCTTGCCGACAGATACAAATAATACCGGCGGAGTATGTTTAGGTATTTTCATTTAAAATACAAGATTGTAAATATACGGTACCTTATTACACTTTGGCTTATGCATGTAAAGTAAACTTTTTGTGTCTTATGAACCTCCAGGTCTTTTATAGTAGGTACTTATCTATGACATATGTATTTTAAGTACATGACGTGTCGACGGCGTATTCTTCGGGTAATCAGCGGGTATATCTTCACGTGGGTGTCGTAAGAGTCGACTAAAGGATTGAAGTGTCACTGACCATTCATGATGGGCAGCAGCATTATCAACATCATTATGGGCACATTACTCAAATCGCCAAAATATGCTCAGCGTGGCGATTATACCTAAGCATTACCTCCTAACGCCGCGGCCACAACATCGGTCTAAGGCGACCGGTTTAGCGATAAACGTATGGTGCTCCCTCTCGGCGTACACATATCGGCATCCCGCTCCAACTCATGGATTCGCTCGCCGCTGGTCGCCTTAGACCAATGTCTTGACCGGGGCATAATGCGTTCATACGCATAAGTAACAGGAGAGGCCTATGTCCAGCAGTAGAATGTAATAGGCTGATGATGTGATATTGTGTCCTGCTGCTGGGCAAAGGCCACCTCTGTTACTCACCACTCGTCACGGCTTAGTGCAAGCTCCTGCCAGTTACTACAAAATGAGTCCAGTAGCCGTACCATGACTTTGCAAGTTCAAGTTTTACTCGATACGTAAAGCAGGCCATTGCGCTCGCTCCAATAATTTTGTCAATGCGAGCGCGATAGAATGCATTACGTATCAAGAAAATCTCACGTATCCTTTACTTTACAAATATACGAGTACAGGTCCCGTCATCTTTTTTTAGTCACATGATACTTTTTTTTTGCATGACATTAGTATTAGGGCCGGTCAACTTTTAGGTCGACACTATTTTGTCCGGTAACGCAGGTCATCAACTTTGCTGGAAAAAATGCTTATATGGGTTAGACCTCACCTCACACAAGTTCACATCGATGCATTTAGGTTCCAACGGATTTTCAATTTATAATATGTGTACAGTATTAATTGACGTACATTTGTAAGTTCATGAAAAATAACGCTGGAGACAGAAAATATTCAGATTCAGATTGGTAAAATATACATTTTACAGGTCATAATTAATTATCATTACATTCTTATATGAATACATGTAATATGTTTCGCGTTTCTTTTATTTTTTATTTTTAATAATGTTTAGTACGTAACAGTTGTGAGGATGAGAGGCAACGATTTGTCGATGTAAAACTTGATTGGCCCATTACCGAGGTTCTACTGCAGGTGGGCATTCATTGCCGCGGTGGGCGCGTATTGCCGCGTGTCGCGTAAACAAACATGTATCTAGTCCGGTCCGTCCATGCGCTATAAATACCGCTTCGTATTCACTGCTCGTAGGCCTGTGTTTATTGATTCTGCTTTCGGAATAACCGATACTCGTAGTATAATGTACTTACCTACCTACAGGTCGCTTTTAGGTCTACGAGTATTCCACAAAAAAGTCTACTTTATATTGATTTAAACTTTCACGATTATCTCTTATATTTTAACGACAAACGGGTCTTAATTGCGTAAAACGTTTTTTAGAGATTAGATGATGCCATTTTTACGCGCTAGTGCGAGAAGTGGCTCATTTTACATCAGGTCCAAAACCTCGGTGGGCCATCTGTACTAAAAAACGTCGTACGAGACACGTGCAAAAAGGAAATTCGTAACTCGTGTCTATTTAAAACACTCCATTTGATCGTGTTTTAAAACATCGGCACTCATTTAGAATTTCATGTTTTTCGCACTTGTGTCGTAATATACTATTATATTATTCTGACGATTCGGGCATGCCGTTATTATAGAAATTCATCCATCCGATTACACCGTGTCTATAAAAGCTTGGATGATGGTAACACACAGTAAATAATCAACCTATATCTACATCCATATCATAAGTTGTCTACAATATGTTTAGCGGCGGTAAGCAAATAGCCTACTTTAAGAAATCTGTATCTGTGGGTGTATCATAATTTTTACTTTACGATATCGGCAACCGATATCTTAATCACAATTAAATTTCGAACATTCTGTTAAAAAGAAAAAACACACTTTAACTTCGATTATCGAATTAATCGATTTGTAATTTCATTCACATTAAAATTCATATTCCATACATTCTTCTAAATGTCGAATACTGAGAATCGATTTGAGAATCGATATCGACTCAAGACCTTACCTGGTTTATGAATAAAAAAAAAAGTCATTTCTTTTGTTTGAATTGTTTCAAACAAGGAGGTTGGAGGGTTGCCTATAGGTTACACACTAAAGAGGTCCGTGCTCTGTGGTTTCAAACATACAACTTTTTTGGACTGTTGACTTGAAAGTTAAATATTATCGAGTTCGTTGTGAAATATTTACACTGAAAAATTATTTATGACGACGAAGACAGTGATGTTGAAATGTGTGAAACACCACCAGAAATCCGGGACGCCGCTACAACCGTGACCAATAATTTGCTGCCACAAAAATAAACATATTGTAGAAAACTTATTATATGCATGTAGATAAAGTTATGTATGTGACTGTACATAATTAGGCATTAAACACTCGTGTGATCTTATTATGAAACTCGCCTACGGCTCGTTTCATAAAACCACACTCATGTTTAATGCCTCTCATTATGCGCCAGCCACATAAATAACTATTATTTATAGGTAGGTACACATAGTACCTATGTACTTTGCAATTCATTTTTTCTAAAGACCTTAAAACCTCAGTTAAAAATATTACCTAAACGACAAAATTCAAATGATCTTATTAAGAGAACGGGTGGTTTTCTTTCGCCTTGAAATTGCCTGAAATGCAAGACCATTATAAACGGTCCGGCGCCCGGGGGGTTAACTGGTTTCTTTTGAACCCTTTTCTGGCAAAAACTACAACGCTTTGAGAAAATGTGCTGTTATTGCTTAACTAGCTTCTGCCCGCGGTTTCGCTTGCGTAGACACTAAACATTACAAACCTTGCAGCCCTATTTTTTTATTTATCAGCCTTCGTAGCCTTGTTGGTAGTGACCCTGCCTACGAAGCTGGAGGTTCCGGGTTCGAATCCCGGCGAGGGCATTATTTGTGTATTTATTTATCACAAATATTTGTTCCTTGGTCATGGCTGTCTATGTATGTGAGTATCTATATGTATCTATCTATTATATACATCGTCGCTTAGTACCCACATCACAAGCCTTAATTGAGCTTACCGCGGGACTAGGACGATTTGTGTAAGATGTCCCAAGATATTTACATTTATTTATTTATTTACAGCAATTTACAACAATGGTCAGTTATGAGTGTTGCTGTTTGTACCTACTTAACAATAATCGTAGTCATAAAAATGAAATACTTGCAATTTTCACTGAAAACACGATCTGGTTACATTTAATGGGCTCTATCAATTGTTCTCACGTTACGAATACGAGTACATTTCGTGAGATGATATCATAATGAGGCGATTTAAGTAACGGGGCAATTATTACTGTAATTATAATATGAGTAGGGTGAATTGTGTCATGCCGTGTGGTGACGGCAATAAGAATACATTTGTCGCCACCCCAACTCCTCCTGCGGGTGTCGTAAGAGTCGACTATTAAGGGATTGAAGTGTCACTGACGATTATTTGATAAAAATTCGTCGAAATTCGTTGATTTCTTAAGGTGCATTCAGTCAGACCAAACGAGCATTCGCTATTCTTTCCCCCCACTCTACGAAATTCGATCGTTACACAAAACGTGATTCGTCGAAATTCGTTAATTTCTTAAGGTGCATTCAGACCAAACGAGCATTCGCTATTCTAACCCGCTACTCTACGAAATTCGATCGTTACACAAAACGTGATTCGTCGAAATTCGTTGATTTCTTAAGGTGCATTCAGACCAAACGAGCATTAGCTATTCTAACCCCCGCCTGCTTTCCGTATCGAGAAAACCTTACCACATCATCAGCCTATGATAGTCCACTGCTGGACGTAGGCCTCTCCTATTAACTATGCGTATAGACGCATTAGGAGGTAAATGCCCATAATCACCACGCTGGGAAAGCGGATTGCCGATCACAGTAATGTGTCCACTTTGACGCTCCCATCATCATCAACCTTACCGATATTTGCAAAATCATAGCACGGCTACTGTGAAACGTCACTTCACAAACTACGTCGCATCTTCATTAGTTTCATTACAAAACTCCCCTTCGACTGACTGCCTCAAAAGCAAGAAGATGTACATCACCACACTTCTAGACATACGACTTTACAGTTTGTGATCAGCGTCGCTTGTGACGAAAAGGCTTAAACGACGGCGACTGAAAGCGATTGACATGCAACATACAACAAAATAATCACCAAATTAAAAATTTAAAAAACCGACTTCAACCGATTTCTCAAAGATCCCCGATTTGTTTCCATCATTGGTTTCCTCGAATCCTACTTTCTGAATGCAAATTCTTGTAAATGAATGAAAATTACCAAAAGCGCCATACATGTACCTGTAACATTTGAAGAGATCCCTCGATTTCTCCAGGATCCCATCATCAGACCCCAACTTGGTGCCAATGGGACCATCTCGGGGTAATACACGTTCGATCACAAAAAGAAATTTTAGAATCGGTTCACTATTCTCGGAGATATCAGGTAACTAACATACAACAAAAAAAAAAAAATACAGTCGAATTGAGAACCTCCTCCTTTTTTTGAAGTCGGTTAAAAATGTAGTGCATGACGACATTCATCAGCCTATGATAGTCCACTGCTGGACGTAGGCCTCTCCTATTAACTATGCGTATAAACGCATTAGCAAGTAAATACCCATAATCGCCACGCTGGGCAAGCGGATTGGCGATCGCAAATCATGCCAGAGTCATTAATAGGTGTCATTTGTATGGAAACGCAGCCTAATACCATTACCAGCCGATAGACTTCCACGTACCGTGTGGCGTGGCAGTAAGTAAGACATTTGTCACCACCCTTGCTTCTGCCGCGGGTGTCGTACGACTCGTACGAGTCGACTAAGGGATTGAAATGTCGATGAACATTCGTTGACAGAAGATTTATGATGAGCATCAACTCATGAATCTCATGATAGTGGACACGCTACTGCGATTGCCAATCCATTTTCTTATAATACTAATGTGATGTGAGTAATGTGTAATGCTAACTAACCCCCTTATTCATAAACGTCTGCTAACTTAACAAGCCGCTAATAATTGTTTGTCCCTTTCGGTCTTAACAATGTGTCCCTAAGAGCAAAAGGGACAAACAATTATTAAAGTGCATTCAGACCAAGCGAGCATTCGCTATTCTAACCTCCCACTCTACGAAATTTCAACTCTCTTTGCCGTGTGGTGACGGCAGTAAGAATACATTTGTCACCACCCCAACTCTTCCCGCGGCAGTCGTAAGAGTCGACTAAGGGATAGAAGTGTCACTGACCATTCCTTAATTTGATTGATGATGGGCAGCAGCGTCATCATAGTGGACACATTACTGCGATCGCCAATCCGCTTGCCCAGCGTGGTGATTATGGGCATTTACATTTACCTCCTAATGCGTGTATACGCATAGTTAGTAGGAGAGGCCTACGTCCAGCAGTGGACTGAGACAGGCTGATGAGGGGGGGGCTCTACGAAATTCGATCGTTACACAAAACGTGTTTAGAGCGGGGGCTATCCCCCGCTCTACGAACCACTTTCGCTAGTCTATACTAGCGAATGCTTTTTTGGTCTGAATGCACATTTAGCGGCTTGTTAAGTTAGCAGACGTTTATGAATAAGGGGGTTAGAGGTTATACTAAATATTATTTACATGGAAATCGAAACACGCTAAGCCTTTTCAGTTCTGCGTCCCTTTCTGTAGAAGAGGCGTCATATCGTATCCGGCGTGCGTACTTGTAACTGAGACAGGCAGCGGCGCTGAAACTTCCGATTGAGCTCGAGTTTTCTCGCTGCTTCGCTATTTATGAAACCCTGGTAGCTCGGAGCTGATTTGTTAGAATGTTTGTTATTCTTTACGTTATTTTATTATTGTAATGTACTTGGATTAGGATATAGGTACTAAAATAGGGCAAAATTGCAACTATCTATGAGAGCCTATTGGCATTACGCCGCGACCACGACATCGGTCTATAAGGCGACCGGCTTAGCGGAAAACGTATGGTGCTCCCTCTCGTACCCATATCGGCATCCCGCTCCAACTCATGGATTCGCTCGCCGCTGGTCGCCTTAGACCAATGTCGTGGCCGGGGCATTATCAATCATAATAAGATTAATAAGAGTTGGTGGTAAGATACATGATGGGATGTCTTTGGTTCGTTTGATTTGAGCATATTATATAGTATGCTTTTTGCGGAGACAGGAATGTATAGTTTTTAAATAATAGTTTCTAAATTATTGCCGAAATAAGTTTTACCGAATATCACTTCATAAACATGGTGCAGAATTTCATTAAGTACGTCAAAATATCACTTCCCAACGATTTTATCCCCAAATTTTGAAGGAAGAATTTCTGATCTGACAATATTGCAATATTCTTCTAGCCTATACCTACTGTTGCCAATTGCGTCAAATAATAAATGTGGCAAATATCGCGGAAATTGTCGGCACCGGTAACATCAGATAAGGTTACGACTTCCTTCCGAGCGATACCTATGGCTTCAAAGCCTCCGAATTGTTACTGTTTTCAGGCTCATTCGTGACAACTTATTTATATTTACCTTCAGTATTTATCGCACCCTTTTCGCACCTTTTCTTTTGCGGAAGGTGACTATACGAGCAGGGTAGGGTTGGAGACAATTGATGGTGTACGCCGCATGGTGATGGCAGTAACTATACAGTAGGTAAGTATACGCTTGTCACCACCCCAATTCTTCCCTTGGGTGTTGTAACAGTCGACTAGTTGTATTGAAGATCACGATACATTTGATTTATACAGGGCTACTTTTTCACCAGTACAATAAATCAACATACGTAATAGTAGTCCAAAATACAAATAATAGCATTTTTTGTTACTACCCCTTTGGAGCAAAAAATCTAAAATACTAATGTTCCAACTTATCCGCAAATCTAACAAGAAATGTGGATATTATGTGGATTGTTGTTGGCTGATGAATTGATGACGACGGATGATAAAAAAATAAACGTTCATTAATTTAAGATATTCGATTTATGGGCAAACACGTATTTCATTTCATCACACAAGCTCGTTATTCTGTTTGCGGCCGTCAAACGTCAAAATCATATTTTATGGAATAACAGCAAGAAACAAAGGAAGAGGGCAAGACTCGCGTAAATCTGGTGAGCTTTGGAAACTGAGATTTCTTTTTCTTTATGGGCCTATTCGTTCACACTAGCGATTTAAAAGCGATTTCTATACAAACAATTATCGCTCGCAAATCGCAAGTGTGCACAGAGCCATGTTACATTTCGGTCACAAATATAGAGTTGTTGCCTTTAGATCATTTTAAAACTCCTTTCCATTTTAATACGCCGTTCGCATATGTACATCGAAAAATAAGACAACTATGTATGGAGGGCACACCCAAAATAAAATTTACAATACTGTAGCGGTTCATATAATACACCTATCCTTTAAAATAGTAGGTACTTATAGTTTTAGAGAAAATCGGCTGTGACAGATGGACATGACGAATCTAAGATAAGGGTTCCGTTTTTGTCATTTTGGCTATAGAATCCTAAAAAGCCGATAAATTCTATTTTTCGATGGCCAGCCAGGTCTATCGTCTACAATTTCATGAAATTTGCCTGTATACTTACATACGTACAGTCAGGGGTATAAATATACCTACATACAATTTTAAACCTAATGCTTCAGACTTGAGTAAAAAAGTGTATAGATAATTTTGCCCTTGACTGTATACCTACACATAATACTTGAATGGACAAAAAATAATAATCGTAATGAAGGATTCATTTATTATTCAGAAACTACCAGAATTGAATTGAGTCGAATAACGGGCGTAGCTGAGTAGTGAATGTAAACTAAAATATAAGAAAAGTTGCATCATAATCCTAAGATTCTCCTATATATAATATTTATTCCACATTCCGCCAAGTCTCAAAGGCAAACTTTCTCGAGGATCCAATTTTAGCTTTCCCTCAGTGTTACGAAGTGCAACTCGTGCAAGTTGTAGTTAGTGCAAGTAGCTCGCACTATCCTCTGTTTGATTTGGTGTTTAAAAAAAGGTAAACAATCTTGCAGTATCTCTTTATTGAAAACTACTAAATAGTAGAAGATAAGTTTTAGCAAATATACATAACAAGGAAATACAGTGATTTACATTGTGTTTTATTCATTAAGTACCTAGTTTGGATTTTTATATGCATTTTTCAATAAAAAGATACTGCAAGATTGTTTACCTTTTTTTAAACACCAAACCAAACAGAGCTGGGAAACGAGATAAAAAATGTTCAAGTTTCCGAATAAGCATGTAAGTACAAATAAGAAGTTTATTTTTCGGGATGAAGTTAAATTTTATTTAATATACGCGAGTTTATCCGCTTTCATAGTTTTATTTCATGTGTACCTAATCCTCACGGTAACCGAAGAAAATATTAAGTTTATTTTTGTTCAATCTTTATTTGAGTTCAATATAATGAAAACCCTAGGCGGTTTTTATCAAAATGTTGTATTGGTTTCTTATTTAAACGAAAATATATAGAAAAACCATAATATCAAACCACAAATCTTCTTCACTTGAGTTAGAGTGCTTGAAGGACTCGAGTCTATGTAGGATTGTCGAATAACTCAAGTTTTTACTACATGAATGTAGTTGTAGTCCTTAAATCTGAGTCGAGTCTTAGAATGAAGGACTCAAATGACTCGAGTCTACCCACAGTACCTGAAAACCATATTTACAGAATAGATCTCAAAGGTTGCTCAAAGTTCTCATAATAAAGAAAGAAGAAAGAATAAGAAAGAAAAAACGTTTATTCGAGACACAATAAAAACAAAACAAAACAGTAAACACGAAATTTTGTCTCTAAATGGCCAAAACTCAGTATTTTGCCAGCGGAGCCAGCGCTGGTCTTCCGTTTTGGCAAGTCCACGAACTTAACTATAATGGCGAAATTACTAAGATTATATGGGACAATACCCCCGCATTACTCGCTCAATGTAAACAGGTCACCATTTTTACCATACCCTCGTAACCTAAACCCCTGACGTCACGCAAACTGCATAATTCCGGGTTACCCCCTCCCGCCCCTCCCTACGGGCCGCGACGCCCTGTCATTTGAATTTATTGCGCAGTAGGTCAAATTCGAACGAGTCTCCAAATATCTTAGGGGATGTACTTACTTAGTTGTTAGGGAAAATTAGGTTTTCTTCATGTTTGTTGTATGATTTTATTATTATTTTTGGTATTTCTTATTACTGCAATACCCAGCTATTTATTTATTATTCAAATTAGTTACAGTGCTTTACGGTTATTACTTTAACGAGCATACGCAGGGCCGGTTTTAGAGGTTGAGAGGCTTCAGGGCAACAAAGGAGTGGAGGCCCCCTGGCCCCCAATTATTTTCCAAATAAAGTGGACAATTTTGTCAGTCAAATTTTTGAATAAATATTTTTTTGTGGAAACAAGTATACATTATTTTATTACCTACTTATTTAACAAACATTTGTATATAATCGGAAACGAGAATTCTCTGAAATTAAATTTTAGCGTTAACGAACGGAATAATCCGAGCTTTTTTCGCCGAAAAATCGTTGATGATTTCGGTGAAATCTAGTAGATCACTTTCAATTCTGAAAAAAAAAATTTACTAGTTTGGAATTTGATTTTTTTTTCCAAATCTCGATTGTGGGGGCCCCTCTTTTGTGGAGGCCCCGGGGCTGTAGCCCCGGTTGCCCCCCCCCTAAATCCGGCCCTGGGCATACGGATAAGACTCAAAAAAAATCGTGGGTTCAAGCCTCAACGCCATTATAGTACGAAAAACTCTGTACAAGAAAAAAAATACAAGAAGGTAGTGAAAAATACAAAGAGGGTGGTCGTTCTAGAGACCGGTACACTATAAAGGGTACACTGTGAATTATAAAAATACAAAAAAAAACACATATAAATTTCATCAGGAAATGCAGCCTAGTGACAAAAGACAGGCAGACAGCGGAGCCTTCGTAACAGGGTCCCGTTTGACCCTGTGGGTACGGGTAATACGCACTAAGGTTATTAAATAAGCTCAATCTTGAGCTTGCTTGTTTCGTCGTTCCAGATACACCTTTTAATACACTTCTTCGGCAAACATTACAAATGATCATACATTAAATACGTGTAATATAACTTTTGCTGTATTTACGAGTCCCCCGTAATGAATCTCATTCGTCCCTCGGCGCAATAAAGCAGGAACACACTGCGTGCGGCGCACACTAATGTCTACTTAGCGGCGTTAGGGGCGAACATACCGGGGCGACTGCGAAACGAAGTGAAATGACACACAAATATATGTAACTAGCGACCCGCCCCGTCTTCGCACGGGTACTATACCTACATAAAAAACTTCCTCTTGAATGACTCTACCTATTTAAAAAAATCTCATCAAAATCCCTTGCGTAGTTTTAAAGATTTAAGCGTACAAAGGGACATAGGGACAAAAAAGTGACTTTATTTTATACTATGTAGTGATATTAATTAAATGAAATAAAAATGAAGGTGATACAAAAATGATGATACACGAAAATAAAATAAGAATCGCGATTCAGCGCGGAAACGCTGCGAGTGTGATGGGCACCTTTGCATCGGGAACCAATCGGGGCGGTTATCGATAGCTTCTAGGGTTTTTAAACGGTTTTTATTAACTTCACCGCGTATCAACTGTCGTCGATGCTTCAAATCTTGTGATCGATTTTTCAACTACTTCTACTGCACCGAAATCAATGAAATTTGGAACTCGTATCAAGTCCCCATGACAATGCAATATTATAATATTTGTATCCTTGTATCCTCAAAACCTGATGCTGCAGACGTACTGCTTACCTTAAACAAGAGTGTTAGACGCGTGTAAATGAAAGTATAGAATGTTTGGCATAATCAAATACTAACAGCCTAATTTTGACTTCCAACTCTTCACTCCTGATGCTGCAGTACTGCCTACAATAACCGCAAGGTTTAGCGAAATGTTGATTTTAAAAAAGTTCTTTAGATATTAGGTAGAAACATGTGGATTTAATACTGACGTCTAACTCCTCAAATCTGATACTGCAGTGTTACTGCCTGCCATAACTGCAAGGTTTAGCGATATGTAGATTTTGAAGTACTGATTTAGATATTTGGTAGAAACATACGGATTTAATACTGACTTCCAACTCCTCAAACCTGATGCTGCTGTGAGATACTGCCTGCCATAACCGGAAGGTTTATCGACATGTTGAGTTTAAATTAATGCTTTAGCTAATGAGTAAAAACATATACTTATATTGAATACTCACTTCTAACTCCTCAAATCGGATACTTTAATATTACCATAACCACCATTATTGTGCTATAACCGTTGACAGCGTGGGTAGTTCGCGAAGGGCGTGCCGCCGCCTGACCTGCGGTCCTCCGGATAACAGACTAAGAATGTGTGGTCGCCACTTAGGCTTCCGGCCCTCGGATTCACGGTAGAGCGTGTCGTAGTGCTATCGGGCCTGCGACCCTCCGGGTGATAGACTAACAACCAGAGTAGTTCGCGTAGGGCGAGCTGTCGGGCTTGCGGCCCTCCGGCTGATAGACTGACAGCGTGAATGGTTCACGTAGAGCGAGCCCTCGAGCCTGCGGCCCTCCGGATGATAGACTGACATCGTGAGTGGTTCGCGGAGGTGAGCCGTCCAGGGCTGATAGACAAACAACGTGACGGGTTCGCGTAAGGTAAGCCGTCGGGCCTTCGGCCCTCCGGCTGACAGATTAACAGCGAGACTAGTTCGCGTAAGGCAAGCCGTCGGGCCTGCGGCCCTCCGGATGATAGACTGACAGCGTGAGTGGTTCGCATAGGGTGAGCAGTCGGGCCTGCAGCCCTCCGGCTGATAGACAGACAACGTGAGTGGGTCGCGTAAGGCGAGCTTTCGGACCTGCGGCCCTCCGGCTGATAGACTGGCAGCGTGACTAGTTTGCATAGGGCAAGCTGTCGGGCCTGCGGCCCTCCGGCTGATAGACTGACAGCGTGAGTGGTTCGCTTAAGGCGAGCTGTCGGACCTGCGGCCCTCTAGCTGATTGACAGGGTGAGTGGTTCAATTAGGGCGAGCCGTCGAGCCTGCGGCCCTCCGGCTGATAGACAGACAGCGTGAGTGGTTCGCGTAAGGTAAGCCGTCGGGCCTGCGGCCCTCCGGCTGACAGATTAACAGTGAGGGTAGTTCGCGTAAGGCAAGCCGTCGGGCCTACGGCCCTCCGGATGATAGACTGACAGCGTGAGTGGTTCGCATAGGGCGAGCAATCGGGCCTGCGGCCCTCCGTCTAATAGACAGACAGCGTGAGTTGGTCGCGTAAGGCGAGCCGTCGGGCCTGCGGCCCTCCGGCCGATAGACAGACAGAGTGAGCGGGTTGCGTAAGGCGAGCCGTCGGACCTGTAGCCCTCCGGCTGATAGACTGGCAGCGTGAGTAGTTCGCGAAGGGCGAGTTGTCGGGCCTGCGGCCCTCCGCCTGATAGACTGACAGCGTGAGTGGTTCGATTAAGGTGAGCCGTCGAGCCTGCAGCCCTCCGGCTGATAGACAGACAACGTGAGTAGTTTGCGTAGCGCGAGCCGTCGGGCTTGCGGCACTCCGGTTGATAGACTGAGAGTGCGAGTGATCGGTTCGCGTAGAACGTACCATAGTACTGATAGCTTGAATTGACCCTTTGGACCCTCGGTTCGCGTCGGATTTTCAGTCTAACCTGCGGTCCTCCGGTTGTTCGAATGAATGTTTGAGTTTATATTTTATAGTCTGGAAATCCGACTTTTATAGTGTGTGCAATATGAAAATTTAAACTTGATTTTCTCAATAAATCAAATTGATTGATATATTCCTTATTGTCAGATCTCTGTTATCTTAGGTCTTATAGGGAGAACAAGTCCATTTTAGACACTTCGTGCAGCATTCAAGCATACAGGCCATGCCCGGCGCCTTTGGTTTTAAGTTGTCAATCGAGATATTTAATAACTTTTTAGTGTCGGATCTTTAAAAATAACTATTCAGTAGTGATTCGCCTCTCGTTAAAAATAAAATAATGTCCATTACGTTTACATGTGTGTAGTGATTCGTGATGAAAGTGGGAGAGTATAGACGCTAGTATGACATCTTTGATCTGGAATAAGTATAGTATCGGTAATTAACTTAACAATTGTACTAAAAACTTGAAAATAAAATAAATAAAAAAGTTTTAAGTTAAACGGTTTTTATTGCAATAAAAAATAGAAAATAAAAATTAGTTACAGGAGTAGATGATACTTTCTGTACATTACTCACTTAGAATTATTATCACTGTAGTCTTCCCGAGTCGGATGCTAAAAGCCACGTTTAGCCTCTATGTCAGTGGATTAAGCTTTAATCGGAAACTTTTACCAAACTGAAATAAAAACGTGGGGCGTTATTAATGTTATTATAAATAAACATACAAGTTCAAAGTATGTCATTTTAGCTTTAATTTTGCATTTATTCATTCATCTGTTCCAACACTACTACAGAGAAAAATAGTTTTCATCAAGGCCAAAACAAAATTTATTACACTATTGCTGTCTTGACTTTCTATGTATGTTCTTAAATAACTATAGTGACTTAATTGCGTACGCCCCACGTTTTTATTTCAGCTTGGTAAAAGTTTCCGATTAAAGCTTAATCCACTGACATAGAGGCTAAACGTGGCTTTTAGCATCCGACTCGGGAAGACTACAGTGATAATAATTCCAAGTGAGTAATGTACAGAAAGTATCATCTACTCCTGTAACTAATTTTTATTTTCTATTTTTTATTGCAATAAAAACCGTTTAACTTAAAACTTTTTTATTTATTTTATTAGAATTTTATTTAAGTTGATAGGTATTGTAAAATTACTTTTACTAATTTATTTTTTAAGATTTAGTTTGTAGTCAGTATTATTCTCAAGTACTTTTTGTTTTCGATTAATAAAGATTCAAATAAGAATCTATTCATGATTTTGAACAAATTTTACTTTGGGAGCAAATATTCATATTTAACTCAAGAATAAAACGATACTCCATGATTGGCCATTGTGTCAATGCACCGAGGATGCTGGCGGCATTTTCTCACTTTATCGCAATATGCGTTGCGCGAGGAAATCGCGAGCTCTTTGGTCTTTAGTTACGTCAACAAATCCGTGCGCTGGGGCTCCATGAACCTAATTAGTTTAACCGGACCGCAACTCGACATCCATCGTGACTTTTTTGCGTGATAGCAAGGAACCTAAATATACTTGATTTGTTTTAGATTGTCTCCCAATATTTACATAGAATGCATATGTATATTTATAAAATGACGTGTGAAGTTTTAGGACCAGCACAAAGCAAATCCCAGTAAGTATTGAATCCTTGTCGTCAAATGCTAATACTCCAATTCTATCAACGAGTACGGCCGATTAGACCCGCCCGTAAAAGGGTGCCTTAAAGGCCTTTCCATACTTAGTGAGCGAGACGCGTGTAATGGTCGGCCTTTTTTATTATTTTCCACATTTTATTATAATAAAACATGTAGTTTACATTCGTGGCTGAAGTCCGATATATGCATTTTTTTACAAAACAGTTTAATAAAAAAAATCGCGTTAGAAAACTGTATAAAAGGCAAAAAGAATATAACTATTCACTTTTTTTGGGAAATCGTTTTTGAATAGGTTTGAAAATCTGGTTGTGAAATCTTGTAATGAAATGAACTATTCACTAACAAATTCGTTATATAATTTATTTACCTATTCAAGTTGGCTAAAATACAATAATATGTGCATTTTCGCTACCTGTGACTCCTGTGAGGTTCTGGAACTCAGTTATGTTTTTGGAAGTTTTTAATAACGCTTTCGTTGGAATGTTAGGTTTTACTCAATACGTAATACATGCTATCTCGCTCGCACTGACATATTGGGGCGGGTTATTCCCACCTGTTACCACCAACTTGACACCAGTGGTAACAACTGGGAATTTTTTCCCACCTGTTACCACCAACTTGACACCAGTGGTAACAACTGGGAATTTTTTCCCACCTGTTACCACCAACTTGACACCAGTGGTAACAACTGGGAATTTTTTCCCACCTGTTACCACCAGAGTACTTGGTGGTAACTACTGGGATTTTTTCCGACTAGTTACCACTAAAATATTTGGTTAGTTACTAAAATAATTGGTTTGGTGATAATAGTTGGGAATTTTAATTCCCAGTTGTTCCCAGTGGTAACAAGTGGGAAAAAAATCCCAGTTGTTACCACTGGTGTCAAGTTGGTGGTAACAGGTGGGAATAACCCATTGGGGCGAGCGCGATGGCCTGTAGGCTTATGATGGTACCGCGTATCATTATTTGTCGTCGTTGCCGTCTCGTTCTAACAAGTATGCAAGTGCGAATGTGACGGGTAGCACGATAAATGGATAAAACGGGACTATCATAAGCCACGCCTTACGTATCGAGTAAAACCTAACGTTACCGATACTTGCAAAGCCATGGTAGAGCTGTAGTGGGCATAAATATTACATGTATAGCGAGATTGAGTATTAATAATTTAATAAACTATTCGAACTGGGCATTTTCGCGAGAAGAGATACAAAAACTTATTTTTCACGAGCTCTTTCGATCCTACTAGAAGAAAAAAAGTGTCCCAACTTTTTGTTTCTATTACGTAACCGTTTTTCAAACACTTTGTACAGCGGTTACAAAGTGGAGAGCAAATAAAATGTATGAAAAATGTGGGACCATTTTTTTCTTGTACTTTTTTTCTCCTAGATTGAAAGAACTCGTTATTCTGAGCAGGAAAAACATTAAATTTACCTACCTTAAAAAAAAATTTTTTTGGATCTCTTCTCGCGAAAATGCCCAACTATCACACGTCTTCACTATTACTCGAACCTGAATGAATGTGGAGAGGCTTTTATATGCCGTAAAGTTGCGTGAGGACATGATTTATTTTTTAAGGGACTATGGCTGGTTTATTACCACTTGAATCGCATGACAAGACGCTGTTTATGTTATGAATGGTAAACAGAGGTATTGACGAGTTTATGGGAAATGGAATCAGTGCTGTGTTTGGGAAAAGGTGCGTTCAGACCAAAAGAGCATTCGCTGTTCTATCCCCCACTCTACGAAATCAACGAATCACGTTTCGTATAACGATCGAATTTCGTAGAGTAGGGGGATAAAACAGCGAATGCTCTTTGGTCTGCAAATAGCGAAAACTGTGCGAGCAGGAATATTGAAAATAATAAAGGACCGGGCAACGTTATATGGAAAGTGGACCAAAAATCAACAGAGCTCAAAATTGTGCTTGTGTCATTAAATAGGTATATACACTTATTTAATTTAATATTAACTTATCATGCTCAAAAAGTACACCTTTATGACGTGCGTAGACGACATATAATCGCATTTTATGTTCTAGAAAATAAAAGTTTTTTTTTCTTAGGCTAAGGTAATCACTCCGAACAGCCAAACAGTTAAAGTATATTGCAAAATTTTACTGAGCAATAAAATAGTATAGCTGACAAAACTTGTTATTAAATATTATTTTATTTGTATTACAATGTTAGAATTCTGTATTTTCTGTCATTAAATTTAGTAAATCACTTAAAATAGATATCGATTATCGTTCAAAAATGCTATAAAATGTTTGACTTGGCAGAAAACCGAGCATCTGAGACTCTGATCACAGGTTGAAAATTAAAAAAATATATAATTAAAAATGAGTTCGCGGGTATTGGTTATATATTTTTGTTCTTTCGCTTTACGACAACTTCGTTGTGTAAATTGCAGCGAAAAATGTGTTTTACTTTCCTCGCAAACGAAGTGAAAAGCAAAGGGTACCTACAACAAAGGGCATAAATGTCCATTTTTACCCTAGTCTACTATTTTATTAAATTTTATTTCGGGTAAATATGAGTCATTATGCCCTTGTTGTACAATCTACTATTATCTTTGCAAAACTGAGATGTTTGTATTTTAGTCAGAGTAAATACAATGATGATTGGTGTCTGGGCGACGGTGATTTACTTAGAGAGTAGATCGCCTTACTTATATAAAATTATCCAATAGAATTCAACTTCGCACCTGTAGAATGAAATAAACTACACAAGCAGACCTTTTTAATGCCACTAACCCCAGCTTTGTTGGATTTTGGTCCATTGTGACATTGTGACGCAAAGTCCTTTCGAGCATACATCTTTGTTAAGATAAATTTACTCTTGCAAGTATTGGCCGCAAGTTTTGAGACGCAACCATTAGTAAGAGTGAGAGACTGATATCTGCAATTCTGCAACTCTTACTTACATGTAGCATTGTTTCAAAACTTACAGGTGTAAGCTCAGCTTTAATTCGATGATGTAGCTTAGGTTTATAAATTGTGATACAGTTATACTCTGAGTAAACTGAGTAGTCGAACGATATACACTGATTACCTTATCACTGTGTTTTCGTAACGTATAGAGGGGCTGCTTACCTGAAAAAACAAACAATTAATTAATATAATTTCATAATTTTAATCATTCATCAATGGCCACAGCATCCAAACAAAATCTTATTACTAATTTAGGTCTATTTTACTGCAATGTAGTTTTTTGTTCTCCATAAACATATATCTAAAAATGCGTGATTATGGAATAATGCAAGTTTTTAGGTTTATTTCTCCTTTTTTGGGGTCTACTGACGAATAGCATAGCTGTATTTGCTATAATATGATCTACGAATGTTTATAAAGTAATAAATCATCAGTCACTCAAGAATTTAGATTGAATCGTTCACTCATTCGTTCATTCACTTCTCTATTCAGGTCATACAAATACATATCGTCGTTTATCATGAACTCTACTGAACTGTATTCCAAAATAATACTCGCCTGCAATTGGAATTCTAGTGCTTCATTGTTAGAATTCAAATAACGACAAAGTAATGTCTTGAGATGCAGCGTTGTTTATGATAAGCGTCGATATACAACCAATTAAAATGTATTTGTTTATCCTTACGTTTTACTGTCGAAAATACTACAAGTGATGAGTTATGATTATGACTGATCTTATAGCGATTTTAATATTATATATAGCTGCATTACCACTGATTTCTCAACGGTATGTTTTATTTCTAAACGGAAAGTACCAACTTGAAAAATTTTTGATATTTGTATAGAGGAGCAAATTTGTAGGTCCAGAAAAATATGGATTTTAGTCTACCATGTTTTGGTCAAAAAATGTTCGACGGCCCGGCCAAACGGTGAGACCTAGGTGGGGGGTGCTTGACCAAATGTCATAGGGAACTGCTGACAGTTTTTGAAGCCGCAAAAATTTTTGCCGAAAAAAAAAAAAAAAATTTGCACCAAATTTTCAAAATGGTCCTTCGAGCCGGATTTTTTTGAGGTAGAATCTCTGAGGGTCCTAGATAAAAGAAAAAGTGTTTTTGTGATTCTTGGATCCAAGATGGCCGCCGTAGGGCCCGTCAAAGTTTGTATGGGAACTCTTGGGGGGTGCTCGACCAAATGTCATAGAGGACCCCGAGAGCTGTCAGGTGGGCAAAAAATTTTTGCAAAAAAATTTTTTTTTTTTTTTTCGAAAAATTTTTTTTCATCCGATCGAGCTGGAAATCGCTGTGCATGACTTTTGGGCTCTCCATATTCCGAAAGAAATTTTTTCAGATTTTTTGCACAAAAAAAAATTTGTATGGATTTTTCGAAATAATGGTCCGATCGCGCTGAAATTTGGCATGCGGGCATTATTTGTGCCCAGGAATAATAATTTGAAAAAAATTTTTGAAAAAAATCCAAGATGGCGGCGACCCCGAACAAAAAGTCAAAATCCCAAGTAAGTTAAGCGAGCCCGAAGGGCGAGCTTCAGGCCGGGAGGCCGAAGGCCGACCCCGCGGAGGGCCGAAGGCCCGGAGCTTCACTCCCAGGGCCCATGGGGGTCCCGAACCCCAGTAATTTTGGGCGAGGCCGAAGGCCTCGCTGCAGGAGGGCCGGAACATTACCAGAACCAATATAAATCTATGTTAAGCGAGCCCGAAGGGCGAGCTTCAGGGTGGGAGGCCGAAGGCCGACCTCGCGGAGGGCCGAAGGCCCGGAGCTTCACCCCGAGGGCCCAAGCGCGTCACCTCCAAGTAATTTAAAGCGAGGCCGAAGGCCGAGCTCCGAGCAAATCGAGCTACCAAGCGTTCAACAACCCCAGTATCTTAATAAGCCGAGCCTGAGGGCCGAAGGCCCGATGGCGAGGCGTCAAGCCCGCGAAGGCCGAAGGCCGAGCTCCGCGTAGGGCCGAAGGCCCGGAGCGTCACGATCAAGGTGCTCTGCGCGCGAGCCCACGCGGTGAAACTGCCCTTCCTAACTGTCTTAATAAGCGAACCGGAGGGCCGCAGGCCCGACGGTTCGCTTCGAACCCCAGCGAAGGCCGTAGGCCGAGCTCCGCGTAGGGCCGAAGGCCCGGAGCGTCCCATAGAGGCGCAGTAGCCTGCGAGGCCGGAGGCCGAGCTGCGAGAAAATAAAGCTTTTCTACGTATAATAAAATCTGAGTAACTATATAAGCTGAGCCTGAGGGCCGAAGGCCCGAAGGCGAAGCTTCGTAGCTGCGAAGGCCGAAGGCCGAGCTCCGCGTAGGGCCGAAGGCCCGAAGCGTCCAACACAGGCGCGCCAGCTTGCGAGGCCGAAGGCCGAGCTGCTTGAGTCCAGCGCTCCCATGCTACGCAATGAAAAAGTGTAACATAAAAACGAATGGGAGGGCCGCAGGCCCGACGATTCGTTTCGACAATCTGCGAAGGCCGAAGGCCGAGCTCCGCGTAGGGCCGAAGGCCCGAAGCGTCCCTCAGAGGCCTGACAGCTCGCGAGGCCGAAGGCCGAGCTGCAGGAGTCCAGCTCAAAAGCCCAACAACTGCGATAAAAGTAAAAAATAATACAAAAACTATAATAAAAAAATAAAAGAAAATAAAAAACACATCTCCACGGCCTCGACCTCAGTCGACAAAAAGAGAGGCCCGCGAGGCCCTTGGGCCTCGCGCACAGAGCAAAAAACTAGTTATCTTATTATAGCCGCTATGTGGTTGATGTAAATACTACCTACATATTGAGTTAATATAGACGTTTATTCAGTAATCATTCATGTTAACTGAAACTTTAAGAGTAAAAGCACTGATCTACCGATTGTAGGATGAGCTTATCGAAAACAGACTAGTTTTCGTTTAGGCGGAGGCCTCAGAAAGTGGCATCTACCGAACATGACCTATCTCGAAAGGTACATACTAAGAATATGACGACCTCCGCCTAAACACTAGTTTTTTAACAGCACTAACTATAAGGTTGCCAACTTTTTAGCAAATATACCACGGATATAACACGGGGGTAGGGTCTGTGCGGAAAATTAAGGCGTTAGGCAGCAAGGCACGCCCATACATTTCAAGTGCCATCAGTTTCCGATTAAAAGCTATGGGAGTACCGAAAAAAGTACAAATACAGGTTCACTTCACACAACCAATATCGCTTATTATTTCTACAGGGTGATTCCGGGGTCGTGATCCTAACTGAAAATATGTGTTAAGATGGTCTTTTTGAACAAGGTTTCCCATGGAACAAATATAAATATCGCAAAAAAAAACTGATTTCATACCGATCGGTGCGGAAGTGTTCATAATTATGTAAACACATTTGGAAAGGATTAGTATGGCGAAATGTATATTAATGAACTCGAACTTTACTTTGTATAGGTCCCATGGGAAACATTGTTCAAGATCCGACCATCTTAACACCCTCTTAATGGGTCGAAATATGTTGAGCAATCATCGACTTAAATACGTGAGTAACCCGGTTCGATAATATTTTAATACCATCTTAACACAAATACATATACAGGTCGCATGAGTCCGCTGGATGCGGGTGGCACAGGACCGGTCGTTGTAGCGATCTTTGGGGGAGGCCTATGTTCAGCAGTGGACGTCTTTCGGCTGACATGATGATGATGATGATGATGATGATCTTAACACGTTTTTCAGAGTTGGGATCACGATCTCGGAATCACCCTGTATACATGTAGGAGCTGAAGTATCTTATCTCCTGAAGGTGCTAAGGAATATCCTCTTACAAATATCCCGCCGGGATTACCATACAAACCGCCCTTGTCCCGGTCCCGGCTTTACACGGATCAACCCGGGAATTTATATTTAGGGTTGTCGCTCATGTTATTCTCGCATAATTTTATATTATTTCCATATCTTTTCATTTTTTTCAAAATGTAATCTTTTCTTAACGTGAATAACGCAGCAATCCAAAATAATACTTTATTGTTGTTTGAATTCTAGCATTCGATATGAATTATACTTAAGTTATACAGTGCGTGATTGATTATGTATATTTTTGTAGACTTAATATCAGCTATCTATATGTATAGTCGAATGAGAATCCAAAATTTACAAAATTAGTTCTGTACGGTCGGCTCTAATAATATGTATACGATTTTGATCCTCATGCCTTTGACATACTTTCCGAAATATATACATATTATTAGACGTAGCTGTACAATCTCCGTACTCCAGGGCCTCGAAAGGGAATCATAAAATCAAATACCGAGTTTAATAATAAACTGACGTGTATTCAGCAATATGCTGACCTCTCCACACAAATCTCAAAGAACAAAAAAACGTATTTAGTAAATCTACGGTAAACAATGTTAGTCAGTTCACCATTAGAACAGCGCCAACTCTCGGGGCATTGGGCAAACAAATGTGTTATACACTATCCCCCTTATTCATTACCGTCTGCTAACTTAACAAGCCGCTAAGTATTGTTTGTACCTTTTGCTCTTATGGACACATTGTTAAGACCGAAAGGGACAAACAATTATTAGCGGCTTGTTAAGTTAGCAGACGTTTATGAATAAGGGGGTAACTAAGCAGGTTGTACAGGTTCAGTGATGTGTTTTATCAGTTATATTACTCGTATGTAGCAAAAATCTAAACGGATAGGGTCACGACTCGCAATATTCAAATAAAACGTCGGAACAAAAGTACAAAACCGAACAAGACCAAAGTTGTACAAGCCTTTTTATCCCTTTGTGCCGTCCCGGGCAGCCTGCGTGGTTCTATACAATGTACATTACAATACATATATTAGATTTATATGTGGAGTTTTGTTTGCCTACACACACACACCGTGTGTCTATGATACTGGCTTTTATCGAAACCGAGGAATAAGATGCAGATTTCTAGCAAAATCTTGTACATTATTAACAGATATCCGTATCGAACGACTTTTTTCATAAATCATAAATAAATAAATTATAAATCATAATTTATTTGCAGAAAAAAGGTCAATATACAGGTCTTAAAGTAAATATGGATATGTTCCACTTCTTCAGCTGTTCACAGACATCATGCAAATTCTTACATCCTATATATGTACAGTAACAGTAACAATACCAGTCATTTACAGTAACTAAAGTTAGCCATACCTAAAGATTTTGCTGTACTCGTCTGCTATACTCTAAAAATTCCTTGGTACTATAAAAACAGTGCTCTAGCAGAAAACTCGTTAAAGCCTGCTCATATTTTGTACTGTTCAGCAGTTTAATTCTATCAGGCAAGCTATTATATAAAACTATGCACATAATTATTATACATACACGTTCTTTTTGTAAATGGCTAAATGACAACGCGGTTGGTGTAAAAGATATTATACTGTGATCTCTGACTACTTGAGGAAAAATCGGATCTCATTTTAAACTGCTATGGGCGATTCCTTATAATTAAACATGCTTTATTTTATATATAAACATGGCAGCGGCAAAATTTTAGTTTTTTTAAAGAGTGGCTGGCAATTATCATCTGGCCATGCTTTCATGATAGCCCGGATACAGTTTTTCTGCAATATAAATCGTCCATTAAATACAAAAGCGACACAACTCAAAAACCGTGAAAAATGATTTTATTGCAAAAACGACATTATAAGCACTAATATTTTACGTGACACTAAGACACCTGTCGATTTGACGTTAGTAAGTATCAAAATTATGCAGGTGCCCTTTTTGCACTATCGCTCTTTCGAGACTAATTTCAGTGCTAAACTGCCATTTTGTCAGTTGTGACTCGACTGTTGACCAAAACGCATGACATATTTGTGAAAAAGTGCCATGAAACGAAAAAATAAGTGATTACGTTAAAAAATATGTAAGCAAAAGTGCCATATTTGTAGATGTGGCCGTTTTGAATAAAATAAATACGTACATATTATGTTTCTTTATATAAAAAGGAGTCACAAAACGGAATGTGGCACCTTTAATTTTAAAATACCCTCTTAAATTTGATTTTTCATTTATCAAAACTGCCGTATTAGGATTTGCAACCTTTTTGAATTAAAAATATATTCGAATGCATCAATCACAGGAGCCATATTTATACATGATGCTGTTTTGAATAAAGTAAATATGTATGGTTTAGATTTCTTTATAATCAAAGGAGCCGCATACGGAATGTTGAATTTCAAAAAACATTGTTGCATTTACTACCATTTTTAATTCAGTATAATATTAAAATCCATAAATGTACCAGATTGAATAATTGATTATTTTTTGCATGAAATCTTAAAAAATACAATACATCTTATAAAAAAAGTAATTGTAAAACGTGGTACTTTGTATTGTGTTCGTTTTACTCAAAAGTATATTAGAGATTGTGTGGAAGATGACTGTGAATTTTGTGTACCTATAATTGCGACTACGAAGAAACAATAATGGCATAAACTTCGGATTATTAAGTATTTGTCATACTTTCCTATTATATTATTTGTAAACAATACAAGTAAAACAAACAAAGATCTAACCCCGGTGTATGTTTTAACGAATCTAAAAACTTATATTAGTAGTATTTATTTTTTCACTTTTGGGAATGCCAACATAGGGATGATGACTGTATTTAAAATAAATTATTAGACATTATGCACGGCATCATACACGAATAAATTATTACTAAAATATAGATTGCAGTTATTATTGTACAGAACTTTTATTTAATATAAGTGTAGTATACAAACGTGACGTTACTTTTGTGTATTTCATGTAAATCATTCAAAAATCGAAAAAAGATGTTGACTTGACTTGACAGTCATCATGCCTATTGCTTCACTACATAGGTAGTACCCAAGTACTAGCGCTAAACTGTCATGTCGTCTAGAAAAAAAAATTGTTACATTATTACTAATCATAAGTAGATTTTTACGAAAGACTATCTCTACCATTAAATATTGAAAGATATACTTTTGTATCGGCAAAAATTAAGTTCTTGCATATCTAATGAAAAAAACTAGTAAACCGTCAAAACATATGAATTTGGATCATTTAGTATGGAATCATAGTAACCACCACACAAATACATTACACATAGAAAAAACAAATAACTAAAGATGTACTTAACCGATTTTTACTATTTACGTGCTTTTAGGTGGACTATTTCCCGTTTATAGTAAAAAATAAGTGGTATCAAAGTATTAATTCCATTCTCAACAATATAACTTTGATCGCGTTGTATTTATTTTATATTTATTAACTAAAGGTACCACATTTTTTTATATAGCAGGTTGATTCTTGAAGAAAACCGATAGTTATATCTGAATTTTAAACTAGTACGTCCGTTAAACTCATCAAAATATGTAACCAAAGTTAAAATTAATCAAAGTAACCCCGGTTTTGCGGTACCTATAAACATGTTCTGACAATATGTAAGTAAAGAAACAGTAAGAGAAAGTTTTGTCTGGTTCAGTTTTATTAAAAAAACAGTATTTCAATGTTTAAGACATGATTTTATGTATGATTTAAATGAAATAAATGCTTATTTTTTCGTATTTGTGGCCTTTGATGGATAAAAAACATTCAGAGTTAATGTTATTTTTTTATGCAAAACGGACGTATACGCCCATAAAAGCTTGCACAGCACATATTACTTTCTAATAACCAAACACATCAAAAGAGAGTTAAAATACCTACAAATTGATATTTAACACATATAATATTAATGCTGTAAAAAAATTTTGTGAACAAAAAACGAATACAAAATCTTTAAACAGCTCCCCTGTAAAAAGTAATTTTTTGACTTGTGTCGCTTTTGTATTTAATGGACGAAATGCTCTCTCGATATCCACCGAGTTTCCCCACAATAACAGCCCATAACCCAACACTGACGATACTACCCCGTGGTAAGCTGTGAGCGCTGCTTCAAAGCTAACTTTTCATAACAAGTGCCTTAAAAAGAGACATTAACGCACGCGAAGCGTGCACAAAGTTTACTTTTCCCCACTAGTTAGGAAACAGTACATTTCCTTGAAAACTTTTCTTCGGCGAGTGTGAAAGGTGGAGCCCGAGTGAAACGAGGGCGACAATTACCCGAGTTAAGAAAAAGTTTTTGCACGTGTAAGGGACGATTTTTTCATAACAAGTGCGTCTAAAAGAGAAATTACCGCGCGCGAAATGTCCGCAAAGTTCGTTTTTGCGCACTAGTTAGGAAATAGTTATTTTCGATACAAGTGTGGAAAGTAGGCTTTTTCGCAACAAGTGTCGGTGAGTTAAAAACACGAACGAAGTGAGTGTTTTTTGCCGACACGAGTTGCGAAGACGCCGACATTTCTACGCGTATATCGAACAACATTTTACAATGCAGTATGTGAGGAAAAAAAGTCAGAAGTAATAGTACCTACCATTTTATTTAATTTTTGTTTGCGCTTCTTCACGAATTTCCGGAGGCGTCAACTGAATATCACTAATACCACTATTTACTTCCATTGTGGTGTAAAAACTCCATCAAAGATATACGAATGAGAACGAGAGAACGAAATACTTTTAACAAACAAATTTATGTGGTGAAAAGAAACTGAAACTACCAATAAACAAACTAGCCAATCCTGGCCCAATACCGTCGTTTACTCGGTGACTCGGTCCGAGTTGAACATTTGGGCTACGTGTGTCACAAAAAGAAATTGTGTAGCACTTAAGAAAACAAAAACTTTATTTATTTGTCACAGAAATCAACATTTTATTATAGTAATTTCACTTTTGAGTGCTGTTTTTTATATCTATGAAAATTTTAATTAATAAAATGTTTGTCAATGGACTTAAAAGGTTTAATTCGGTACGATACGGACCTTTCACTATGAAAAAGGTAGACGAATAGGAACGACCAATGAGAGCGCGTTTCTCACCGTTTGAAAATGGGTCCGAGTTGGAGTGGAGCAGCATTAAAATATAAAGGTGTTGTTGATTTGAAAAAATTAAAGAAAAGCAAATATCTTAGTTTTTCTTAAAATTAAAATGATTTTTTTTATATTTACACTTTTAATGTATTCTCAGCAAACATTTATATTTTAAAATAAAGTCAAAGATGTAAGTTCGATTGTTGTCATTTAAACAATACCTTGGTTTGGACACTTTGGACAATACAACATTTTTGGATTATTCACCAATTAAAAAGCTATTTTCCCGCACGTGTGCGGAAAAGAGCAGTTTCCGACATAATGCATTGTAAAATACATTTCTGCATAGTTTAAGTAAGTTACACAATTTTGCATAAAACCAGTATGATTCAGGTGATCGTAACCATGGCAATAATAGTCAGAAAAAAGTTGATTCACTCTTATAGTAATGAATGAGACATCAATTTATTCAATTTTCCCGCGCACCTTACGGTTAACAAAACCCATGCGTTGATTAGCAACAATATTTCATAATAGTTCCAAAATAACCAACCCACTACCCCGATCATTCGTCGACGCGGCAAAACTTGTGATGTCGTATCCATTGCCGTTACAATTCGGGCAGTTTAATAAAGCAGCTAGTAAACCAAGCGATGGATATCATTATTAATTTTTTGAGTGAATGTGGTTTGATGGTGATGATGGATGTATCCGGGTTAATTACTGGCGTGATTTACGAAACTACATGCCGCGTGTTGCCGTCATTCGGGCTTTTATTGAAAATCGAATAACGAGACAGATTTGTAATCATATCACATCATCAGTCATCATGTCCACTGCTGGAAGTTAGCCTATCCTATTAAGTTGAATTTGCCTTGGGTGACCTTACGTAAAGAAATTTTAACTAGCACTTATAGGTTGTATGGGCCACACCCTACTTAAAATAAGTTATAAATCATAATGTTATACACATTGAATACTTACCTATCCACCAACTCGAAATCAAATGATTTACAAAAACGATGAAAATTTAAACCAGCAAAAGTTTCTAAAAGCATTCGCAAAGGCATAAATTATACAATCAAGAACAAATTCACACGCATAATAAAGTCACTTTTCAACAAGTTGTATAATAAGTCTTTTAAACGGCTTCTGACACGTTGACTCATCGTAAAAGTTTTCCTTAATCCAACGGCGTAAAGTTGATATTACCCAACGGTACTTTAAATATAGTCCGCATATATCGTCCAAGATTTACACAATCACTGAGTGACAGGTTATAAACTTCTAATCTGTAAATATTTTCGCGTACACCAAAATAATACGTTTTATTTGTGATTTTCGATATTAGCAGCTTGAAAAACAGTTTTATGACCGAAACTAGAAGATTGAGATCAGGTTAACAGGCCTACTACCGCGAAAATCGAAATTCGTAAATTTCGAGGATTTTTCTCTTTCACTCAAACGAAGGCGTCATTAGAGTGAGAGAGACAAACCCTCGAAATTTACAAATTTCGTTTTTCGCGTTAGGGCCGCAGTTTTGGAACGTCAATGTTATATTTTGGCAGAAATTGGCTATTCGAAATCGTCAATAACTTACTGAACCTCCGATTTACAGCAATCAATTCACGGAAATGTCTTCTTTCTTTCACTCAGAATACGGGTGGTTTTCCCATCAATTGTGTTGCAGATACGACGTTGGGTAAGTAAACCGGCGGAATACTCTATTGGCAGTAACTCATCTGTGCGATGTTGAAACTGAAAGACGACGTGCAACAAACTTAACGTAACAGGTGAATCGAGCGATAATCCACTCTATGTCGGTGTGATAAGAGCTTTGGCTGCGGGTTGTAGTGTAGGGTGTTATATGTAATATTTATAGCTTCCGCGGGTTATGCTACCCTGGTACTTTGAACTTCGGGCACCTGTCGAGTTAACTGTAGTTTCCAGGAAAACAACCAGTTACAGATGTTTTTACAAAAACAACATGTGTAAGTAATTATTAATTACATAAGTAATTAGACCGGTTGTAGTTTACAGAAAAACACATTTTTTGACAGTAGTTAGTGTGTGTGTGGGTGTGTGACAGTAGTTAGTAGTAGTAGTAGACAATTGTACATTGTACAGACAGGTACACTTTTTGTTTTCGTAAACATCCCTTAAATTGACGAATAATGATACATTTACAAACATGATTCTTTTTGTTTCCTTTCTAAACTCATCGAAAACATACTTATCCAATTATCTGATGTGAGTTTGATAAATAGTAGAGGTCCAAATGGAAAAAATTGTGCGGTGTGAGTTACAGTTTTGTAATTTTTACCAGAGCTAGAGGGTGTAAAAATAAATAAAATTAGATGTGGAGGGAAAACCAATTCCCCCCCTGAACGAGGGGGGAGGGGGGTGAATGTGCAAACGGAAGGGTTATGTTTAAATTTTTTTTGTCTAATATTTAGGCCTACTATTCATTGTTTGGTATCATTTTCATATAAAACAGACACGGGGAATTCATTTTTGATAATAAACATGAGGATTTTCATACATAAAAAAATAATTATTGGTATAAAGGTAAAATAATCATCGTTTTTATTTTGATTGAAGCGTTATATAAGTATTACCAAATAAACATATGAAATTAAAAAAAATACTACAAGACAGCATATTTATTTTAGTTTTTAAAAATATATACTTTTTGAAACTTTCCATGCAAAAATAAGTCGTAAAAAAAATTGCGCCTGTCGCGTACCTCGAACAAAAAAGGGACGTAGCTTTGACTTATTGTTGACAGTACATTTCTATTGCGGGAATGTAGCAATTTCGCGTAAACAAAATGCTCCATAATGTCTGTTAGGGCAAATTGCCACAACCTGGGTTAATCAAGCAACCCGGGTTAAACGTTTATTTCACACGGAATTTGATAATTGATTAATTTCTTACGAAGTAAGTGACTGACCCGGCACTATACAGTGGATATCCGAGACATCACCCTATGTGATATTAGAATGGCTCTTGAACAGCTCAAAAATAACAGGGCGTCTGGGGAAGACGGAATTATAGCTGAACATGTGAAGCCAGGTGGTAAACCAATCCTTATGGCCCTTCAGAAGTTGTTCAACTCCGTAAGGAAGAACGCCTTAGGCATGGAACAGAAGAGTGGTGGTACTGGTGAATAAAGGTGACAACGCCTTATTAAAGAGCTAACGATCCATCTCACTTCCGAGCCATATTTATAAGATGTTTTCAAGAGTTATTACAAATCGTCTTGCACGCAGGCTTGATGACTTCCAGCCTCCCGAACAAGCCGGTTTCCGAATTGGCGTTTCGTAAATGTTATACAGAAGACCGAGGAATAGGTATAACCTGCCCCTCTGTTTAGCGTTTAGCGTTTGTGGACTACGATAAGGGGGGTTTCCATGACGTACTAATGTGGTTTAATTTAGGTCGAGATAAAGGGACAAAGCTATAAGAGTCGTGTATCACTACCCCTTTCCCAGAACCTATACTGAATCGCATTAGTACGTCATAGTAATTCTGGTAGGCCTTGGGGCTTTCGATTTGATCGAAACTCTGGGCAGTACTACAGTCTCTTTAACGGTACCAAGTAGACTACCGCTATGTCGAAATGTTGAGGTGTTTGTACGAAAGCGCCACTATGTGAATCCGACTCCAAGACCAGAGCTTGAAGCATATTATACTGCAGCGGGGAGTCGGGCAAGGAGGTGTCATCTCCCCTAATCTGTTTACCGCTGCACTAGAAAATGTCTTTAGGACTGCACTGGAAAAGGTGAGTATCAACATAAACAGCGAGTACCTCACTCACCTTCGATTCGCTGATGATACGGTGGTCTTGGCTGAGAACTTGGAAGATTTCAGTACGATGCTCGCTGACCTCAGTAGCGCCTTCGAGCGAGTTCGTCTTAGGATGAACACGGATAAGACGAAAACTCCCGTTACAATCGGAGACTAAACTCGAAGGTGTAGACGACTATAATATACCTAGGACAAGCTACCCAGTTAGGTAGGTTCTACTTTGAGTAAGAGGTCAATCATCGAATCCGACTAGGTTGGGCAGCGTTTGGGAAGCTACAACACATCTTTTCGTCCAATATTCCGCAGTTTTTGAAGACAAAAGTGTTTGTCAAAGATTTAAAAGAGTGATGACATACGGTACTGAACCGTTGTCGCTTAGAATGGGCCTCATAAGAAAGCTTAAAGTCACCCACTGGGCAATGGAGAGGGCTATGGTGGGAGTCTCTCTGCGAGGTCGTATTAGAAATGAGACGATCCGCAGCAGAACCAAAGTATAGCTCCATAGCCCTCCGAATCACTAAACTAAAGTGGCAGTGGGCGGGGCACATTGCACGTAGAACCGATGGCCAATGCGGCGGCCTCGTGGAAGGCATAGCGTGGGTAGGCCCCCCACAAGGTGGACAGTGAAGGTCTCAGGAGTCCGCTGGATGCGAGTGGCGCAGGATCGGTCATTGTGGCAATCTTTGGGGGAGGCCTATGTTCAGCAGTGGACGTCTTTCGGCTGATATGGTAATAATGATGATTTATGAAGTAAACGTTTAACAATTGATTGTCAAATTCCATATGATATAAACTTTTAACGTGGGTGAACAAGGTTAGTTGTTTAGTCCCGGTTTAGTGAAAATTACCTTTATCGTCTTTGGTAATGAGATCATTACCTAATGACACTTGTAAAAATGATTACCCATTCCGATTCATATGATCAGGTACTATATATCATACATGTGATCAGATAGACCAGATATACATATAATACAAGTATACAAGCGGTATACAATAATCGATAAAATCTAAAAATTTAATCTGAACAAATAAAATTCTTAATAATCTTAGGTTATTTAAAAAAAGAAGATCAAAAAATATTCAATTTACTTTCATATCAATAAATATTTACAATTGTAATATGAACAATAATATGTAAGTACAAAAATATGTATAATCTATGAGCAGTTGCCGGCACAAAAGTCTCTTTTTTGAGGTTACGCGGAGGTTTTTGTTGGAGGTACGCGTCAGGTAAATTTTTTCAGTTAATTTTTGTATGAAAGACTACTAAATGTGTATATTTTTAAAAACTGCAATAAATATGCTATCTTACACTATTTTTTTTAATTGGATAAGTTTGTTTTTAATACTTATATGACGCTTAAATTAAAATAAAAACGGTAACTTTTTTTCTTTTACTCCAAAAAATCTACATTTTTATATGAAATTGCTCATGTTTATGATAAAAAATGGATTTTCCAGGTCCGTTTTACACGAAAATGATACCAAACAATGCATAGTAGGCCTTATTAATTAGTAAAAAAATATTAAACGCAACCCTTCGGCATGCACATTCACCCCCCTCCCCCCGCGCTCAGGGGGGGAATTGGTTTTCCCTCCACATCTAAAAACAGCTATTTTGAGACCCTCTATACTTCGTTTTATTTAAGATTAGAATTATCTGTCAAACGGGTGAACAAAGAAGCAGTGGTCGTAAACCTTCCTTCTTCGATTTCGACCGATACCACTGAATTTCTCGGAACTTATGTATATACATATCATTTGATATTTACCGATAGCTGAACGCATAGTTTTCACATTTATTATTAATTTGTTGGCAAAACTGTATTTAAAAAAGTTATAAGTGTTTTAGAAGCAAGATGGCGGCAATTTAGAAAAAAGATATATATTGAAAGTTTTCGTTTAGTTTTTGGCGGTTTTTAACAAAGTATTTTTTTTTTATTTGTAACTAATATCGTACCGATTTTACATTTACTGAATTTAATGAAGTTTACAGTCTAAAATTTAACAATATTTGCATATTTAATCTGGCTTACATTATGCACTCCCAATACTTTTAAAAGTCATGCATTTAAGGATTAAAACTATCGGTATAAAAGCGGACACGGTGTCATAAAGACTGAGCAGATAACAATACTAAGACAAACCTACGCATCGGCAACGTCGTTTAGTATTTGTCGCCATTATTGGCGGTCTGGGACGCTCTAATGTAGTTTGAATTTGGTAACAAATTAGAAAATAAAACTCAGATGACATACATAGTAATTTTATTCACTGTCAGTGGAAGAGTCCGAGGACTCGGAACCATCAACGTTTATAATAATTTTTTCCACAGTGTTATCTATTACATTATCTAATTTCATTTAAAAAAAATATATTCTTTTAAAATGTTATATACCGTAGCCAACGATATGCCAGCAGTCTCAGCGGTCTTTTTCACACGTTCCGATTTAGTGGGATATTCCTTTCTATGGCACATTTCTTAATTTGTAAATATTCACCACCATCCGCTTTTCACTGGTAGTCACAGGATTTTGCTTTCATCCATTTTAAATGTGCACCAACAAACAAAATATCTAAATAGATCAACAATTAATAACGAAATTGAACAAAAACGATAACAACAATCTTTAAGTAAGCTAACAGCAATATCAAACACAACCGACAACAATATGAAGTCGAATGACAGACAGTGACATTTTAAAATTGTGTGAGAACTCTGCCTCTTTAGGTTTTTTAATGTACAACCTTTCCATGAAAAATTGCAAACGCAATTTATTAAAATTATTATCTTTTCATCTTAGAATATAAATTAACTAACATTATGTTTCTTATCTGTTCACAACACTGAGTAATGTGTATTAATATAGCATGATAATACATTCGTGATATTTAATAACTCGTATTTACTGTTCGATCCGCAGAATTTGCCTGTAAAAAAACCTTATATCTCGTTCTGCGAAGGTCTTTCTAATGCTAAAAAAAACGAAGTATAGCTCTGGTTAAAATTACAAAACTGTAACTCGCAGCGCACAATTTTTCTCAACTTTGTATGGACCGTGACCCTTACTAAAACTACAATCGAAACGAAACGACGCTAAAACCCTCACACCTCTTGAAATTTGTTGAGTTATCGTCCTAAGTCACGCTACCGGTAAGCCGGACGACTACCGGACGACGACCGGACGGAGACCGGATGAAGATTGGAAAACGCGCGCAGTTCCGGACATGCGGACACTTTCTTATTCTGCATTATTATGATTTTAAATAAATTATTGCCATTGATAATAATGATGGTGTTAGTTGTTTAAAAACGGTTTGATATTTAAAGTGGGTTGCCACACGTTAACGTTCGCTAAATTATATTGTATGTGAAATCTACCGCGAACTTTGAATTCGCGAAATTCTCTAAAGATGCATTTACATACACCAAACGAGCATTCGCTCATTCTACTTTACGAAATCAACGAATTTCGGCGAACCATGTTTAATTTTAATTTTATAGAGTGGGGGCACGTGGGGGATAGAGAGAGCGAATGCTCGTTTGGTCTAAATGCGCCTTAATAACTTATCTCCAACACAATTTTTTTCATCACATGAACCAAGTTGGAGGACAACTGATGTCATTAATCCTAAATACGACGAGGCGAACTGTAGTTCGGCGATAAAAGCCACACAAGTGTTAATCGGCGATGATCGACTCGGCGCGTATGCCCCGTCGATAATCTACCTACTCGTTAAATCTAATCCCATAAGCTACTTATATACTGTGGTTATGGTACAACAAAGGCAAAAAAAAATGATACGCATATTTTTAAACGACAAACGGGTCACATCATCAGCCTATCTCAGTCCACTGCTGGACGTAGGCCTCTCCTACTAACTATGCGTAAAGACGCATTAGGAGGTAAATGCCCATAAATGCCACGCTGGGCAAGCGGATTGGCGATCGCAGTAATGTGTCCACTATGATGACGCTGCTGCCCGTCATCAATCAAATAAAAAAATGGTTAGTGACACTTCAATCCCTTAGTCGACTCTTACGACTCCGGCGGGAAGAGTTGGGGTGGTGACAAATGTATTCTTACGGCCGTCACCACACGGCAAACGGGTCATGATAGCATTAACTTTTATGTTTAATCTTGTACTAATATGTAGTCTGTGGTTTAATATTATCCTGACGTTTCGGGCATGACGTTACACTCGTGGTGGCAGACGGCAGACAGCAGCGTCATCATAGTGGACACATTACTGTAATCGCCAACCCGCTAGCCCAGCGTAACGATTATGGGCATTTACCTCCTAATGCGTCTATACACATAGTTAACCGGAGAGGCCTACGTCTAGCAGTGGACTAAGATATAAGTTGAAATTTCTTAAAATAACCATCACACATTATCAGCCTATTTTAAGAACTGTCTACTATCAACTATACTTAGGTGGATTTAGACCAAACGAGCGAATGCTTATTTTATCCCCCTACGAAATTCGGTCGTTACACAAAACGTGTTACGTCGAAATTCGTTGATTTCGTAGTAGGATAGGAGGGGAGGAGGGGATAGAATGAGCACTCGCTCATTTGGGCTAAATCCACCTTATGAGTCATGTAGCTTTACATTACATGATTGGTGCGACAGTATGTCAACGCGAGTTATTTAATAATTTCTGCACAAGCACAGGAAGCCATCATGGCGAAGTTTACATTCTTCAGGGTGACATCTATTTTTATTTAAGCAAGACATATGGTCCCCGGAGTGGCCCAAAATACCCTTCTCACGACAGCTTTGTCTATTTGTCATCATTGTGAAGGGACGGAATTTGTGCTCAAGGCACTGGTCTCACCGCGAGCTACTAAGCTACATGTATCGCCGTGTCTCTTTTATTGACACAGGAGAGCGTATCTTTTGTTCGTGTTTATAGCCGATAATTCATAGCTTAGTAGCTCGCTGTGAGACCAGTGCCTAAGCTATGAACTATGGTCTATAAACACGAACAAAAGATACGCTCTCCTGTATCAATAAAAGAGACACGGCGATACTCGCCCAAATCAGAGAAATCGGCGAGCATCGCCGTATCACTTTTATTTATCTATACTCTGTTTGGTTTGGTGTTTAAAAAAAGGTAAACAATCTTGCAGTATCTTTTTATTGAAAACTACGAGTAGAAAATAAGTTTTAGCAAATATACATAATATAACAAGGAAATACAGGGATTTGCATTGTTTTTGATTAATTAAGCACCTAGTTTGGAATTTTATATGCATTTTTCAATAAAAAGATACTGCAAGATTGTTTACCTTTTTTTAAACACCAAACCAAATAGAGTATACACGGGAGTACGTATTTTCTGTTCGTGTTTATAGCCGATAGTTCATAGCTTAGTAGCTCGCGGTGAGACCAGTGCCTAACCACACTACATATACAGATAGTGAACAATCCTTTCGTATTTTCAGGGAAATGGTATGTTTCTGTTTTAATTAGCTTGAGTGTAATGGATATTGACGTTCATTGTGACAGCAATTTGAATTTAGACATGTTAAAAGGAACCTAAATAGATAATAGCAGATGGGATATTTTGCTAAAAGACTTTTCTGCTTTTAAAAGTGAGAGTTCGTAGATTTTTTGAACATTACTTACTTCGTCAAGGAAACGAACTCTGATGCGAAAAGATCTTGAATTTTTCAACCGATTTCAAAAAAAGGATTAGGTTCCCAATGCGACTGTATTTTTTTAAATGTTTGTTACCTTAAAACCAAATCGAGCACAACAATTCTTCTAAACGTCGCGTTCTCATAATATCAAAAAGGAAAATAAAATAAATGAATATATCAGGGGAGAACCTCACACACATCAACCTAGTTTCACACTATGTCAAAGTCAAATAATTCTTTATTCAAATTGGGATAGCAACAAACTCTTTTGAATCGTCTAGGTATTAAAACTACTTCCGGTTCTAACCCTACACCGCTGACCCGAGAAGAATCGGTAAGAAACTTGGCGGGACTTATTCTTTCAAACAATCATGGTACATCTTACAACTAACATGCATTAAAAAAAACATGTAATTGATTTTAAATAAATTGAAATATAATAATAATAACAAGAGATGTAAAGTCTCTAAAAAGTCTGAATATTTATAAGTAATAATTTATAGAGAAATAAAGGTTTCTCTCCGAATAGGTATATAATGATAATATATATAGGCATATGCTCAATTAAGGCAGTAATGTTTTAAAATTTCAAATTTATTGATGTTGATACTTTTAAAATACGAGTATGCGTTAGACATTTGAATTAAATTATTATTACACTACAGACATAGCCTAGTGTGGAGCCAAAACTGTAACAATGTAATTTGCACACCACCTATTCGAATACAGGTCTTTTCTTCCTTGCTAAGAGGGAACAAAGTAGCACTTTTCTGTCCGTGAACAGATCTTACTATATTCCACTTTGTGGAATCCATCAACTTCATTCGGGCTTCAAAGAACGCCCTCGACGAAAAGATATCATTTTGATCCTTTATGACACAATCAACTATTTTATTGCTATTAATAAATAACTTACCTATTTTTATTTTTAAAATAGTAGCTAAAATTATTTGTTATAAAAAAATCTATGTACTCGAATGAAGTATTCGTCGCTATTCCAACTAAAGTTATATTGCTTAAGTACGCTATCTCTGCTACATACTATTTATCCATTATAATCCTAACAAACTGTGTGTAATAGCAGTTCAGAGTTACACTGGTCAGACAGTGCAAAACTTTGAGAACAGCATTGAACGTTTGGCATTTACTAACAATTAAGCAATTCCTGAACAAAGTAGGTTGTCCTAAAGGTTAAGGGCAGTTGAATGTTAAATAGAAAGCCGTAATTTTCGACGTTTTGTTCTTACCATAGACAAGGTCAAGATTAACAATGAGACGCTGCCGTTGCGTAATTGTAGCGGGTGCTGCTGCTGCTTTCTCAATTTCCGACGGTTGGCCCCATAGTAAACGTTGTTCATTATGAGCAACAAAATCGCCCTGCCGCGGGAAAACAACCACTAAAATTTCACGGTGTATAAAAGTACATTAGTGTACTTTCCGCAAAAATAAATACGCAAATCACTATAACAAAACACCCCCCCCCCTCCCCCCATACTATACTCGACACGTGTTTCACCTCTCTACGAGGCATCATCAGGAGAATTTTCTTTTTTTACCTATCCGCGTGCGGTTTTACGCCTCTTAAGGTGCATTCAGACTAAATGAACATTCGCTATTTTATCCCCCACTCTATGAAATCAACGAATCACGTTTTGTGTAACGAATTTCGTAGAGTAGGGGGTTAGAATAGCGAATGCTCCTACGGGAAACACAAAAGCCGGACTCTGGCAGCCCAATGGCTGTATTTGGTTCTAAATTGCGTGTCTCAGTATTTGTTTGTCATTAAGGTTTCTGTTAAACGATTGGCTTAAAGGACTAGGATCCAGGCCATAATTGCTAAAACTAAACTGTTCAACGATATAAAACCATAAAATTAGGGTATGTGCCTACATAAGTAAAGTTGTAAGCAATTCTTTATTTTTTTAATATTTTAATGTTCAAAAAAACACAATTCATAAATTGTTTCTCGTCAGTGAGTCGTTAATTTTTTTTGGTGAATCAATTTTCTTCTCTTTGTTATTGCCATGTTTCCGGTCGCATGAGCTTATCCCTTAAATTAAAATTAAAAAAAAATCGTTCTAGCCTCCTCGCCATTGCGTAGAGCAGAAAATTCTGTCTTTAAAAAAAGACAAAAAGTGGATCTTTTAAGACTATGTTCATTCTGACGAATATTGTACGAATTCAAGGGTTATTATTATGCAAAGTTATACACATATGCATGTAGACCATGTTTGTAGGTGGCCCATTAATAAAAGGGTTTTTAAGATCAAAAAAATGCATATTTGCGTAGACAGCGTGACTTAGGCGAACGTAACCACGGCAATAACCAACAGAAAAAAGTTGATTCACTGAAATACCTACCGACAACCCAATAGCCAACTGAGCCTTAACTGAAAGTTATATCTGTCACTTTTGCTTACTAAATAAATAAATATCGTGGGACATCTTACCCAAATCGACCTAGTCCGACGGTAAGCTCAATGAAGGCTTGTGGTGTGGGTACCTGGGTACCAGGCGACGATATAAATATATAACAGATAAATACATATAGATACTTAAATACATAGATAGCCATGACCAAGGAAGAAATATTTGTGATAAATAAATACACAAATAATGCCCTCGCCAGGATTCCAACCCGGAACCTCCAGCTTCGTAGGCAGTGTCACTATCAACTAGGCTACGGAGGCTGACAAACTCATCGCTTATTCGCCTTTGTTGGACCCAGTAGCTGTACCATGAGTTGCAAAGTAAAGCATACGTTAGATTTTACTCGAAACGTAATGCATTCTATCGCTCTCGCACGGACATATTGGAGCGAGCGCGATGGTCTGGATGCCTAGCCAAGTTGCCACTAACGCTTATTAGCGTATCGCAGTTTTCCCTCTCTGTCACTCTTTCATATTAGTACGACAAAGACAGTTAGCTGCCTTTCGTTTACGATTGACGATTAAGCGGTAGCGATTGGCAACTTGTCTAAGCACCCAGATGCTTTACTACTTTACTACAGTAGCCATAATAGGAGTTGTCAAGTAACGGTTATACGTTAGGTTTTACTCTGTAAATCTGTCCATCTCGCTCGCTCCAATGCATCATCAGTGCGGGCGCGACAGAATGCTTCACTTAGCGAAAAAAACCCAACACAACGGATGACAACTCATGGTACGACCACAGTGCCTAAGGGTTAGAAAATAGGGCACGGCTGCCATTAGTCTGATGAATAATTGACAAAACTACCCTCCGTATCAAAACGTAAGGGACGAAGGAAATATCTAAAGCACATACGACCTTTCGTAGACGAGGCATTGCGATGATGTGTATATGTACGTATTGTAACGTTTTGGCGAACAATTTCCCAAATTGCTGGTAGTAAATAAACGTAACAGGAGCGGTGTATTCATGAGCTGCCGCCGCGTTATTATTTAATTTATAACCGAGCAGGTATTCAGCTGATGAGTCTATGTCACAGTGTCCGGTATGATACAGTTCAAAGTTTGAAAATTCTTATCACATCACTATTAAGTTCAGTCTAATTCATTGTTTACATGCCACTTGTCAAATAAATGCATTGACCGAAGGAGCAGTCACAACACTATCTGGTAAACGGTTCCAAGTACCTATGACACGGTTGGGCAGCGAGTGAAATGCAGCTTTTGTACATGTGGGAGTGCGCACAAATCTTAGACTATGACCTCGGGTCTCTCAGCTGATAGTTCTTTTAGTGACTATATTGTGAATGTCAGGGAGGTTGTAACAGTGGGTAACAATTTTATAACACTCCATAAGGTCTCCTCTCGCTCTCCGGGCTTTGAGTGTGGGAAGCTTCAGCACCTTTAACCTCTCCTCATATGCCAATCGCTTCAGCTTGAAAGGAATCTTGGTGGCTCTTCGTTGTGCACTCTTTAAAAGGTCAATGTCCTTGACAAAGTAAGGATTCCTTACCTGAAAAGCATACTCAAGCAAAGCGGACATATGTTTTATAGATTTTCATAAAAATTTCAACAGATATACTGTGAAATGAGCGTTTTATAACATACAAGAATGAATTAGATAAGTACTAACTTATTTATGACCACGTTATTTATATGCTCACTCCACTTCAGATTACTTGTAATCGTCACACCAAGATCCTTTTGAGACGTAACCGCAGCAATTTTGGAGGTGCCTATCATGTATTGGACCATAGGGTTCTTTTTGCCAAGGTGCAGAACTGCGCGCTTGCTCACATTCAATTTCAATGTTTAGCGAGAAGTCCACTCCGACAAACGATTCAAGTCAGCCTGCAGCTGGCCAGAAGACGCATGAGGGTCTGTAAAGAACTTCCCATCATCCGCAAAGAAGCACGAGTCCGACTGTATTAGCGCTATTAAATCGGTTACAAATACTTCAAACATGGTTGGAGATAAAACAGCTCCTTGCGGTACGTCGCTCAGCACATTTAAGGGTTAATATAGACGGTCACCGATCCGTACACTGAAAGTTCTATTAGATAGGTATAGGTAGGTACCCTTCTATCCATTTAAGTAGCTTTCCGTGGATTCCAAAGTGCTCCAGTTTCAAAAGAAGTCTCTGATGAAAAACCTTGTCGAACGCACGTTCAAAATCTAATTATATGATATCTACTGGTAGGTTGAGGTCCATGCTTTTGGGACTTTTGCTGCATTAACGCGGACTTATTTTCTATCCACCCCACTCGTACTCGCGTAAGTCCGCATTACCTATAAATTGGGACCTTTTAAACAAAGCGTGAAGAAGCATCTAGCGGGCCAGCAAGGTGGTGGCAACTGACAGGTTACTGCTGGTCTCCTGTTCTGTTCGTTGCCGCCGCGATTTGGGCTCTACTTGGGCTGGAGTGGAGCCACTTTGTTGTGCCAATATAAAAAAAAATCGCGTATTGGTCCGAGCGAGCCGGATTGAAAGTAAGACCGCGTTAATATTTCGACGGCAGCTCATCCCAACTAACATTTTAGCGATAAAACTAGTTCTACAAAAGCTGTATATTCTTTCGATTAAACACTGATAGCGATAATGTGGCCTAAAATTTAGCGATATAGCACGCTATAACTCTCTTATAGGCGCAAATAGGCACCGCCGTTAGAGCTCGAAGTTCTATAGTGGTTCATTTTATGCGCAATAGTGATAAACTAGTGATACAATAGTGCTACAATAGTGATAATTGTTGCCGGGAGTGATAATAAAGGGCTAGATTAGCAGTATTTTCACTTATTGTTCTAATAACCGCGTAAAATGTCATCTTGTATCACTTAAAGTGTTACAAGAGGACTGCTATAGTGAAAATAATCGCTGTGCTTCGCAATAACCGCATAAAATGTCATCTTGTATCACTTAAAGCAGTGTTTTTCAAACTTTTTGGTGTCACGGCCCTATTTAGCCACTCAATTTTTTTCGCGACCCCCATACCTGGTTTCTACGACAAATAAGGGATGATTTTTCAATCCCCAAATAAACATATCCGTTGCTGGAGAGCTTGCAAAGTTTAAAAAAACAACTCTTAAGTTATTTCTCAAACGAAACATTGATTGGTGATGGAAAAAGTTGGATTTTGAATCCTTTTTTGAATAAATCCGTTGAACTGGCTGATGTCAATGCCCCGATGAAAGAAACACTTTTGGAACTTGCATCTGATAGAATGCGTATGTTGGAATTCGTATCCATTTCAATTGGTGCGTTCTGGGTAAAAAGAATGACAGAATATCCAAATTTAGCAAAAGAGCCCCTTAAGGTTTTGATCCCATTTGCTACTTCATAATTATTTATGCGAGCTGACGTTTTCAACAGTGGTGCACATAAAAAAAACCGGCCAAGTGCGAGTCGGACTCGCGCGCAAAGGGTTCCGTACCATTATCAATTTATTATTAAAAAAATACAGTTAAATCAGCCTACCTCAAAAACTATAGGAGATAATTTTATCAAACCAAAAATCGTTGATAGAGTTTATTAATGTGCATAACATATATTTTTTTCAGAATTAAAATTCTGAAAAAAATATATGTTATGCATCGCGCGTCGTTATCGCGTAGTTTAAAAAATAGAGGGGGGGGGGGACACATTTTTCAGACTTTGAGACCTGGTATCTCAAAAACAATTTGCTTAAATAAAAATGTGATGTATAAACCTTCATGTCATTTTCAAAGACCTTTCTATTAATACCCCACACGCTTATGTACAACTAAAAAAAAAATTCTATCCCTCAGTTACATGTATGGAGGGCCCCCACCCCAATGGTTTTTTTTACAATTTAGTATCACATTCCTGTAGCGGTTCATACAACACATATCCTTACCAAATTTCGTTACTGTAGCATTTATAGTTTCCGAGTAAATTGGCTGTGACAGACGGACAGACGGACATGACGAATCTATAAGGGTTCCGTTTTTGCCATTTTGGCTACGGAACCCTAACAAAAACAAGAATATATTAAATTTAGAAAATGATTTAATTGTCAGCGTGTCGCGACAGGAACCTTGGTTTGACAGATTAGTCAAAATGAAGCAAGCTCACTCTTCACACTAAATTGTCCTACGTAAATATAAAATAAATACAATTTATTTTAAATGATGTGTATTATTAACAATATTTAATTTTAAAAACCTCCGACTTTTTAAGTTAGAAAAAATCAAATCAGGCTGTCATAAGTTGCTCTTAAAGCTGAACTTCGTCGCGACCCCCCTGGAGAAGTGCCGCGACCCCCCCTGGGGGTCGCGACCCACAGTTTGAAAAACACTGACTTAAAGTGTTACAAGAACACTGCTATAGTGAAAATAATCGCTGTGCGTCGCAATATGGAATCTTTTATAGCTATAATCGTTTGTGTAGTTTTAAATGTCAAAATATTTAATACGCTTTCAATCGGTTTGTGTTGCGTGCAATGAAGATTGTTTTTAATGGCGACTTGATGGATTGTGATATCGTTACCAGTTGAGTACACAAAGTTTCACGACGCGTATTAGTGAATTCAACCAAAATTCTAATGCGGTTGTTACTTTTCTGTCATTATATGTGGTATTTTACATCTCAATTTTCAAGCGCCTCGTAAATTTACAAGTTTTAACAAATTTGGTATGCTAAAAGTACTGTAGCCTAGGTTATGTTTGGTAAGTAAGTTAATTATAATCTTTAGTTTTGTGAATGGTTATGCTACACATACTAGATATTGTAATATTAGAACAATTACCTTAACAATTGCTGCTTTATTACCATATTTTAAGCATTTTTTTGTATTTGTTTGTAAACAAAAATGGCGTTTCACGTTATAAACACATGATTAACTCTAAAGGTGATAATTTTATCTCAAGTAGAACTGACAGCTTTAAATGTATTCCCGATAACCATCAAAGGTTATAGAGCGAGGTATCTTATACCTCAAAGCGTTAAAAATAACTTTAAGTGGTAATAATGTTCACGTAAACACTCTTGTAGAGCTACGGCCATACCGCTGTTATAGCACTTCGAGCTCTAAAAAGCTAAGTGATTTAACAGGGAAAATTATGTCTGTTGTATCACTAAATTACTAAGTGCTATAAGAACTCATGTTACCACTCTTAAATGGCTTAAGGTTATTGTTATAGCTTTTGTAACACTGTAGGCGGCATTAAGCACTAAAAGGTAAACATAACACGATTATAGAGCTACAGCGCGAGTAAGTTATAATAGGCACCCCAAAAGAACCTCCAGTGTTAAAATATCCTTAAAGTGGTAACCATAGCATATAAAAAGGCAGTTAATACCACCTTATTACAGCTTTTAGCAACAATATGCAATCTTATGTCTATTATATCACCTTACTAGCACCAGTGTATTAAGAGGACTGTTTATTTCCATAGTATCACCTAAAACTATAATTATGCGTCTTATAAAACTACTATATCACTCAGGATTCTAAATGAGTTGCTGTTATAGCTAATATGTTTGTTGGGATGGTACGGCTAGAGTTGTGTGCGAACACATTTACAGCTAGTTAGTCAAATAACCAGTGATAGTGTTTTGTTGATATAAAAATGGTTGTTTGAGTGTAATTTACGAGTTACTTTGTTTTCTTTGAGCTATTAAAAGGTTTAATGTACTTGCTTTACTGTGTTATTTGCTTGATACAAACAATAATAGTGAACACGTGTCCATTTTAGAAGTCGGACAGGTAAGTAAAATAATACTCTAGCCAATTGAATAGTCTCGGGTTTACCAACTAGGTATCCCCCTTATTAACTGCCTACGAAGCTGGAGGTTCCGGGTTCGAATCCCGGCGAGGGCATTATTTGTGAATTTATTTATCACAAATATTTGTTCCTTGGTATCTGTATGTATCTATCTATTATATATATATATCGTCACTTGGTAACCACATCACAAGCCTTAATTGAGCTTACCGTGGGACTAGGTCGATTTGTGTAAGATGTCCCAGATATTTATTTATTATTATATATTTATTATTCATAAAGTTTGTTAACTTAACAAGCCGCTATTAATTGTTTGTCCCTTTTGCTCTTATGGACACATTGTTAACACCGAAAGGGACAAACAATGATTAGGGGCTTGTTAAGTTAGCAAACGTTTATGAATAACGGGGATAGAGTTTAAAAATTGACGTGATTGAATCACGATTTAAGAAAACGATAGTGATCACTTTAACTGATATCTTTAGTATCTTAAGGTGCATTCAGACCAAACGAGCATTCGCTATTCTAACCCCCTACTCTACGAAATTAGATCGTTACGCAAAACGTGATTCGTTGATTTCGTAGAGTGGGGGATAGAACAGTGAATGCTCGTTTGGTCTGAATGCACTTTAAGAATGAACTTTTGACAGTTTAGAAATGAGCCCTGTATACACCGTGTTTTTATTGATTTCCGCTATTGAAACTTATTTTGACATGTGCCGTCAGTCACCTGAGATATTATTCTTAAGGTTACCTCACACTTACCATTTAATTTTTTATTATGTATGAAAACGAAAAAAATATTTTTTCGTGTTCGTCTAAAAGACATATACCAGGTAGCTCCAATTAACGTATCAAGCAGCCTGTTCAATTTAACGGAATTAAAAAAAAAGCACGGTGTATATGACGTTGAGACTATCGGACAAATGGTGAAGTCTTACCCTCATATTAATAAGGATTAATCTATAACTGTCAAAACTTTCTTAGAAATCGGCGACTATAGTATCTTAACAGGCTACTTAACGGAATATTAGGAATCTATCCACTTACTTATGTATGCGATAATGTTCCCCGCCATTAGCCGGTTCTAGGCCGTCCGTACGATTTAGTATTTGGGTCAAGAGTCATACTAGTGCTTGCCAGAACATATATCGATATATGGAAAAGAAAAATCATTTATTACCTAGTCAGTAGGAATTTTTCATTTTCTTTATGTTGGCACAACAAAGTGGTTCCACTCCACCTGACCGTGAAGGTGCGTTCAGACCAAAAGAGCATTCGCTGTTCTAACCTGTAGAGTGAGCTACGAAATTCGATCGTTACACAAAACGTGATTGGTTGATCTCGTAGAGCGGGGAATAGAACAGCGAATGCTCTTTTGGTCTGAACGCACATTAAGTAAAAAGTAGAGCCCAAATCGCGGCGGCAACGAACAGGAGACCAGCAGTAACCTGTCAGTTGCCACCGCCTTGCTGGCCCGCTAGATGCTTCGTCGCGCTTCGTTTAAAGAGTTCCAACTTATAGGTATGCGGAAACACATGTGCCGGTAAAGAATTCCACTTTTTAATAGTCCGGCATATGAAGGAATTGCCGAATTAAAAAATCAAACAATTATGGCTGATTTTCCATAGCATTTGACGTCTGTGTCACATAATATTGTAATACTATTATCAACCCGCGATCGGAAGTAAATTCGAAAGCAATGTTGACATAACAGTGTATAAGTGATGACAGTGATTTGTGTAAGATGTCTCAAGGTACTTATTTATTAAACGGTTTTTATTAACTTCACCGCGTATCAACTGTCGTCGATGCTTCAAATCTTGTAAATGATTTTTCGACCACTTCTACTGCACCAAAATCAATGAAATTTGGAACTCGTGTCAAGTCCCCATGACAATGCAATATTATAATATTTGTATCCTTGCATCCTCAAAGCCTGATGCTGCAGACGTACTGCTTACCTTAACCGAGAGCGTTAGACACGTGAAAATGAAAGCATAGCATGTTTGGCATAAGCAAATACTAACAGCCGGATCTGGACCTCCAACTCCTCACTCCTGATGCTGCAGTACTGCCCACAATACCCGCAAGGTTTATCTTTTATCGATATCTTGATTTTAAAGAAGTTCTTTAGATATTAAGTAGAAACATGCGAATTTAATACTAACGTCCAACTCCTCAAATCTGATACTCCAGTGTAACTGCCTGCCACAACCGCTAGGTTTAGCGATATGTAGATTTTGAAGTACTGCTTTAGGTATTTGGTAGAAACATACGGATTTCATTATAATCATCATCATCATATCAGCCGAAAGACGTTCACTGGTGAATATAGGCCTCCCCCAACCGTGCCACCCGCATCCAGCGACCTTCACCAGGTCATGAGTCCACCTTGTGGAGGGCCTACCCACGTTGCGTTGCGCCTTCCGGTAAGTGACCGCCACTCGAGAACCTTACCGCCCCAACGGCCATCGGTTCCACGCGCAACGAGTCCCGCCCAATGCCACTTCAGTTTAGAGATTTGAAGAGCTATGTCGGTTACTTTGATTCTGCTGCGGATGGTCTCATTTCTAATCCGATATCGCAGAGAGACTCCTAGCATAGCCCTCTCCATTGCCCTTTGGGTGACATTGAGCCTTCTTATGAGGCCCATTGTAAGCGACCACGGTTAAGTACTGTAAGTCATCACTAGCAACATACACTGATCAAAGACTTTTGTCTTCAAACCCTGCGGAATATTGGACGAAAAGATGCAGTGGGCGCTCCAGCTGATAGACTGACAGCGTGAGTGGACTGCGTAGGGTGAGCCGTCGGGCCTGCGGCCCTCCAGCTGATAGAGTGACGGCGTGAGTGGATCGCGTAGGGCGAGCCGTCGGGCATTCGGCCCTCCAGCTGATAGACTGACAGCGTGAGTGGATCGTGTAGGGTGAGCCGTCGGGCCTGTGGCCCTCCAGCTGATAGAGTGACAGCGTGAGTGAATCGCGTAGGGCAAGCCGTCGGGCCTTCGGCCCTCCAGCTGATAAAGTGACAGCGTGAGTGGATCGCGTAGGGCGAGCCGTCGGGCCTGCGGCCCTCCAGCTGATAGAGTGACAGCGTGAGTGGATCGTGTAGGGCGAGCCGTCGGGCCTTCGGCCCTCCAGCTGATAGAGTGACAGCGTGAGTGGATCGCGTAGGGCGAGCCGTCGGGTCTGCGGCCCTCAAGCTGATAGAGTGACTGCGCGAGTGGATCGCGTAGGGCGAGCCGTTGGGCCTGCGGCCCTTCAGCTGGCAGAGTGACAGCGTGAGTGGATCGCGTAGGGCGAGCCGTCGGGCCTGCGGCCCTCCAGCTGATAGAGTGACAGCGTGAGTGGATCGTGTAGGGCGAGCTGTCGGGCCTTCTGCCCTCCAGCTGATAGAGTGACAGCGTGAGTGGATCGCGTAGGGCGAGCCATCGGGCCTGCGGCCCTTCAGCTGATAGAGTGACAGCGTGAGTGGATCGCGTAGGGCGAGCCGTTGGGCCTGCGGCCCTTCAGCTGGCAGAGTGACAGCGTGAGTGGATCGCGTAGGGCAAGTCGTCGGGCCTGCGGCCCTCCAGCTGACAGAGTGACAGCGTGAGTGGATCGCGTAGGGCGAGCCGTCGGGCCTGCGGCCCTCCAGCTGATAGAGTGATAGCGTGAGTGGATCGTGTAGGGCGAGCCGTCGGGCCTTCTGCCCTCCAGCTGATAGAGTGACAGCGTGAGTGGATCGTGTAGGGCGAGCCGTCGGGCCTTCGGCCCTCCAGCTGATAGAGTTACAGCATGAGTGGATCGCGTAGGGCGAGCCGTTGGGCCTGCGGCCCTTCAGCTGGCAGAGTGACAGCGTGAGTGGATCGCGTAGGGCGAGTCGTCGGGCCTGCGGCCCTCCAGCTGACAGAGTGACAGCGTGAGTGGATCGCGTAGGGCGAGCCGTCGGGCCTGCGGCCCTCCAGCTGATAGAGTGATAGCGTGAGTGGATCGTGTAGGGCGAGCCGTCGGGCCTTCTGCCCTCCAGCTGATAGAGTGACATCATGAATGGATCGCGTAGGGCGAGCCATCGGGCCTGCGGCCCTTCAGCTGATAGAGTGACAGCGTGAGTGGATCGCGTAGGGTGAGCCATCGGGCCTGCGGCCCTCCAGCTGATAGAGTGACAGCGTGAGTGGATCGCGTAGGGTGAGCCATCGGGCCTGCGGCCCTCCAGCTGATAGAGTTACAGCATGAGTGGATCGCGTAGGGCGAGCCGTCGGGTCTGCGGCCCTCCAGCTGATAGAGTGACAGCGTGAGTGGATCGCGTAGAGCGAGCCGTCGGGTCTGCGGCCCTCCAGCTGATAGAGAGACAGCGTGAGTGGATCGCGTAGGGCGAGCCATCGGGCCTGCGGCCCTCCAGCTGATAGAGTGACAGCGCAGGTGGTTTTGCATGGATTGACCCTTTGGACCCTCGGTTCGCGTCGGACTTTCCGTCAGACCTGGGTGCTTAGACAAGTTGCCAATCACTAACGCTTAATCGTCAATCGTAAACGAAAGGCAGTTAACTATCTTTGTCTCACTAATACGAAAGAGTGACAGAGTGGGAAAACTACGATACGCTACCAAGCGTTAGCGAATGGCAACTTGGCTAAGCATGCTGCGGTCCTCCGGTTGGTCGACTGACAGTATGAGTTTTTATTTTATAGTCTCAAAATTCGACTTGTATAATGTGTACAATATAAAAAATTAACTTGTTGTTCTCAATAAACCAAATTGATTGATATATTCCTTATTGTCAGGTCTCTGTTATCTAAGGTATTGTATGAATAACACGTCCATTTGAGACACTTCGGGCATTCAAGCTGATATTTTTTAAGTTTCAGATTTCTAAAAATACTTATACAGCAGGGATTCCCCTCTCGGTACACATAATATAATGTCCATTACGTTTAAATATGTGTCGTGATTAAAGCGCGAGAGTTAAAAGCTAACATGCCTAATTGTATTGCATATTACAAACAACATAATTATTTGATCTCGAATAAGTAGGTATAGTATCGGATATTAACTTAACAATTGCACTAAAAACTTGAAAATAAAATAAGTAAAAAAAGTTTTAAGTTAAACGGTTTTTATTGCACCAAAAACTAGAAAATAAAAAATATTTGTAACTAACCGTAGATGCTACTTTCTGTAGATTAGTCACGTGAAACTATTATCACTGTAGTCTTCCCAAGTCGGATGCTGAAAGCCACGTTTAGCCTCTATGTCAGTGGATTAAGCGTTACCTAATCGGAAACTTTTACCAAACTAAAATAAAAACGTGGGGCGATATTATTAAGAAACATACAAGTTCAAAATATGTAATTGTAGCTTTAATTTTGAAACTCATCATCCATCTGTTCCAACACTTCTACAGAGGTAAGTAAATTTTATCAAGGCCAGAACAAAACTTATTACACTATTGCTGTCTTGATTTCTATGTGTGTTCTTAAATGAATATAGTGACTTAATCACAATTGCGTACGCCCCACGTTTTTATTTCAGTTTGGTAAAAGTTTCCGATTAGGTAACGCTTAATCCACTGACATAGAGGCTAAACGTGGCTTTCAGCATCCGACTTGGGAAGACTACAGTGATAATAGTTTCACGTGACTAATCTACAGAAAGTAGCATCTACGGTTAGTTACAAATATTTTTTATTTTCTAGTTTTTGGTGCAATAAAAACCGTTTAACTTAAAACTTTTTTTACTTATTTTTTATTATTAAAGTCAAAGGATATATTCATAGTTTAAGTCCAGACTTGCAGACAATAGATTAATTAATCACTCACTGCATCTATTTATAAACAACTCTTTTCTTTGTGAATGTTGTGTCAATAGTACTTTAAAATTTACTTTAGATCGTGGTTTGATAATACTTAATATCAATCATTTTAACTAAAAACTACTAGTAACTAGTATGTGAACTCAAGGTAGTATTGTCACCAACTTAAAACTAATTTTAAGTTGGTGACAATACCAAGTTGGTGATAATACCGATATTGTGTTCCAAAAGCGCGTAATTAATGCATTTTTAGGTACCTAATGTACCTATGTTTACCTTTACTGATACGTATCGGATATACTGGAAAGGATTAGATATGTATTAGATTAGCGTTTGTAAGTACTGTAATCCAACATCTATTTACTCGTATTTACAACAACGAAGCCGTATCTATTAGAAAACACGTCTATATAAAACTTCTTATTACTGCTTCTTCTTAGTACTGAGATAAGTAAATACTAAACACACCAACACCACAAAACGATAACAACACCTTAGAAATCGTGGTCAACTCAATGTCATATGTAAGTATTTTTGATAATTTGGTACAATCGACAACACAGCTGTGGATACAGACAAAGTGTCAGAAATATGTATACACACCTTTATGTCCAGGCAATAAAGTTCTGTTTACATATTTTTGGCACTTTGCCTGTGTTCACAGGTGTGTTGTTGATTGTACAAAGGTAGACATAAAGGCCTGACCCCCTTATTCATAAACGTCAGAAACCCAAGCCGCTAAGTATTGTTGTTAGTCTTATTGTCTTATTGATTATACCGAAAGGGACAAACAATACTTAGCAGCTTGCTAAGTTAAGAGAAGTGTATGAATAAGGGGGTAAGTATTCATTCTTGTGCCTTATATGTACTATAGTACATACAGTACTTATATTATATGCAAGTGATGCGTTCCAGAGAAAATCGCGTAAAGCGAATTTCGCGTATGTCGGGGTCTTGTAATAAAGTACCAAACTCAAGCATTTTCGTTATTTTTGCGTATTTGTAGCACACTTGTTTTACTTAAACACTAAATAACGTAATAATAATTATTGTTGTAATGTAGAAGGGTAATTCTTGGAAAATATGTCTGCGGTTGCGTTTTATTCCTCTGTCTTTTTCATACATTTTGTATAGGACAGATGAATAAGCCCGCAGACATATTTTCTAAGAATGACCCAGAAGAATACGATCCGAGGTGGCGCGATGTGGCGCGCGCAAGTAAATAACCAAACAGATATCAATTCAGTTACTAATTGCTTAAATTTAAAAACCGCGTTATAGCGAAGCCGCGTTAAGTTATTTATAAATGCATGTGTGTGTGAGTTTAATGAAGTTTTGCGGTTATCATTTGTGCTGAGACAGCAAACAGTCTAATTTTAGTTCACCCAAATACAACATTAGGTACATTTACATCGTATGTGTATAAATCCATTCTATACCCTGTTCAAACGTAGTAAGGTACATTTTTAAACTAGTATCGAATGTACATGCGGTTATAAAGAGTGCTAAACGGGTAAACAGTGTTCTTACCACGGGTTCGTAAGTTACGTTTACGCGTTTATCGAAACGTAAAGCAGTCAATCGCGCTTGCTCCAACACATTAAGGCCTGGACACAACATTGGTCTAATGGCTTGGCCACGACATTGGTCTAAGGCGACCAGCGCCGAGCGAATCCATGAGTTGGAGCGGGATGCCGATATGGGTACGCCCTCTCGCACGTATGGTTTTCGGCTAAGCCGGTCGCCTTAGACCAAATTTCGTGGCCGCGGCATGAGGCGACCAGCGGCGAGCGAATCCATAAGTTGCATATGGGAACTCCATCTCGCACATATTATTTTCCGCTATAGTTGCCGATTTCTAAGAATTAACTTTTGACAGTTTAGAAATAAGCCTCATATGTATGACTATTGAAACTACGGACGGACTCAGTACGGACTATCGGAAAAATGGTTGATCTTGCTCTCATAAAGATTGCTTTAAAGATTGTGTCAAGCGGGATATGGCTGCGTTTAAAGTCCCTTGCAACGAATGGCAGCATCTGGCTGAAGATCGATCCTGGTGGCGTCACGCTATTAATGATGGTCAATCTAAGCACGACGATGTCTGGTTTGCCTATTTAAAGGAAAAACGTGCGAGGCGCCACGAGCAGGCTTCCAACCCCCGTCCATCTGGGGGGCATACATCTGCCGGGTATGTGGACGTGAGATCCTCTCACGTATAGGACTAGGAGGATCGATAGGAGCCACGAACGTAGGTGTCGCTTCCAGGATGCTGCTTAAAACATCTCTAATAGATGATTAGGCCTGCTACTATGCCGCGGCCACGATATTGGTCTAAGGCGACCGGCTTAGCGGAAATCCATACGTGCGAGAAGGAGTACCCGATCGGCATCCCGCTCCAACTCATTTATTCGTTCACGCTGGTCGCCTTAGACCAATGTCGTGGCCGGGCCTTTGAGTTAGACCAATGTCATGGCCAGGCCATTAGTGCGAGCGTAATAGACTGCTTTACGTGTCGAGTAAACGGTAACGTAAACATTTCTAGATAGCTTATGGTACGGGTATAGATAAAAATAGAAAAGTCAAGTTTAGTTTATACGGTTGAACGTCATACATACGCTCGCGTGTCGGCGAACTGTTGAGGTTAACTCGTCCATTCATAATGCTTGTAGGGTAAATCATAGGTCCAACTGTATTATGTGAAGCCAGGGGGTATTTCTTTCAACGAACCCAGTACATCACATCATCAGCCTATGATAGTCCAGTGCTGGACGTAGGCCTCTCCTATTAACTATGCGTATAGACGCATTAGGAGGTAAATGCCCATAATCGCCCAGCTGGGCAAGCGGATTGGCGATAGCTGTAATGTGTCCACTCTGCTGCCCATCATCAATCTTTTATCAAATAGTGGTCAGTGACACTTAGTCGACTCTTACGACACCCGCAGGAGGAGTTGGGGTGGTGACAAATGTATTCTTACTGCCGTCACCACACGGCACACGGTATCGGTAACGTTAGGTTAATTGTACTCGATACGTAAATCAGGCAATCGCGCTCTTTCCAATATGTCAGTGCGAATGCGACACTTTGTATGGGTTAATTTTTTTTTCATCACACTTGCTGTCTAAGCGCACCATTGCTTGCATGCGTAGCGGAGTAATAGAAAATTTAAATTCCCTAGTGTAGTGACAAGATTTCCTAAGAGATGGCGCCACCTCCGAGATAGATCGCGCTAACGAAGTGTCGACGTAGATTCATGACTACCGAGATGCGACTTACCATTCGATGTCAAAGCTAGGAACGATTTTAGTGCTTGGTTGGCTGCCTTCAAGTTATTGATCACCAACCAACACTCATTCGTATATCGTATACCTATCGTGATAGCGGTGCGGTGTCTCTGTCGAAACGCCTGCTGACGTCACGGTAGTTGCGTCAATCGTGTACTTGTATTTAGTAAAGATATTATTTGTAATAATAAACCGACTGAGTGTACCTGTTGTTTTCGTCACGAGTAACCTTTACCATACTAGGGAATAATAGAAATGTCAGTGCGTCATTTAATAATATTTTGTCTTAGAAGATGTTCCTGTCTATAGTGTCTATCCATCAACGATTTTTTAAATCTTTTGAAATATCGATTGACGTCCACCAGAACCACTGACGTAAAGGGCATGTAAAAGATCTACGGATTGTAAAGTATGCTGAATACCTGTCAATACGGATCGATACGTCAGTCCACAATGGTTGGTAATTATCTAATTATAGCCCACGCGAGATTGCGTCAGGGCTGGCTTTAACCTAGGGTGTTTGAAAGACTCGTGTGAGGAGAAGCTAGAAAAAAATAAGTAAATGAATTGATTTAAAAATAATTGTAATGAATAAAAATAAAAGAACTATATTTTCTTGATCTTTAAGGCGTCGAATTTTCGCACAAAAATATAATTTTGATATGTTTAAAAAACTTTAATTAACCATGGGCAATATACCATGTTTTGAATTGGGCAAGTAGTAGTGAAAATGTAGTTTTTTTTATTTCCATTCTTTAGAATTATTTTTGAGGCAAATTATTCAATTTTACAATAGAACAGAATAGAAATAAGTTCATTCGCATAAAGCACATAATAACATATTACCGAACAGCAAAAGCAAATACAGTGGAAGCATTGTTTAGGTTGAAAAGTAAAGTAAAAATATTACTAATCTTGTAGCATCACTAACATTCATAACTTTTACATGAACATTTTTTTTGTGGGTGTTGTAGCGTCGGAAATGTCATAGTAGATGGCACACAGCACACACGTGCTCGCCACGCAAGCTGTGTGGCATCTAATATGACATTTACATACTCTACAACGTGCACGCCCAGCATACGCTTAATTACGTGATGTACACGCATCGGTATGACTTGGCCTTCATCATCATCATCATCATCAGCCTATGATAGTCCACTGCTGGACGTAGGCATCTCCTATTAACTATGCGTATAGACGCATTAGGAGGTAAATGCCCATAATTGCCACTCTGGGCAAGCGGATTGGCGATCCCAGTAATGTGTCCACTACGTATAGATGACGCTGCTGCCCATCATCAATCTTTTATCAAATAATGGTCAGTGACTTCTTCAATCAATTCCTTAGTCGACTCTTACGATGGCCTTAGATGCCCATAATCGCCACGCTGGGCAGTAGGATTGAAAGTAAGAAGAAACTAGAAATAGTAACATACATGTTTTATTTCCGAACATCTTGGTCCAGACCGGAAATCGATAAATCCTCTTATTTAAAGCTTTGGCAGAGTGTTCCTAGATCAATAACCCGGATTCTTGTGATGTGAACACAAGAAGTAATAAAATGGCCAATAAAACAATACGCGTGTTGTTTCCTGATGGTGGCTTTGCGGTCTCAGTTTAAAGCAAAAAAGCGTGGGTTATAAATATATATAAAAAATAATATTTTAGCCTATATAATGTTGGGCACAGGCGTTACGACGTCGCCCAAATTGAAGTAGTTTTTAAGCATTTGATATGTAAATTTTTAGTTCGCAGTGACTTAGTTTTTACTGTTATGCTGTGAAACTTATTGGAATAAAAAATAAATAAATAAATAAATGTCAGGGATTGGGCTATAGTCCCCACGCTGGCCCTAAACGGGTTGGGAACTTCACATACACATTTGAATTTTTTCGCAGATGTATGCAGGTTACCTCACGATGTTTTCCTTCACCGAAAGCTAATGATAAATAATCATCTGATATTCCGTACACAAGTTTCGGAAAAACTCATTGGTGCGAGCCAGGATTTGAACCCACGACCTCCGGATTGAAAGTCAAACGTCTAAACGACTCAGCCACCATCGCTTTTATGAAAATAATATAAAAACTTCAAGGAAAGTAAAACAGCGGAAAGCGGAAGTACAGTTGGTAGAAAAAAAAGACAACAATTTCTAAAATATTCTCGCTTAACTTTTCGTAGAGATGATAATCTACGCATCTTCTTTATTAGTAAAGTTTTCGCTTTCCCTTATCGACTTAAGGGGCCCTGAGATTGCGCCCCATTGGTTGACAACTCCTAACTCACAGACACGAAAAACTAATGTCCACTCAAGGAAACAATTAAACAACAATAGGGTTTTAGGATAACATAAACATTTGTCGGCAGCTTTTTCCAAACACTTAGGTACTGGTCTCACCATGGGCTACTATGCTATGAACTATGGGCTATAAACACTACCGAGGAGAAATTTCATAAGTTGCGAAACTTCTATAGAGAATGTTCTCGGCAATTAAAACTTTACAAGCAATCTAATCATGCCAAACCCGTAGTGTATACATGCCAAGATATATTTTATGCCGTGTTTACTCAATTATGAAATACAATATTTTTCATAACACTTTTTTATAAGTTCTCATGGACACATACTCAATGAGAACTTACTCTTAAATTCGCATGAAAATTCTCGGAAATTTCCTAGCATATTCCCGCAATTTTTAGAATGTTTTGCAACTTGTACATGTACATTGCTATCCCGTACACGTGGATGTCAAACGAGTGGTTTAAAGTTGTTTGTGGCAAAGAGTAAAATTGTTTGAGTAAGAAATGCAAGCTTTGCTCGTGTTTACGTTTGTCAGTGTTGCTAAACTTGCACAGTGCAACAACGCTTGTTAAAGCTTCTGGCGTGCAATATGCAGCAATGCAACTTTATTAGTTTACTGGAGTTCGTTGAAAACTAGTGTTTAGTAAATTTTGAGTTAGGTCAGCTCTTTAGATAACTAACTCGAAATTAACCGACTGCTGACTGAAAATACCTGCACATTCTCGTCCCGTTGCCGGTGAGGTTTTGGGACTTATGAATTGAGAATAGGCCAAAGTAAAAGCAGTTCTATGAAATTTTGTAAAATCACTACGGGTTTTCCTTAAAACATAAATAAATAAAAAATACACTCTTGGTCAATGTATACAATACGGTTCTGGTGGATTTTTTCATAAAATAATGCAAGCATGCTAATTTGAAATATTTTTTCCGATATATTTATAGTACAGGTAGATTTTTTAAATTAGGTTGTATTGTCATCTGAATTTATCATTGAATACAAACAACCATTGAAATTGTCGTTAGTTAGATTGTCAACAAATAGAGACAAAAGTTGAACTTTTAAAAAACCATTTAAAATGTAGGTATATATGATAATATTATATTGAGTTAACTGACGAGAAAGTTCCATGGTTCTTGGAATAAGTGAAAAAAACTGGAAAAATAACAATACAACCCGATGTTAAAAACTGTTCCATTTGTACCTACTATGAATATTTTTAAAACATATTTGAAATCAGTATGTTTCCAGTGTTTTCTATGAAAAAATCCACGAAACCTATCATTGAATTAATACATGAATACTCATTGACCACGTGTCTATATATAAGTAGTCTATGAATTTTATGATTAGGTCGATTTGTGTAAGATTTTCCCTTGATACTTTTATTTATTAGCTATCTACAGCTAGTGCAATACACTCACATTCCACCTGTCACCGCCGCTACAAACATAAGCTACGAGAACATTGCCAACCTGACGGGGGTCGACTAATATGACCGGACATCGGCCAGGCCGGCACTCCGGAGATTGGCCGGACGAATGTCACAACTCCGTGTTTGCCGGTCGGGGCTGTTTGACAAATTTTAGACTTCTATATACAGTGTGTTTCCTTGACCCAGGCTTTTACGAAATTGGTCATAGTCAGTGATCGGCACCACACGGCGGTATTTCGACATGACCGATATTTTTTTAAATAAATAAGTGGAATACAGGTCTATTATAATTTATATATATATACAGGGTGTTCGTTTCGATTTGCGTTAAATTAGACAGGTTACTTGGGACATTAATAGAAGTTGTCTGGTATATCGGCTTTTGGAAAATTCGATAAAAAATATGTTTTTTTTGTTTTCATACATAACAAAAGAAATGGTAAGTGTGAGAGAACCTTAAGAATAAAATAAAAGTTAATCTCAGGTGACTGACGGCACATGTCAAAATAAGTAACATTAGAATGTAATAAAGTTTGCAATACACATGTTCAGTGATTAAACTTATTTTTTTAATAACTCAATAACAGTAAGAGTTAAAACACTAGTTTCTTAGAGAAATTAATTATATTTGACCCTAAATAAGCTTCCCTTAAAGTTATAGCATATGAAGAAAAACACGCTGTATATTATTTAACAATTTTGCTTTACCCATTCTCAAACATATTTTTTGAAGCAAAAACATGACTTCGGTACCAAATGCCAAGTTGACAAAGTCGTTAGTTTCAATCCTAACATTATGCTTGGGACAGCACGTCTTGAGCGTGTCACGGTTGCCCGTAATCTTGGTCTTCTGGTGGACGAGCAATTGCATTTTGAACAACAAGTACTTGAAGCTGCTAAAACCTGCTATTACAGATTAAAAGTATTGTATCAGGTTCGTAAATATCTTAGTGTGGATCTTAGAATAAAACTATGCGATACTTTAATCCTCTCAAAATTAAACTACGTAGACACGGTTATCAATGGATGTTTACTGGCTCGCTCTAAGGCGCTTCTTCAACGTATCCAGAATGCATGTGCTCGTTTTTGTTTCCCCATTCCTCCTCGTACTCACGTTACCCCCTATCTAAATAGTGGTGGAATGCTAAAAATGGAATCGCGTCGCGCGTTACATTTTGCTTCGCTGCTTTTTGGTGTAGTGCATTACCAACAACCCTCGTATCTTTTTGAGAAGCTCATGTTCTCCACGCGGCCAACTAGAGAAGCCACCCGGCTAATTTGTCCAAGACACGGCAGGTCAGCAGCATTTCGTGGCAGCTTTCGTTACGCCGCCACGAAGTGCTGGAACAATATACCCCCTCCAATACGAAACTCTAAGACCTTGGCTACTTTTAAACTTAAACTAAAACATTTTTTATTTAGTTCACAGTTGCAGTGATCTGAACTCGTGTAGCAGCCGTGTCTTGTGTCATGTTACTTATTATATCCTATTACTCTATCTTTATTATATGCAATTACCCCGTCTCAATGATACTATATATTTACTTACCTTATAATCTATGCTCTCCACCCTACATATATATTTATACAACAATTCTATTTACATAATTTATTTATTTTCTTAATAACGCTCGCTTGTTGTTGTTCATTTCTATCTTCCAATGGGTTCCACGGAAGACCAGCGCTCCGGCATCAGATGTCAGAGCATATGCTGAGTGGTACCCTATTGTAGCTCCTACAGCAACACACTTTCTCACCTTTCTCACCTTTCTCACTTAATAAATAAAGGTTATTTTAACGTTACTAAAGGAGACCACGGCTAGGCAAACGCAGCGTAGGACGTCCGCCCACAAGATGGACAGACGACCTTGTGAAGGTCGCCGGGACACGCTGGATACAGGTCGCATCTAACCGGTACATGTGGACGTCCCGAGCGGAGGCCTATGTTCAGCAGTGGACGTCTAATGGCTGAGATGATGATGATTATGATAGGAATCACACAGTGTGGCAGGATTGGTGCCGATCACTGGTAATAATACGCATTACTTTAAATCGTTCTCAAATATTAAGAGTTGACAAATATTTAAATAATTATACCTACTGTGCAATTAATTTTATTTCCTTCGAACGGTCAATATAACGCGTGTCGTGCTTAGTTGTCAAACGCTGCGAGAGTGGCTGCGGAATGTCATTGTCTAGAGCTAACTAAAGATTTATTTTGAAGTACATCGGTTCTAACTGAACGTTTCTTAAAAAATGTATTACGTTTAGAAATTTTAATCAAACAATGCCTACGGTTTGGCTAAAAATCAACATAGCAATCCTAGGTTTTAATAAAAGCCTGTAGGATTTTAACACACTGTATATCGTCGGGGATAGTGCGATACCGCGTAACTACCAAAGCAGATAGAGTTCAAATATAAAACAATTGACACTCAAATTGACCCTAATTGAATTTGTTAGTTACGCGGTTTTGCACTATATATCCCCGACGATAAACTACCTGGCTAGATATTTGGCTGAAATATTTCGTCTTGCTCGAAATAAGAAACCGACTAATGTTTTTTGGTGCAATTATTTCCGGAACTCTTAATATGCCCCATATCCTTCTGCCCCATACCGAGCAGGTTTTATTGGTTTGATTGGTTCACTCAATGGGACGGGCCACATTTACTTCGGCCGTAAAACGTAACAATTAGATCCCGACCGGAACTGCCTCCATTTTGGAAAAATACGCTCACGAACGACTGATTCCAATCTTTGTCGCTATTCGAGTATTAGTTTAAGAGCCCGGTATATATTTGAAAGTGAAAATCGGTAATAATGAATTAACGCACATAAATTTAAGAGTAATAATTAATAATATTGACTATTCATATGACAAAAAAAATGAATAAGAAATTAGCTCTAGCTAAATATACACTTATTATTCGAAAACTATGTAAATGTGAAATATTCATAATTTGTTGTTTTATATATTACATTTATTTTGTTTTTATCTAAGCCATGTATGGCGCCAGAATGAATAAATAATTATCTATCCATCTATCAATGCCTGTTAAAGATCAAAGATACACAGTATTTGCATTTCAGTTAAAAAATAGTCAATTTAAGAGATCGGGTCACGTGACCTCCTTCACATTTGCTTGCGTTGCTTTGTTGCGTGACTTGAAGTCAGGTCAATCAAACTAATAAGGCTTTTTTACTGCTCCCACCAATTAAATTTAAGCTTTAAACACGTGCAGGGGGCTGATGGTCAAGCATTTACCGTTTATATTGCTACCCTTCACCCCACGCAATAGTAGGTACATTTCGATACAAGAGCAAAAACATTTTTTCGAAATTTTATTTATTTCAAAAATTCGTAAAATATGGGACACCCTAACTCAGGCCTTAGACTAAGGCCACCGGTGGCGAGCGAATCCATAACTTGGAGCGAGAGGCCAATATCGGAACTATCTCACACATATGGTTTCCCGCTATGCTATTCTCTTATTCACACATTCGACGCTGCGTTCGTCAACGAGCTCGACAACGAGACAGCCTTCACTTCGACGTAGAGCGCAGCGCTGCGAAAAACGGACTAACATAGAACAGCTCATCGTCGAACTGTAGGTGGTAACTCTCGACGCAGTGTCGTAGTGACGCAGCAGTCGTTTAAAGTGCATAAGTGAATACCATTTTTAGGCTCGACGCTGCCGCAGCGCTGACACAGCGCTGGCTAGCTATTCTCTTATTTACACATTCGACGCTGCGTTCGTCAACGAGCTCGACGTCGAGATAGCCTTGTCTAAAATCCTAGCTGTTTTATTTGACATTAGGAATCGAGGCTGTGAGCGAGGTTGTGGGCGAGTTCGTCGCTGTTTTTCGTTAGAGAATACGAAGTTCGTACATTAAACGTCAAACTCTCGACGCAGTGTAGTTCCAGCTCACGCCGCATTCGTCGCCGAGCACTAGTGTCGTTTAAAGTAGGGTTAGTTGTGGAACATTGACACAAACGGACACAATGAAACTTTGCGATATCTCGGAAACCTGACCTTAACGGCTAGCCCCGTCTATCAAACAAGGACGAGCTTAGGGACCCTACACAACTCCCCAGGGTGCGAGCGACGATCGCAGAAGGTGCACGTCGCTACATGCTGCAAAGCAAATTGAACTAGGAAAAGTAACAATTTTTATTTATGTTTCGTAATTTTTTGCAAGAATATAGAGAATAGTTTGATAGTATTTATATTTTTGTCGTATTGTATGTATATTCAAGTTTATCTTAAGCTAAATACTTTTAAAATTAGTTCAAGTTTTGGCCTCGTTTTTTATTTAGTTTAAAATAATACCCTGGTGTCTCACAATGAAACATTTTTATGTAAAATACAATGAAACAGGTCAATGTTTCGTTGTGTACTGTGTAGTTTTATTGTACACCGAATGTGAAATTGCAAAAGGTTACTGTTCTATGAGATTGTTCATTTAAACATGTTTCATGTTTAGCACCTCATTATCAACCTATTAAGGCTCACTTTTAAAACCCAGTAGCTAGAGTGACAAATTTTATATGTACAATAAAATGGTCACTTTAGCTCCTGCTGGTGAATACCTGGTTATGTGGCTAAACCCGGGTGGTACAAGAGAGTCTAAGTAATACATTTTTAATATTTTTTGTTGATTAGTATAATTATATTATATATAACATATTTCGTAAAATTATATGCGTAGTAATAGTGGTAATAAAACATATTTTTTTTTCTTTTAAAAAATTCTTTTCCTACATATTGTATTAATATGTGATTGTTTTCATTAAAACATAACTATTTTCGGTTGCTGAATGCGCCAATATCATAAAGATTCGTTAATAAATAAATCTTCGCAAGAATCAGTACCTTTTAGCATAATAATCTATTTGGCTACTGATTATGTAACTCTGTTTCAATATTGGGTACCCGTGATATTTTTTGTTTACAATGAAACAGCTCACGGTGTTTCACTGAACACTATTTATTAGTACACATTGAAACAATACACTTTTTTCAAAAACATTTTAAGAATATATACGCAATTTTCAGAACTAGAGCCACTTTTTACACACCATAGAGAATGATGACTATTAGACTATTTTATGGCAAAATTTACGATTTTTAACTTTCAAATTGGCTGAGATAGGACAGTTTAAAAAGTTGAATGTTTTATTGATGGCAATAGTTTAAGTAATATGTTAACAATAAAACATGCGTACACAATAAAACAACATGACATTTATGTTGTCATAAAGTGTATGATATCTATCGTGGAGATGCCCAGGACCCTCCCGCGTTCGCCTGGGTTGTAGTCATACTACGAGGACACATAAAACATAACTTTTTTTGTAATATGTCGCAGTTATCGACGATATCATTAAGTTACAATGAAACTTGGGTTGTATACAATGAAACAATCTTTCGGTTTCATATATCTTTCAGTGGTCTTATTAATCATTTAACAAATTAGAATCCTACTAAACTAAACCTACTCATCATCATCAGCCTATGATAGTCCACTGCTGGACGTAAGCCTCTCCTATTAAGCGTATAAACGCATTAGGAGGTAAATGCCCATAATCGCCACGCTGGGCAAGCGGATTGGCGATCGCAGTAATGTGTCCACTATGATGACGCTGCTGCCCATCATCAATCTTTTATCAATTATATAATGGTCAGTGACACTTCAATCCCTTAGTCGACTCTTACGACACCCGCAGGAAGAGTTGGGGTGGCGACAAATGTATTCTTACTGCCGTCACCACACGGCTGTCGTCACCACACCAACCTACTCCAGCCTACCGTTATTATTAACTTTCCTTTATTTTGTATTCATTGCAAGCGTACTTATATATATGTTACATATAACACAGTTCCAATGTTGATTAAGTCTGTTTCATAGTTCATTGGATTTATTACATCTGTTTCAATGTAAAAATTCAGGTGTTTCATTGAACGAGGACACAATGAAACAAATCTCATTTTTTGTTTAAAGTTGCATAACACATATACTATTTAAAATAAGTAGAAATCAAGAATGCGATTCGATAGCCAACTAAATTGTTTATCTTCGAACACAATATCTCACTCGTAACTTCAAAAACACCAGAGATACAATGGTTTGAAATTCAGTTGTGTCATTGATCCACAACTTACCCTACATTAGTGAATACCATTTTTAGGCTCGACGCTGCCGCAGCGCTGACACAGCGCTGTTAGCAAGGCGGTTTCCTTAGTGAATAACACTGCCGGTCGCCTTCCGCTGTCGTGGCCACTTGGCCAGGCCATAAGCGTTGAAATGGGGGCATCATAAACACAATTATAGGTATGGTGTACATGATCGGATGTCGACACAATTGTTTATGACCTCAATAATGCGATAAACCCGTCAGTACATCTTTCACTCATTTGTAGCATTTTCGTAAACACAACTTTCACTTTGATCGTCTACGTGGAGTTTTTATTACAGGTCATATGGGTTGAATCGTTGTGGCTTTTGTACGTTTATAATTTTATACATAGATGGTACTAGCGATGAAATTGACAGGTTTTAGATGCTTTCTGGACATCAAAAAATGAAGAAAATAGCGCGACTTGATGTCTAATTAGTTTTTGATTTAATTCTTTTTAAATTAGCCATTGTACTCGTTTCTCACAGTTTCATGATTTTGTTGTAATTTATAAACAATCATTATACCATCTATCTACAATAAAGTTCATAGACACTACTACTACTTATGTAGGTATTTTTGAAAAAAAGAACACTTAGAAGTTTCTTTAAGTTGAAATTGTTTAACTGAAATATATGATGGTGGCTTTGTAAATCTTTAGGGTTCTTCTTAAACTGTATTAAATGTAGCGAAACTGCTAGCATAGTAGGTACTTAGTACTTACCCAGAATATTTCTCTAATTATTCTTCCATATGATCGATAACTGGTTTAAAGGTTCCATACCTGTAAAAGAAACAAACAATCACTTATAAGTCACTTTTTTGTCTATTGACTGAGCGTGTATAATAGATATACATACATATACTTACTCGTAGATACTTAAATACATAGACAGCCACGACCAAGAAACAAATAAATGTTGTAAATAAATACACAAATAATGCCCTCGCTGGAATTCGAACGGCTACGTCATCAGCCTATGATAGTCCACTGCCGGACGTAGGCCTCACCTGTTAACTATGCGTATAAACGTATTAGGAGGTACATAAATGCCCATAATTGCCACGCTGGGCAAGTGGATTGGCGATCGCAATAATGTGTCCACAATTATGACGCTGCTGCCCATCATCAATCTTTTATCAAACAATGGTCAGTGACACTTCAATCCCTTAGTCGACTCTTACGACACCCGCAGGAGGAGTTGGGGTGGTGACAAATGTATTCTTACTGCCGTCACCACACGGCCGACTATAACTAGGCTACGTTGGCTGACAATAACTCACAGATACGTTTATTCCATTTCCAACTATAATTGCCGACATATTCCCGACCTCTGTAAAGTAATGAGCGCTTTTACGCCCGCAAATATCATTGCTGGATCAATGTTTACTGCCCACTTGATTACTGGGGCACTCGTAAAGATACTATAAAACGCAAATATGGAGTACAAATACATTAAGCAAACAACAATCCGAAGGATAGGCGGCCCTAATGTTTGAATTATAGCAATAATATTGTGTAATAAACAATAAACAAAAAATACAAGCATGCTTTCTTAAGGCGCATTCAGACCAAACGAGCATTTGCTCATTCTATCCCCCACTCAACGAAATTTGTTCGTTACACAAAGCGTGAATCGTCGAAATTCGTTCATTTCGTAGAGTGGGGGATAGAATGAGCGAATGCTCGTTTGGTCTGAATTCACCTTTAAAATTATAAAATGAGATGGCCTTTATTTTCAAAACTGTACAGTCGAGTTCATAAATATGTGTACAAATTTTTACTCATTGTATTGGGATAAGGTGCACAATTTTATATATATTTTTCGACTGTACAATTTATAGTACATTTAGGGCATAAATTAAATCGAACTAACCTAACCTATATCTAAGTTTGGACCTTGTGGCATTGTACAGAGGATGCTGGCGGTATTTCCTCGCTGTATCGCAATGCTGATGCGTTGTCGAGTCGCCAGCTCTTCAGTCTTTAGTTACGTCAATCAGACGTTTCGCGATTTCAGCAAACAGTTTGTGTGCACTGTGACCCCACGAACGTTAAGTTTTGTCACGTGAGACTCAAAAATATTTAAATATTAACGAACCGGGTTACTCAAGTTATTTAAGTCGATAATGGCTCGACATGTTTCGCCCATAAAGAGGATCCTCATCCGGAGCACCCTCGGTCAAAGCTCGACGTCTACCGGGCAATACTTACTAAATGAAAGCAATGCAAAAACTTATGTAGTGCGAGTATGTAATGATGATAAATTTAATAATGTTAAGATATTTTAATAGAAAACGTAAACTTAATTATTTCATTATCTCTAAAAGGCATGCGGGTGGCGCAGCACCGGTCATTGTGGCGATCTTTGGGGGAGACCTTTGTTCAGTAAGTGGACAACTTTCGGCTGGTATGATGATGAGGATGATGAATAAGTTTACATAATTAACATCGTCTATCTGTTACGTATGTTATATGTTGTTACGAAATCCGATATTGCACATTCGAATAAATTTTAAAATTGCGTGTTCATGTGGTTCGTAACGTATTTATCAATCAAGGCTTTTGTTGCCTGAAAATGATTTAATTTACATGTAAAATGGCACGTTTCAGTCTCATTTGATCGCTAACCACGATATTGTAAATATTTATATGGCTCAACTGAAAAGGGCTGCAAATATCATACAGTATGTATGCGACTTGCGACATATTTTCACTAGGTTTGTATTTAGTATGCACCAATGGCTACATGCGATATGCAGATTACACGACCGGCCTTTACATGCTACATTACCACAGGAGGTGTTCGAACTTTAAAATATTATTTTTATTTATTTGCGAGGCATGGACCATGACGCAAAAGGAAAGAGAATATCTTATAATCATTTGAGATGTGGTGTTGGAGGCGAATGGAGAGGATTAGTTGGACAGAGAGCGTGACGAACGAGGAGGTGTTAGACAGGGTGAAAGAGTGGAGGCACTTGATGGACATTATAAAGAACAGAAGAGAAAGGATGTTGGGCCATCTGATACGACATGACAACCTCATAAAATGCATAGTGGAGGGAAAGATTGAAGGAAAACGTGGAAAAGGACGACCAAGGAGATATTACATTGAACAAATCAAGGAGAACGTAAAGTCACGTTGTATCAAAACCTGAAAGAGATGGCCTGGGATCGAGGAAACTGGTGAGCGTGCTTTGAGCTACACCCACAAGAGCAAAGCTCTTAAATAAGAGAGAGATTTATTTGCTGGTGGTAGGACCTCGTACCTCGTGCCGGGTCCGCCCGGATAGCTACCACCGTCTTACCCGTTAACCTGTCGCTAAATAGCAGTGTTTGCACTGCTGTGTTTCGGTTTGGGGGTAAGATAGCCGGTGTAGTTACTGGCATAGATAGAGGCAATCCATCTAAGTCCTCAGGGTAGGCAGCTCATAGGCGATTTTTTGGTCATTATGTCCATGGGCCTCAGTTCCTGCTTTCCATCAGGTGGCCTGAGAGCTCAGTTGTCTACCTTCGTTACATAAAATAAATAAAAAACATGATTTGTTAATACGAATCATCAGTAGAATCTAAATAAACCTAAAAACTTGCATTATTCCATAATCACGCACTTTTAGAACACACTCTTGGTTTTAAAACTTAAAATATTAAAACCTTTTAAGTTCACATACATTTTAGTTAAGAATATTAATATTTACGTATTAGTATTAACGTAATAATCACAAAATTAAAACAACCAACTTCAACCGATTTCTCCAAGATCCTATCATATGTGGCTTCCATCATTGGTTTCCTATCATCAAATCCTACTTTCTGAATGCAAATTCTTGTAAATGAATGAAAATGACCAAAACGCCATACATTTACTTATAACAATTGAAGAGATCCCTCGATTTCTCCAAGATCCTATCATCAGACCCCAATTTGGTGCCAACGGGACCATCTTGGGGTTATACACGTTCGGTCACAAAAAAAAATCGGTTCACGATTCTCGGAGATATCGGGTATCATACATACAACAAAAAGAAAATCAGTCGAATTGAGAATTTCCTCCTTCTTTTGAAATCGGTTAAAAATATATGTGCGAAAATGTTTCACGATATGTGTCAAAGACGTCAATTGCTATGGAAAGTCTGCTATAATATATTTGTATTTTTTTTAGATTCTAGGGATGATTGGTATATACAGTGTGTAAATCTAATACGGGCGATCAATTAAACCAGGCATGGGATTCATTAGTGTAATCATGGATTACACGGTTTTTTTACAGTTAGTCTTAATTATAACCCCACAGAATTTTTTAAAGATTATCGGAGCAGCAATGTAGCTACGAACATTTGTTATTGTTGATATGGCAGTTATGTCATCTGCTTTTCAAATTAGCTGTCAACGAATGTTTAACTCGCATATCGACGCTGGAAAGGAGAAATTGGATAAGCGACACAGGGCGTACTTTACAGGAGAAGCAAAAAACCGCCGGGATTTACGAAAAAAAATCATTTAAATTAATCAGCAGGCCAAATCAAATAATTGAAGCATTATTTATGGACATAAATATGTTTTCTATGTTATGTTTTAATTATTTAACGTATTCAAGTGTTATTTAATGATTTACTGTCGCTTAAGCAAAATGGTCGGAAAAATTGATTCAGGTAAAATTATCTAACCAACACGTTGTGTAAGAAATAAGGAAGGTAAAAAGGTCCACCCGAGACTTACATAACGAATGTATCCCGTTAAAATTATCTAACTGCCGAAGTGGCTTATTTTATATTCGGGTAAAAATATATAAATTGATAAAATAGCATAAATATATCATTAAGAAATATCCACATACTTAAAATGAGAAACTATTTTAGACTTCATAGTTAGTCATATTAATTACATGAGTAACATTCCGTGACTAGTAAACGAATTTACTTACACGTGAAAACATTATTCCAAAAAGTAGTTAAATAGTAAAAAGGGATATGTGAAGGGGATGGTTCATAAATAAATGTAGGTAAAAATGGATAAACGCCAATAAGTAGTTCAGATATCATAGTCAAGTAATATTGTCTAACCGTCTTCAATTTTAAATTAAGATGAAGGTAAAATTGTCCAAACGACATGAGAACATATCATACAGTCAGGTAGAAATAGCTAACCGACAAGTGAAGTTTAGTTGTTACACAGCAAAAATATCCAAGTAAAATTTAACTTGTCATGACGAATAGGTCAAATAATCCAAGATTAATTATGTTTAATTATATTTTATCTAATCTCCAATTTACTAAAAGTTGTCAAAAACCAAGTCGTTTAGTAATAAAAAATGGTCGAAAGTTCTCTCAATCACCAATGGGATAAGCGACACAAATGTTGTCGGATGGATACGAAACCTAGCTCATTCGACGCAGAAAAATTCGCCGATTCTAACGGTGTATATAACTCAATATCTTCAAAAGTGTCGCTTATCCAATTTCTCCTTTCCAGCGTCGATATGTTGCTCTACATTGCGCGCCGAATAATTTTGTATGGAAAAATTTGTTGCTCTAATTTTATGTAAAAGTTATTTGAATGTACTGACTATGTCGCATACTAATACCCGTTAAGAGCTTCGCCTGTATTAGACTTACACCCTATATAATACTCGTATATATTGTTAGCAATTTCTATCTGGTGCGATTTACGCGATGAAATGTATCGTGGCTACAATTCAACCTCAGATCTACAGAAATCAATTCATAGAAATGTCGCCTTTATTTCATTCTAAAGAAGGACTTCTCTTCCATCAAATAAGCGTTGGAGATACGAGGTGGCGTAATTATAGCGCGATATTGCGTCGTAGATTCGTAGCGGGGTCCCGGCGTAGCGGCGTAGACGGGCTACGGCGTAGCGGCGTAGCACGTGACCTTGGGCCTCGCGTACTACAAAGATAGATAATCCGGTTTTCTTTTACGTGCGGAAATGTTTTTACTTTTAGGTTGTTGGGTTTAAAGGTGTATTTTGAGCGGCATTTGTGTTCATTTATGTTTATTTCTTTAGGGTTTATAAAGGCTCTGTACGAAATAGTTAGTTAGTTAGCTCTGTATTAAATACACAAATAAATGCCCTTGCCAGGATTCAAATCTCCGGATCTTCAATTCCACACTAGTGCATAGTGTCCCTACCAACTATTTTAGCTACTGATTATTTTTAAGAGTAAGTTATCATTGAGAATGTTTCCATGAGAACTTATAAAAATGTGTTATAAATAATTATTTTATATCGCAAATAAATAAACAAGGCAGTAAATATAACTCATAACGCATGTATCTAGTACGGTTTTGGCTTGATTAGATTATTGGGTAAATTTAGAGTCCCGAGAACATTCTCTATGGAAGTTTCGCAACTTATGAAACTTCTCATCTGTACATTGCTATTCACTGGCCAAACTTTAGGAGCATCAGGGCTATAACCAACATCAGATTCGAGAAAAAAAATCAGATGCTCCATACAAACCCTGCTGTGATATTAGTAGGTGAAAATGTATGGAACATCAGATTTTTTTGCCGGCGAATAAAAAACACCCTATGGATACAGCGTTATAGCCTGGCCTACCGATAAATTTACTAAATACATTGAAAATAGCCATAATCCATTCTCAAATATTAGTGATAAATACACAAATAAAGGCCACATTGCACGCAGAGCAGATGGTCGATGGGGTCGAAAAGTGCTCGAGTGGAGACCACGGCTAGGCAAACGCAGCGTAGGACTTCCACCCACAAAATGGACAGACGACCTTATGAAGGTCGCCGGGACACGCTGGGTGCAGGTCGCATCTAACCGGTACATGCGGAGGTCCAGAGGGGAGGCCTATGTTCAGCAGTGGACGTCAATAAGGGTAACCAAGGGTAAGGGATAACCAATATTTATCAGTCCGGTAGGAAGCGACCTGCATTCAGTCTCCCGGCGATCTTCATAAGCTCATCTGTCCATCTCGTGGGTGGACGTCCTAAACTGCGTTTGCCAAACCGTGGTCTCCACTCAAGCTATGTCATCATCATCATCAGCCTGTGTTAGTCCACTGCTGGACGTAGGCCTCTCCTATTAACTATGCGTATAGACGCATTAGGAGGTAAATGCCCATAATCGCCACGCTGGGCAAGCGGATTGACGATCGCAGTAATGTATCCGTTATGATGACGTTGCTGCTCATCATCAATCTTGTAGAATGGTCAGTTACACTTCAATCCCTCAGTCGACTCTTACGACACCCGCAGGAGGAGTTGAGGTGGTGACAAATGTATTCTTACTGCCGTCACCACACGGCAAGCTGTGTATAGGTTTGCATTTGTTTAACATGCACGCCCGCCGCACGCCCCGCTGCCCGCTCCGCTCAAGCGTCCACTCAGTTCGCACACTTATGCTTTCAACATGACAACGACATATTTTTCCATCGCCCCATATTTAATGTGTTTTTCATGACACCATAATTCATGAGTAATTAAGCAATGAATGGACACAGTTTACGACGTTCGTACACACAGACAGACAGACGTAATGGAATATTGATGACGTCATTAGTTGTTTATTGCCTATAACGGTACACTTTTTGTAATTGAAACGATTATTTAGGATCTTTTACATACACATATTATGAGTTTTTACGCATCTAGGATATTTTTGTGTATTTGTGACAAATATTTGTGATTTGGTCATGGTTTTTAAGTATTTGTATGTAGGTTATCTATGTATTATACACATCTTCACTTAAGTAATCACAATAAAAGCCTACATTGAGCTTAGTGTTGGACTTGGTCGATTTGTGTAAATTTGTCTCATGATATTTATTTATAACTTTGAGATTTAGTTCAATGACGAGCACTGGTACCACCTCACTTCACTATCGTTTTTATTATACGTGTAAACAAACAACAATAGTACAGGTGTAGTGAGAAATTACTTGCCTTCGGAAACGTTCGTAAACACATGCTGTTTCAGGCAGTGTCACCGAGTCCGACTGAAGTAGCATGACAGCTATTACTGTCAGTCTCAGTGAGATAGACTGAAACAGCATGACGTTGACGAACGTTTCCGAAGGCAAGTCATTTCTCACTACATCTGTACATACAGGCGGAGGGCTTTTATGACTCGAGTTAGTATTTCGCTTACCGACCGTGATGCATACAATGTCTTTCATCACACTTGCCGACAAAAAAATAAGTTTTAAGAAATGACGTACTGACATTTCTATTACTCCCTAGGGAATTTTACTTTTCCATTACTCCCGCTGCGCGCGCAAACAATGGCGCGCTTAGACAGTAAGTGTGATGAAAAATAATTTCAATGACTAACGCTAGGTGGCAAACGAGCAGACGACTGAGATAAAGATAAAGATAAAGATATTTTATTTGCTAAGGACACACAGATATACAAGTACAGATAGTAGGTACAACACGGTTTCGGAAGCAGGTATCCTGTCGTCATCCGACATGCAAATTATGTTTAGAAATACAAACTACCTATATTTATCATTAAAATTAATACATTTACTTTAAATTGGTAATTATTTGATATTACTATTATCATTAATCATTAAGGATTTCAATTCATTAATAAAATTATACATTTTGTTTCCTTTCTGGTATGCAGAAATTTGACAAGAAACTATCCAATTTATATAAACAATAGCCCAAAATTATTTTTAAAATTATTAAAATTCAAATTACACATAAGTGATAAGCTGCCGTCCGTGCTATCGTTCAACTCGATTTCTACCAAAACCACTGATATAAGATAACAGCCACTATCTGTAACATAATGCTTACGCTATAACTTTTAATATGAATGCAACAAGAATTGTATTTGCTTGACTCGGGTGTGTATATAACTTGTAACATTGACATTTGACAATGCAAATCATTTTGGAGATAAGCTTCTGACATTTTAACACGGATTTGGTTTATCTGACAACTATATGCGCCTACTGAGTACTAATTGACAATGATAGTACTTCAGCACAGGGATCGGATACCGGTTTTTACTCCATACAAAAAAGCGGTTCGAATACCGTTCTTTTTCGTTCTTCGGTTTATATATTTTTTGTTAATGGAGTAATTGATAAATATGTATGATGTTAATAATTATACATAAAATGTTTAATACTACATAAAGAGCGTAAAACAGTTTAAAATATTGAGCTATATCGAGGTTTTTCTAAAAAACCGGTTCCGATCCCTGCTTCAGTAATTCAAAGGTAATAACAGTAATACCTATTTGACATAGGTATTACATACATACACTATGTCAAATAGGGTGGGCCGAATTTAGACATTTATGAATATTACATACGCGATAGGGCTAAAATGTTGCGTAATTTTTTACAGGTTCTAAAAGAAACTGTAAAAAATATTGTAATATATTATTAGTCCTCTACTGGCCGTTGGAGTTTTTTTTTCGATATTTTTATTATTTATGTATATATTTGAAACACATTTAAATATGATTCCACAAATATACTGACATTTTTTGCAAATAAAGCAAATTTTGGCCATTTATTGTAATAGATATATCATTTTATAATTATTGGATGTCATATGTCCGCTGGATGCGGGTAGCGCAGGACCGGTCATTGTGGCAATCTTTGGGGGAGGCCTATGTTCAGCAGTGGACGTCTTTCGGCTGATATGATGATGATGATGATGATATGTCATATATCTAGTTAAAGACATATATTTACTCAAAAGAAATATACATTTCACTTAATGAGTAATTTCATGCAATTACAAACGTGAGCGATTACAAGTTTTAAGTTATTCGTAATATTTTACCAATAAATAAACATAATATAAATAACCTTTAGTTCAACGGTCGGTAGAGGGATAAAATTAAATTGCAACATTTTTATAGTATTTTTCCTAGAATCTACAAAACATTACGCAACTTTTCAGACCTATTGCGTATGCCATCTTTCCAGCGCGGGGTTCCCAATCTCTCATATATGAGAGTTATCTATTCAGGCACGATACCTATCCCGTTTTATCTTTCATGCTATTTGGACGTATAGAGAATTCAACTTTATAGGAATTCAACATTTTAACATTCAACATACTGCAAATTTAACCTCTTGCAAATCCAACATTATAGGAATTTTACCGGAGGATCTATCGCACTACTTTCGCACTTGCATACTTGTTAGAACGTGACGGCAACGACGACAAACGATTAGACGCGATACCATCATAACCCTACAGCAAGGGCCGAATTGTCTAAGTGCCCTTATCGCAAAGCGAGATGTTTTCTGCATTCACATTTATATAAGTCAATTGCAAAAAAAATTACATAGGTGGGCCAATCAACATGCCAGCCTAGTTGGTAGTGACGCTGCCTACGAAGCTGGAGGTTCCGGGTTCGAATCCCGGCGAGGGCATTATTTGTGTATTTATTTATCACAAATATTTGTTCCTTGGTCTGTCTATGTATTTAGGTATCTATATAAATAAATAAATAAATATATTGGGACATCTTACACAAATCGACCTAGTCCCACGGTAAGCTCAATTAAGGCTTGTGATGTGGGTACCAGGCGACGATATATATAATAGATAGATACATATAGATACTTAAATACATAGACATCCATGACCAAGGAACAAACATTTGTGATAAATAAATACACAAAGAATGCCCTCGCCGGGATTCGAACCCGGAACCTCCAGCTTCGTAGGCAGGGTCACTACCAACTAGGCTACGGAGGCTGACTATATGTATCTATATATCCACAAGGTGGACCGATGACCTGGTGAAGGTCGCAGGAGTCCGCTGGATGCGGGTGGCGCAGGACCGGTCATTGTGGCAATCTTTGGGGGAAGCCTATGTTCAGCAGTGGACGTCTTTCGGCTGATATGATGATGATGATGATGATGTATCTTATTTATTATATATATCGTCGCCTGGTACCCACTTCATAACCCTTAATTGAGCTTACCGTAGGACCAAATCGATTTGTGTAAGATGTCCCAAGATATTTATTTATATATATTAGTCTAATTTCTAAGCTATCAAAAGTTCATTCTTAGAAATCGGCAAAAAGGCCTTTAATATGATTATGGACAATATTTTTTCAATCGACGATAGGTCCAATAAAGGTAGGTATGTGAAAATAAACTCAAATGTAGACAATAGCAAAGTGCAGTCGCTTGAGCTGAATTTCATTTCACGTGTGACCGGTTTTTTTGTTATTTGCCGTTGTAGAATAAATGTATCTAACCATTTTATTTATTTTAGGTACACATCGTCGCGTGCTATACGGCCACATCTCAAAATAGAATTGTGTGGTAGAAGTCACTATAGGTAATCTTCCATAAAATTCGATTTTTAAATGTGGCCATATTGAAGGCACGCGACGATATTTGTATTTATCAACTTTTATGCGAATTTTTAGGCAAATTAAACCACCTAACTAATAAATATCATAGTTAACATCAGCGATGTTCCTTCATAATTTCATGTTGTCTCAAAATTATAGTGCTCGGCCGCCAAGAAGGCAATCTTGACAACTGACATTTTAATACATTACGTAGGTATGTGTCCAAATTTTGACAGATGTGTATTGAACTTGGTGTCAGCATTAACTTCATAGCCGCGCAAATCACAATCAATGTATAAAACAAGGAAATGAACCCTGGGGGCCTTACAAAGAACCGGTAAACAGCGGACCGGTAAAAGCCGTAACCGATACCGTATCGGTTTCCGGTGCGCCGCCACGGCTAGCCGTCCGGCACGCGATATCAGATCGCGATTTAAAAAGTTGAACTACCCTTTCTAGTTGTAACTATAACTAGTGTAACTAGTATACGGTAGGTTTACACATCGTAGTTGTGCAAATGGAACCTTTATAAATTGACACAAAAAGCGTATAACAAATACTAGTATAAATGTCCCCAAAATTTGGCCTACTTTTCATATTTCTATGTTAAAGATGTTATGTTATTTAGCGTTAACATCGTCAGCCTCCGTAGCCTGGATGGTAGTGGCCCTTTCTACGACGCTGAAGGTTTCGGGTTCCAATCCCGGCGAGGGCAATATTTGTGTCACATATCTTCGTTCCTTGGTCTTGGCATTGTATGTATTTAAGTATTTATTTAGCTATTAAGGACATCAACAGCGATTACAAATTACTTAATCTATGAACATAAACAGTAAACAAAGCCAATTAAAGATATCTATGTATATATATCTATCTATTATATATATCATCGCTTAGTACCTACACCACAAGCCTTAATTGAGCTTACCGTGGGACTAGGTCGATTTGTGTAAGATGTTCCAAGATATTTATCTTATTTACATATTATTTATTTAATAGGTACTTTTATAAATAAATCGAGTCTCTCAATGGTATAACCCAATGCTTGTTTGAACCTGCGACCTCCGGATTGAAAGTCGACAACGAACTAGCACATAAAAAGGGTGTTAAAACGTTTGTATCGTTTAAAGTATTGTTTAAGAGAAGCGTGCTATTTCAGAAAGCTGAATGTTTACAGCAATAAATGATGTTATTACAGTTGTAACTAGTAGGTTCGTTAAACTGTTTACTAACAATAATTTGCCAAAAGAGTAATGTACTTTAGCCAAGGGCGGACTTACTTATACTCATTGTCGTGAGACATGAAATAGTATTTCTCATTTTTTATTATAAAACTCGACTGCGTCTCGAATTGTAACCGCGACTTTCGCTTTAAGAACCATTTTTGTGTTGTTGTACCCCGAGTAGTGTTGATACAAGAAAATACAAAGTAGTAAAGCGAGTGAGTAAGGGTGAAGACACATTTATCAGCATGCGTACGCATTCAGTCAGGGACCGCGTCCAGCTTTCCGCACCCGTACGCATACTAAACGTTAAAATTTATTAGACAAAATGCGTACGCATATTGATAAAAATGTGTCTTCACCCTAAAGCGTCACCGTCACCGTAAGCGTTAAACAGTAATATCTATCGTCAACTTGCATAAATTTTTTGAAACATGTCCATTTTATATTTTTGTAATTGTACCTATAAGTAGTATGCGTATGTTTCGAGGTTGTCAAAACAGGTTCTGATTTGATTTATTTAATTTTGTCGTAATATTTTTTTTTATCAACGCAGGTTTATAACTTTTTTACGTGTGTAGACACCAATGACATTAAATAATAAATGGACGCACAGAGCCAAACAAAAAAACCAAGAAAAGTGGCACTAAAAGTCATTTCTATCATGTTTCAGTTGAAGCTAATAACGCTCACTTACAATAAGCTATAATAAAAAAAACTCAAAGAATAAAAAACTTTGTGAAGTGAGCAATAAGTGTCAAATTTGCGAACAACACCGCAAAATAGTAGAAACTTTTTATGTTTAAGGAATAATGATGCAATACCGTAAGGTGACCAAATGTCAACTGTCGGAACTGAATAGCGGAGCAAAAGGACCGCAAAATTTACTTCTGCAGCCCATTTTTTGGGGGCATTTTTTTGAGCTGTTTGGGGATCCACTTATATATTCTAAATCAATAGACACGTAAAAAAATTTCAAAGCTCCAAACACATCTTTGTAAAATTGTACTTACCCGTATCATATTTTGAACTTATGATGAATCGAGATGTTTATATACATGCAATAAGTACCAACGTCTCGATAATTCATCTGTAATTTAATGAATAAATCCGTTTGCCCTACATTACTTTTGTGGTATAAGAAAAACAAACACCAAAATATCCGTAAACAAGTGTAAACAAGGCGATGTTGTTAAAAAGCTTTCCCTAATGGTTACAAATGTTGTAAATAATGGGTAATTTAGCACCCTTTCTTTCCCTTCCTGGTTCTTTTTAATGGGCCGATAACGAGCGTTGCAATTGGGCCGCTTCCAAGCAAAGGGCACTTCATTTGTGAGCCTCCTTGGTATAAGGTCCCACTTATTCAGATGCCACAAGGAGGAGATTCGCTTGTGCACGGTAAAAACAGGTCACTTCAACTAAAACAAATTTCTTCAATGCTAAGCAAATATTTTTAATCTAAGAATATGATCCTCTCCCTATAGCCGTAAAAAAATATTTTCTTAAAAACAGATTAATTTACTCTCAGTATTTGCTTTTTATACCAAGATAGTATAACTTGAATACAAATAAACAAAAATCAAAATAAGAATGCTTTACCTGATTGCTTTAAAATTAGTTTACTTTACTTCAAGAATCACAATTACTTCAAATAAGAAAACATGAAATCAAACTAAAACAATGTCACAACAATCAAGAATTTGTATCTTGCAAACAGAAAATTTTCTTGAATTAAACATTTTATGACTTTTTGTTATAAGACAAATCAGTGATCTTGGGCATAACGCCCATATATCTTATAATAAGCATTTTACTCTTGAAACCAGAATATAATTGAATTTTTCAACTGAGAAATGCTACAGTCAGACTGGTACAAATATATTTTAAGATAATACGTTTTTGATTTGATTCCAGTAAATATGCTAAGAATATATGTTTTCTCAAACAAAGATATCCTTTTTATCTGTGTGTAAAGACAAGAGACTCTATCAAGAGTGGATACCATAAGTAACAAACTTTTATAAAAACCGGCCAAGAGCATGTCGGGCCATGCTCAGTGTGGGGTTCTGTTGTTATTAAAAAATAGCTGAGCCCATTTTGTTCATAATAGTTTTATTTTAAAGTATTTTATAAGCCTATTCATGATTTGTTCTATTTTTTTTGGACCCACGGATCAAAAGTTAGATGGGGGGGGGGGGACACAATTATTTTTCTTCTGGAGCGGTTATCTCCGGAAATATTGACTTTAGGAAAAAACTTTCTTTTGGGACATTTATTTCATTTTACACACTATATGATTACAGCAAAATAAAAAAAATATCATTTTTACGTGTAGGGGAGGTACCCAATTCAAAGACAAACGAACAGACGGATATAGCGAAACTATAAGGGTTCCTAGTTTACAACGGAACCCTAAAAAGGCCCGCGACTTTGGTCAATTTACAGCAAAGAGTTAAGTGAAACCCTTATCAATAATCAAACGTACCTATGTATATTTATAGTGTAAAAACGGCACAATTTGTTAATTTACTTAAAACGTGCCGATGTTAGGTTTCCGAGTTTTACGATGGGAAAACATTTATTGCTTGGGTCCTTTTAGCAAATTACATCCACTAATATTATAAATGCGAAAGTGGGTATGTATGTTACTTTCCAGGCTTAGAACGCTGAACCCATTTAGACGAATTATATGTGCCACCTACGAAGTAAACCTAAATAAAATCTAAGTGAAAATGAAAAAAATGAAAATGAAAAAATACTTTATTTCGCTTTAACAATTACTTAAATTAAAGAAAGGTAGGCATCTCCTAGTAAGTAGGTATAGGAATACTTGTGACAGGAGATCCGCTCTTCCCTAATGTCCATTACAGTGAACAATAATTAAAAAAACAAATATAAATTCTTCTTAAAATAGAATGAACAATCAACATAAAAATTGTGTGTGTGTGTTATTTGTGTACGGCTGGTATGTAGTGTTATATATTAGTGCTTCAATGTCATCATAGTTAAAACCTTTTGGCCAATTAGTTACTGCTTTTTTACAAGTGTGGAATCGTAAACTGAAAATGTTGGTCCTTTTATTAATTTTATTGTAGATATGCGGTGATAATTTACAAAATTGAAATGAAGCTAAGTACTCTCAAATCGTCCCTTAATACTATTTAGATGGGAGTATACTCGTATGCATCTACCTAGTTTTTTTTCGCGAGAATAGAAATGTCTTTATTCACAAGAAGCTAGATGAAATCATAGCACGATCATTTTCTTTCATCTAGATACTGCTCGATAATTCAATCTTATTTACTTTATGCATGCCAGTATAGTATTTTAATTAAACTGTGTGGCAATAAATATTTATTGATCCTTAGACTGCCTCTCCACCAAAGCTATGCGCCATGCGTTTCATATACAAAATCCACCAATCTCACTCGTAACTTAGCATGTAAGTATATGTCATTGGTGAATATCAAACGTCCATGTACACATAGAGTAGCTCTTGTGGAAAGGCACCCTTTTGAAAAGATGCAAACAAATACGGTAGTTAAAAGTCAGATTTTATGAAACAATTTAATGAGTAAATATATGAGTTTATACTAAAATGTATTAGTTTAGCTAAATGTGTTTCTGTAGGTATTATGATGACACACCGGTATGTTTATTTTCTTTGTCTGCAGCGGCCCGTAAATCCCCGCTAGACAAGCCGGCTTGTTTTTATTCTCGACCCCGATACATACTCCTACAGTACAAAACTCCATAAAAATAGGGAAAATAGAAATTGACTTATATGTCCCACAAAACTTTGTATTATTTTCCTAAGAAAGGGTTTGTAGAATTGTACGCTTTTAAAGTTGTATAGAATAGGCCAGTCTGTGATGTACAGTCAAGGAAATTGATTTATGTATAATAGTGACAACAATATGCGGTTCGAAGCAACTTTTATATTGATTATCAGTGTGACAAAGTCCGGAATAGTGCGTGAATCAATTTCCTTTACCGTAGATACTCGTACATACACAGTTGGTTTAACCTTTTCAGACCCGTTGTCTTTATAGAATACCAGGGTACAGTTTGTAAAAGGTCTGCCACTTTTCGGGTGTTTTGCACAATAAGGTCCAAAAATTGTACACCTAGCCTGGCAGCTGTTCTAAAAACAACTGTAACGATTTTTACAGGTAGCCTTAACTGTAGTTGACTTCACGAGATTACGCGCCGATTGACAACAAAGCTTTATTATTGTGAAATATAGTGGTAACTTCAGGACTTTACCACTAGATTTATTTCACCCTGAGCCAAAAAAATAAAGTTCATATTTATGGTCATTTGGTCAATATACAGAACAGTGTACGCAATATCCTGAAAGTACTTTATACGATCCTGTTTTGCCGAAAATTTGTAGACAGACAAAACCCGTGACCCGTGAGATGAGAACAGTCTGGGTTTTCTTTCTTTAATCGATGTTGCACAGACAGATCAGGTAGGTAACGAGTACATCAATTGCGTCATTTATTCCTTCTTTTTATCCAACTTCCACGTTACGCAGATATTCAATATTTTTTAAGTTAGCATTGAACAAAAAAGCAGAACTACCCACAAATGTTTTTGTTTATTAATCGGCTCAATCGCTTCCCAAAAACTCACCAAGGGTGTTCCAATTACGCCATTTTAATGCTCAAAACGCGATCGCAGATTAACAAGCAAAACACAAAGGAACTACCAGGCGATCATAGCGGTCAAGATATTCACCTGATGTTGTGATTAGAGCAGAGTGCCGGGGTGCACCTGCATGACTACGAGGCCGGCACGCGCGTCGCCGAGCGCGGTTCGGACGGGACTGCCTCGCCCCGGTCGATATCCCCACCGCACAACAGGTTGCGTGCGCCGCGACGTAAACACTGTCCCGGGATCGCCTCGGAGCGCTGCGACCCTGGTACCCGCCGGGGCTGGCTGGAGGAAACTCGCCTTATTTTCAGGGGAACTTCGCAGTTTTTTAAGCACCAATAAGGAGCCAGCGTTCCGGCGGGTCTCTTAAGTTCAGCACTGGGTCAAATTATAAATGACGGGAATGTAAACCTATGTACTCTGATATTAAAAAGCTTTTACAGGGAATCTTTGAAGTAGGGAGGCGAGAGGACGTAGCTATAAGCAATATTTTGACGGCAAATTAAGGTAGGTAGTTACGAATATACGGGCCCGTTCATCTGTCCATTTCATTTGTCCTTTTACCTCAAAAAGGGGAATTGACAGAGATCAGCATTAATAGGAGCATAGGTCAGGATGTACTCATTTTTTTATATTAGTCTTGCATTGATATTTTTTACAGAAATAAATTAGCATTCTTGCTGTCCTATTCTAGGCATGTTCACTAATAGCGAATTTCTAGAAATAGGTAGGTATAGGGTACATTTGTAGATTTTCTTGCACTAACCGTTTGTGTACGATACAGACAGACGGACATAGAGAAACGGACATAACAAACAAAGGGTTTCTAATTTAATACGGAACCCTGAAAATGGTACGTTTTGTTTATTTACCAGTTTTTCCGCAGTATTTTTGAAAATCTACGGAGCATCTATTCATTTTTTTATAATATATGTATGCATAAATTCATTAATGTCAAATTCGTTCGAGCTTTTTGTTTATAAATGTAGTTTTTTTTAAATATTATTGTGAGAAATCCGAAAAACTGAAAAAATAAATCATGAAACATAAATAAATATACAGACTCCATTAAAAGTATTAAAAAAACCCTTTTTCTCCGAGTCTGTTGAAGAAGTTTCATTCAAAATTTCAAAAATTTCTACCGGTAAGAAGATTTGATATTAATTTTGTATAGTCAAGTTGGATAGGTGAAACAGTGGGATAATTGAAGCACTTCATACATATAGATGTAGGCACAAATTCGCTCCGGGGAAAGTAGAACATACTTACTCGTAGGTTTCACTAACTCAACTTGACAATAAAAATATATCTAACTGTCAGGGTAAAATGTATTTATTTACATAATTATTCTTCCTCCTCTGTCATAGAATTACTTTCATCAGTGGTGGAACTAGATTCATCAGTAGTAGAATTATCTTCAGTGGTAGAAGATACATCCGTGGTAGATTCGGACTCAATAGTAGAATTCGGATCCATAGTAGAAGATTCTTCAGTGGTAGAGGCATCTTCCTCCGTAGTAGACGTCTCTTCCGTGGTAGAATCATCATCCGTAGCAGAATCAACTTCTAAAGTAGAACCAAAATCAGTTGTAGAAGAATCCTCGGTAGTAAAACTAGCGTCTTCTGTTGTAGACATCGATTCATCCGTGGTAGAATCTTCAGATGTGGATGGTTCGTCTATAGCAGCATCAGGCTCGATAGTAGAACTTGAATCTGTTGTAGAAGTTATCTCTTCTGTGGTAGAATCATCTTCCGTGGTAGACTCAGGCTCTATGGTAGAACTAGAATCGGTTGATGAGGATTCATCAGTTGTAAAACTAGCGTCTTCCGTGCTAGAAGGAGAGTCATCCGTTGTATTAGTCTCTTCCGTGGTAGAGTCATCATCTGTCGAAGACTCAGAGTCTATAGTAGAACTAGAATCTACTGTGGAGAAGTCTTCGGTGGTAGAACTAGCCTCTTCCGTTATAGACGTCGATTCATCTGTAGTAGCTCCTTCATCTGTGGCAGCATGTGGCTCAATAGTAGAACTCGAATCAGTTGTAGAAGATCCTTCAGAAGTAGCTTCTTCCATTGTAGAAGTAGATTCATCTGTGGTAAACTCAGGCTCTATAGTAGAACTAGAATCCATTGTAGAAAATATCTCGGTGGTTGAAGTATCCTCTTCCGTAGTAGAAAAGTCATCAGTGGTAGAAGTAGTCTCTTCTCTAGCAGCATCATCGTCCGTAGTAGAATCAAGATCTGTGGTAGAAGTCGATTCATCCGTTGTAGAAAATCCTTCAGTAGATCCTTCTGTAGCAGCATCAGGCTCGATAGTGGAAGCTGAACCAGTTGTAGAATTATCTTCATCTGTGGAATTAGGTTCTAACGTGGAACCGTCATCATCCGTTGCCGAGTTCTGAGTGGTGTCAGTAGGTTCATCTGTGGTAGATTCTTCATTAGTATCTTCAGATTCAGTGGTAGAAGATTCCGTAGTATCTTCGTCAGTGGTGTCCGTAGCATCTGTAGTAGATCCGTCTCTATTATCTTCAGATTCAGTGTAATCTTCATCAGTTGTATCAGTAGAATCTTCAGTTGCACTCTCCGGTTTAATAGGTTCAGTGGAAGCGTCTGTAGAACTAGTCTTGTCCGTGGGGTGTGTATTATCAGGTTGTAGGGTAGCCAAGCCTTCGGTGCCAGGGTAATCAGTGTCTGGTTCTTCAGTTTCCGTATTGTTGGCGCATGCTGGACTGGCTTGCTTGACGCAGCGGCCCTCGGAGCAAAACTTGCGGCCTGGGACCCAGCAGGGGCTGATGATGCCGCCGCGAGGAGAGCAGATCAGCTTGGAGCGGCAGTCGTGGCAGCGAACACCCTGAAATATGGTGATAATTTAATTGTTTCGATACGAATCTCTCTTATGGCCTGGCCACGACATCGATTTACCGCGACTGGCGGCGAGCGAATCCATAAATTGGAGCGAGATACCAATATGGGAACTCCCTCTCGCGCGTATGGTTTTCCACTAAGCCCTACCCTATTCCTTAGATCAATGTCGTGGCCAGGCCTTAATGTTTTTACGGTCCCATTTGGGTTGCATGAAAACTCGAGCGTTCGTTTTAAAATTAGTGAATGTAATCAATTAGTTTCTCAAATAATTGGTTCTTATTCTCACTATGCTACTTTTAGAGATAGATTATTTTTTCAATGATATTCCATTAACTATGCCGCTAATGGCGCTATGGCGCCATAAAAATATGTTCATTAAAATGAGCTAGAATTAACCAGATTACCTTGCTCTTACTCTAAGCGTATAGCAAAGTAACCTCAAATTTAAAATCAAACGGTATATATACACGACGATGATATTAGATGAACAACAGTTCTCGTTTCATGCAGAAATACTCATATCTGAAAATAAGATCCCTGGACTAAATGTAGTAAAGATTGATGAAGTAAGACGGTTCGGTTGACGTGAAATAGCCACTCCCGAAGATACACTAGTGAGATAATGACCTGGTAAAGATAGCTGGAATCCCATCGATTAATATGGCATGTTCTGGGGGAGGCCTATGTTCAGCAGTGACAATCTATCGGTTGATAATGATAAAGCTAGATTACCCTGAAGTCACACTCGACGCGATCGCGGCAGAACGGGCCACGACAATCCTTGGCGGCAACTGCTGTAACCAACACCACCTGAAAATTAACGTAAGTGTCTAAATTATTCACATCATCAGCATATTTCAGTCCACTATTGGACGTAGGTCTCTCCTACTATCTACGCATATGGACGCATTGGCACGTAACGCCCATAACCGCCACACAGCAAACAAATTGGCGATCGCAGTACCTAATGTGTCCACTATGATGACGCTGCTGCCCATCATCAATGTTCTATCAAATACTGGTCAATAACACTTCAATCCTTTAGTCGGCTCTTACGACACCTGCGGGAAGAGTTCGGGTGTTGACAAACAAACTGCCGTCACCACAGTGCATAAATTAGCCGCATTTTAGCTGCGTGGTGACGGCTGTAAGAATAAATTCGTCGTCACCCCAACTCTTCCCGTGGGTATTTTTTAAAGACAAACGGGTCTTAATCGCGTAAATTTACGTTTAATTATACCGTGGTCGCAGGCAGACTCTTCCCGTGGGTGTCGTAAGAGATGATGAAGTGATTGAAGAGTTGCTCACTGACCATTTGCTTATAGGAAATTAATGATAGACAGCAGCATCATCAACATCATAGTTGATATACTGTTGCGATCTCCAATTCGTTTGCCTAGCGTGGTGGTTATGGGCATTTAATGCGCATAGTTAATAGGAGAGGCCTACGTCCAGCAGTGGACTGAGATATGCTGATAATGTGATTATGTTATTATAAACACGCCTACAATCTTCTACTATAAAATCAGTGATTGGGGCTTATTTCTCGATAGCTTGTAACTTGTAATACAAGCGGAAGTCCTTAACTAATGAATAGTGTAAAAAAGAGACTTCCATTTGTATTACAAGTTACAAGCGTTCGAGAAACGGGCCCCTGGCCGTAAAGTTTTTGATAATTTTATTTCCCTTTGTGTGAAATTATTTAAATTTAAGTAGGTCATCAGTCAGTTACAAGATGCATTACTTTGAAAAATGAAAACTCATATTTTAACGACAAACGGGTCATAACTTACGTTTAATATTATCATGACGTTTCGGAGATGACGTAACACCCGTGGTCGCAGGCAGACTGGCGAGAAAATGTATCAACACCTTCGAGGTGCGCGGGTTTTGCAAACTACCCGCACTTTGTTTTGATTATTCATTTCTAGGCTAGGACACCCTAGCCCAGAAATGAATAATCAAAACGTATGTTGTGAGTGTAGTGTGTAGCCACTAGGCCTACACACAACACTCACAACATCCAATGGCTTCAAAATGGATGTTTCTCCACGATTACATTTGTAAATAACAGGATTCCATGCGGATAAAAATGAGAAACTGAGAGGCACGGAACCTCGTTTACGCGATTAAGACCCGTTGGCCGTTAAGATAAAAATGAAGTCCTACCGAATTTCTTGCCGGAAAATGTGTAATAACTATTCGAAAGTTGTTGTTGCTACTATACTCGTAATATAAGAACCATTTGACTTTGAAGTCCAGCTGTCCAAGCAGTAATACAGGGTGATCTTGTATTCACTGTTCAAATTTTATTCTGAGGTCACATTTATGTACTTTTACTATATTTCTCAGGGTTTATTGGCACATCAGATTTTTTTCTCGAATTTGATTTCGGTCTTTTATTGACTGTAGGTAGTTATAATTATATTTTATTGTTAAATTGTTATTTTTATTTTAGTGGTAGTATAAGTTGACGATCATTATGAGATATATTAAGTTATGTCCTCATCATTGTTAAATCCGGAATTTCGATTGTTTTTATTCATTTCATTTTCTAATTTTTGTATACCTACCTAATAGTTAATTTTCATAATTTTATGACATTGAACATATTAATATTGACGTTCATAATATACATTCGTATAAATTAGGCTAAGTTAATTTACAACGTTATTTAATATTATGAAATAAATAAATCTAAATCTAAATCATAGTATAAGTTCAGCAATATCAAAATTAACCCTCTAAAATTTTAACGGCGAATCATTCTGTAGAAATCAAGCCACCAGTCGAAATATTTCACAGTAAAATAATTTCATTTTTGAGATAATCAGCAATGAAACACTTTTTTTGGTGTGTTTATTTTTTTATTAATTTCTTTGTAAATGTACCTATTTAATAGCCAAATAAATAATATTCTATTATATTCTTTTCTATTCTAAATGCATGCATTTAAAATTTTGCAGACGTGTGCGGCCTTCAGAACTAACACAGTAATTACATCATAAATAATTAATTAAGAAGGTGGGGCTTAATACTGCTAATGTAAAACTCGCTTTCTAATATTTTAATAAATATGCGATAGTACATGTAAACTACCGAGAATATAAAATTGCATAATATGTAGTGGTATAATGTTTGGCAACACCCTTATATATTTGAGATTTTTTGGTCGGGTACTGTTATCATTTGACTAATAGTAAGCCTAATTTTATTGTAAAAATAAAAAATCGGGCAAATTTTTTTTTCTAATTTTTTCGTCGATGAAATTAAGTATACTTTCCTAGATTTTTCGATGTGCATATAAAGACTCACACTGTATAAGGCTATGCTGTGTTCACCTTAAGAGTGCTACTTTTAATAACACGTACCAGTAGAAATGAAATTCCGAGCAAATATCTGCAAATAAGTTCCTCTGATTATTATTTAGAACATTTATTATTATCCTTCAAAGTCCCGGCAACATCAATAACATGCCAAGTAGCTAAATTACCGTAAAACTACCCAACTACATGTTCCAAAACTAAGTCAAATATCTTCGATTTAGTGTAATTGTTATATTATTGACGCAGTTGTTACACAAAATTTCCTCATTAATGATTAAAAAACTTAGAGAAAACCAAAATAAACGATTTCCATTGATGCTTAATTACGAGTTGAACTTGTGGACCATAGTTGTAGTACTGGACTATAGTCGTATGGTTTTACGGTATTACAAATACAAATAATTTATTCGTGGCAAATATAACAACAAGCATGACAATACTACAATACAAAACAAAAACTGTGGAACTAGGTCGATTTGTGTAAGATGTCCCAAGATATTTATTTATTTATTAACACAGACAAATTCAGCGTTTAATATTATACCACGAAATGGACGATAAATAAATACATTTCGTTGACCTCCTTAGCAAAGTAACTGTTGGTTTGAAAGTGATTCTGGCTACGAAACTAGAGATCCCAGGATCGAACCCCGGTGTGGGTATTTATTTGTATGTTTAATTGTTTATCTATAACAATATCTTTATGCCATTCGTTTCTTCGTATAAATATATTTAATTTTACAAACATGTATCTATTTATAGTAAATATTATCGCCACACATACAATGTGTCCATGAGGAAAGGGATAAAATTCAACAGCGGATTTCTGACCAAATTTGAAGTTAAAAATGTCATAAGAAGTTTTCTGGATTCAGTCTATTTTAAGAGAAAATTGGATTTTTTCTTAAAACCATTTTAGACCGTTAAGCTATGATAAACTCATTTTAGGAAACGATTTTGTCACCATGTTGGCTTAGTTTTGTCACACTTAATTGACAATCATGAAATGAACAAAAATATCTTTAATTACCTAGCAAATGTAAAAAAATTGTTTAAAGTGCATTTTTTGCGCTAGTTTGATTAATAAAATTGATTAAAAAAATATGAAAATAAAAAGCTTTTTTTGTATTAAGGCATAGGTACAAAACATTGAAAAAAAAACAAAAAATGTTTTTTGCAGATTTGACCAAAACTCATTTAACATTTTTTGCTTCTTTTAGTCTCAGGAACATGCTGTTAGGATTTTTCCCTTTCCTCGTGGGCACCTTGTATAGTAGTCCTAGACAAAGCCTTAATAATTGAGCTTATTGTGTGACTCCTCACTAAGGTAGATTTTTGTAAAGTCTCAGGAATTTTATTTAATTGCCAGTGTATGTTGCTGCCATCCAGTTGATACGAGAGCAAGCCAAGAAATGAATGGCAGTAATTAGACTTACCACCAAAACTCCAAAAATCGCCAATTTCTTCGCAACCATGTCTCCACTTGAACCCATTACGACCCTTTTAGCAACTAACAAGGCCCGACACGACTCTTCAAAAACATTAAATACCTGTTATTTATCTTTTAGATACCTGTTCTCGAGATAACGGAACAGGTATTACCAATACGTGGTTAGTATTGCTTCTAAAGCGTCGCAATTGTTATAACCAGTGAATGAGATTGTGCTGTTCATACCAGTTATTATACAGAGTATTACCGCCATAGAGGCTTTTATTGAAACCAAGGAATGCGATGCAGATTTTTAGCCAAACCATGAGCATTATTTGATTCAGAATTCCAAATCCAACCCAAGAATACCCCAAGAATATCCCATGATATTATGGGATATTCTTGGGTCGATTCCAAAGAAATTAGGTACAAATTTAAGTTACGCTGGTTCTGTAAAGTGAGGCGCTAAGTGAGTGATGTAAACAAGATGGCTGAAGTGCGGAAAATCTGAAACGGCCTGTTACTGTGACGTGCTTCCTGCAAATATCGATACCTTAAAATAACTGATAGCCGTAAGTGGCGAATCGGTTTTATGAATATTTGTAAAATTAAGTAGCTACTTGGAAAAGGCATTAGTCATTTTCATTCATGATAAATGGGTCAAAATTATTTTCGTTATCTTGTTTCATACCACTTTGTCACGTCTTTAATTGCCGTTTCGATTCAGTATATAAAAAAAAATCCGGTGCACTTGTATTTCATTTTCACGCTAGATTTTAATCCATACATCAGTAATTGAAAATAAAACATCATCTCATACAAAAATCACCATTGCGACACGTTTTTTAGGGACACAAAACAAGACAACGAAAATAATTTAGACCCAAATGCTCAATTGTATATAAGTTTATCGATTACGTTAATAATAGTTGTCGTTTATTTCGATATTCTCACGAGGTAGAAAAAATGTACACATCAAATCACACATAATCAGCCTATGACAGTCCACAGCTGGCCTACCTCTCCTATTAACTATGCGTATAGACGCATTGGGAGGTAAATGCCCATAAACGCCACGCTGGGCAAGCGGATTGGCGATCGCAGTAATGTGTCCACTATGACGCTGCTGCCCATCATCAATCTTATAGAATGGTCAGTGACACTTCAATCCCCTAGTCGACTCTTACGACACCCGCAGGAGTTGGGGTGGTGACAAATGTATTCTTACTGCCGTCACCACACAGCAATTCTGCCGTGCTAACTAAAAATTACGCATCTCCCATAGAACAACTATGAGAGATGCGTCTTTTTGAGAAAGCACGGCAGAATTGTATATGTACGCTTACGTTAATAATAGTCGTCATTGATTTCCCTATTCTCATTTGGTAGAAAAAAAAACTACATTCAAGTTTTATTAGACCAACTGTCTCTTTTAGTTTACCTGTCGTGTTTAAATCTAATACTGGTGATAAAACATGAAATAAACTACAATAACATACATACCAGGGTGTTTATACAAGTTGTCAATCGCTAACGCTTAATCATCAATCGTAAGCGAAAAGCAGCTAACTGTCTTTGTCACACTAATATGAAAGAGAGACAGAGAGGGAAAACTACGATACGCTACTAAGCGCTAGCGATTGGTAACTTGGCTAAGCATCCAGGGCCGCGTTTTATAAAGTTACAATTTACAATTTTGCTGTTTGCTCTTTCTAGCCAATATGTGGGTGCGTTAGAGAGGCGAACAGCGAAATTGTAAAATGTAACTTTATAAAACGCGACCCAGATGGCCAGTATATTTGTTAGCTGCATTGCAGTTTAAAAAGCAAACGGGGAAATTTGATAGAGACCTCTATGTCCAGCTGTGGACTAAGATAGGTGGATGTTAATAAAATACGTGTGACTGTATTAATAATAATTTATTTAAAATTTAGTAAAGTATATTTTAATATACAGATTATATTACAGTAATAAATATGTCTACCTACTGATATTAGATTCACTTTAATATATTGTTTTTCTTTCAATAATTATCATCATAATTTTATGAATATCATCCTTTTGCGTTTTTCCGCTGAAACACGGCTTGTACTTTATAAAATGGCAATCAAATTCATTTAATTATTATAATTTAACGCTCCATTATCGTTACAAAACTGACCAACGTCACTATTTTTGACAGATCTACTATTTGACTGTGTTTTTAGAGAATGCTCACACAACAATTTTTTAACGTTTAAACTCAATATCATGTTAAATAAACTTTCGTAACACTTCTTAATTCGCATTTGCCACGTGTTAAACGGTGTTGGGTGACCACTAGCTATCCTTTTTCCTCTTGAGGAGTGCGGTGAACTTGCCAGCCTCGTACGTCGGCATGAAAGGGAGATATGACGTCCATTTCCACCTGGAAATTACAAATACAGGTTTTTATCGCTGACTACTATTATAATGCTATTCGTGGGCATTTCGCGGAGCGTTTCAACCGCCGTGACTTCGGTGGCAACATTATTACCCGATTGCCGTGGGTATCTCGTATTGTTTTTGGATATCTTAGTAGTTGTTAACTGCGTCTACCAATATATCCAAAAGTTCTTGCATCTCTCACGGGCTTCGTGTGATAAGGCTGCCACCGAAGCGGCGGTTGAAACGCTCGGGGAAATGCCCTTGTATTGATGGGCATTTGCACTTTTAGGGACACCCAATCAGCGTGACATTGCAGTCAGGTTCGTTAATTAATACTTAGTTACCGCTGAGTTTCTTACTGGTTCTTCTCAGGCCAGTGGTGTAGGGTTAGAACCGGTAGTAGTACGATGAAGAAAAATACTTATTAATAGGCTTGCTTGAATAAAGAATAGTTTTATTAGATTTGATTTGGAAAAACTTTGGTTCGTACCGAGGTGTACTTACCAGACATTACTAAGCACTTACTACAAACCTGCGAATGAGCGACATTCCGACGGGAAGTCGTAAGTGAACTCCTTCAGTAGCCCCGGCAGTCTCTAGGGATACCTCTTTAGCCCACGTCACCAAACCTCGGACTTCGTCATCCATTCCGACGGGGAAAATCGTCATTGTTATTGTTACCTCCCTCAGTAGCGCAAGCAGAGACCCAGTAGTAAGTGTTCAGACATTCCTGAACACTTACTACTGGGTCTACAAACCTGCGAATGAGCGACATTCCGACGGGAAGTCGTAAGTACTCCTTCAGTAGCCCCGGCGGCCTCTAGGGATACCTCTTTAGCCCACGCCGCCAAGCCTCAGACTTCGTCATCCATTCCGACGGGGAAAATCGTCATTGTTACCTTCAGTAGCGCAAGTGGCCTCCAGTGACATCTATTTAGCCTACCCCGTCAGGGTTCGCTCCTCCTCAGTACTTACCAGACATTACAGAACTATTGGGTCTCATAACTCATAATCATAACCTGCGAATGAGTTCAGTCCAGTAGCACCAGTCGCCAACGACACTTCTCTAGTCATCATTATCATCATCATCATCATCATCATCATCATCATCAGCCTATGATAGTCCACTGCTGGACGTAGGCCTCTCCTATTAACTATGCGTATAAACGCATAAGGAGGAAAATACCCATAATCGCCACGCTGGGCAAGCGGATTGGCGATCGCAGCAATGTGTCCACCATGATGACGCTGCTGCCCATCATCAATCTTGTAGAATGGTCAGTGACACTTCAATCCCTTAGTCGACACCCGCAGGAGAAGTTGGGGTGGTGATAAATGTATTCTTACTGCCGTCACCACACGGCACGGACTTCTCTAGTAACTGGTAGTAATTCTTCTGTGCCAGCCAGACATTCCTGAACACGTACTACTGGGTCTACAAACCTGCGAATTAATGACATTCCGACAGGGAAGTCATAAGTATCCCCTCCTTCAGTCGCACCAGCGGCTTCTAAGGACATCTCTTTAGCCCACGCTGCCAAGCCTCGCTCCTCGTCCGTCCCTGCCAACATAAATTACTGATTTATGATTTTTTACAACAGGAAGGAGCAAGATAACAGCCCCCGACCCCGCGGCAGACCAAAGAAGCGATGGCTAGATGTCGTGAAGGCTGACATGAGTGTGAATGGGCTTACAGTAGAAGATGCCCAGGATCGCACAAAGTGGAGGAAATGTAGCAGGAAAGCGGACCCTGGCAAAGGCCGGGATAACGCTAGGTAGAAGAAGGAGGAGTAAGATAACCTCTGCGGCTCACTGAGTTCAGCTCAAGGTCGGGAGCTCAGGAGTTGAGTAGTAAAATAAATAATTAGGATACTCGTACACAGCTTAAGCTAACCTCAAAACCAGTAGAGATTGGATTGTCACTTGGTTCACCGCATCCTAAACTTCCATTGTGTCTCTTATTCTCTCTGGCTTTCTATATCCCCAATAAATACGAACAATCATGTATATAATATACCCGGAACCAAATTATCCAGCAAACACCCAACACCGCCGCTCTAACCAGGATAGAAGTAAACTTGCATCACAGCATCGCCGAGGAATAGAAGTGGCAAGATACTGGCAGAAAATAATTTAGTTAATAATTTATATCATTTGATCCCTTTACACGAATAAGAAGAAGAAGCATCCAATGCTTTCAACTCCTAGGGCTAGTTTTGTAGATAGCAACGCTCTATTTATTGAGGTAGAAGAATTAAGAAAATAATTCATTACTTATAGGATTTTTGTAGTTATAGTGAGTTCTTTTGGAAGCGACAACATTTCCGCCGTCATGAAACCAATCAAGATCTAATAAATTCGGTTTGAAAAATTACGTGGTTCTTTCATTGTACGAGTATGACCCCGCTGTTAAGGAGTATGCAACTATTTAATGAGCATCCTCCTAAAACTCCAATTAGAATCATAGCTATCAGCAGAACGTGTAGCCTAGTGTCTTAGCTCTTATAGCCTCGACTGGTATAATACGTGTATTAAAACAATGACACACTATAATTCATCTTCTCTTCTTCTTCTTCTTCCCTCATGACTGAGGGTCGTGACCAATTGAGGCCGTAATTTTTTGCACCAAAGCTCTCCACTTAGCACGGTATTCCGCCTTCGGGAAAGACGCATGAAGGGTACCCTGACAGGCTTCCTTCAGTGCATCAGTCCAACGGGTTGGTGATCTTCCACGACTCCTTTTTCCTTCCACGTGGTCAACAACAATAAGCTTGTCAAGACTAGGATCCGTTGCAGGCAAATGGTCGATAGGCGGCACTTTATCTTTAATTCAGCCAGGACTGATAGACTATAAATCATCATCATCAACAGCCTATGTTAGTCCACTGCTGGACGTAGGCCTCTCCTATTAACTATGCGTATAGACGCATTAGGAGGTAAATACCCATAATCGCCACGCTGGGCAAGCGGATTGGCGATCGCAGTAATGTGTCCACTATGATGACGCTGCTGCCCATCATCAATCTCGTAGAATGGTCAGTGACACTTCAATCCCTTAGTCGACTCTTACGACACCCGCAGGAGGAGTTGAGGTGATGACAAATGTATTCTTACTGCCGTCACCACACGGCATTCTTCCACGTGGCCAACAACAATAAGCTTGTCAAGACTAGGATCCGCCAGCCAGGATCGATAGACTATAAAGTCTATAAAACATACCTGGTATCAAATTGTCCAGCAAGCACCCCAACACTCCTCCAACCAGGATGGAAGTGGACAGCAGCACTTGCAGCACAGCATCCAACGCCTCCACTCCGGTGTGGATGACGCCGCTGTGGGCTGCCATCCAGCGCGTCAGCACCAGCGGGAAGAACAGGCTGAAGCCGATGATGTAAAGGTTCCGAGAGCTGTTCAGGTCCACGTACTGTAGGGCTGATAGGCCTGGAGAAGGTTGGAATTGTTACTACAAAATGAAACATCGAGCACACGGGGATAAGAGGTAAAATTGAATTGTCCTTACTACACCACTCGCATATGAAGATAATCGTAAAAGGTATTAGTTATGGCCTCCCTGATGATGATTTAATTATCAATGCTTACCACTCTCCTATTTCTAGAGAAGATTGTAGGTTATTTTTACGGCCTCCCTGACTATTGGAGTTATTTACTAGTTCTCCTCAGGTCAGTGGTGTAGGGTTAGAACCGGTAGTAGTTTTTTTGTTTCTTTCTATTGTGTCAGAAGATTCAAAAATGCTTATTAATAGGCTTACTTGAATAAGGAATAACTTGACCTAGTTTAAATTTTGACTTTGACTATTAACCAGAGCAAATAGAAAATAGTCATCGGACATAAGATTCAGCTGTTAATATTTTTTGATGATGTCAAGAGAAGATATGAGAAATTAAGCCATTGAAATCTTCAACTGTGTAGTTCTAGTCTATATTCTACAAGTAAAATAAGAGTTACAGCTCGTAGCCACCACCTCGGTACTTACTAAGAACGTAAGTGGCTGGGTAGTTTTCTAAATTTTTACCATTCAACTCACCGAAAGCCGAGATCATGCCGAACATGACGCAGAACAGCCCACCAACCACCGGCTGGGGGATGATGATGAAGACCGCCCCGAGTTTCCCCACCACTCCCTGGAGCACCATCAGGCCTGCTGCCCACTGCACCACTCGCCGGGATCCCACCTGTGTCAGATCATACGAGCACATTCAAAAGTTGTTTTTAAAGGCCGTAGCAGGATAAGCTAAATGCCCTTTATGTTTTAGAACTGTTTTTTTTCTGTAGTTACTTTTGACTAGTCGTACAATTGTGCCTAGTGTTGTTGGAAAATGCCCTGGTTTAACCAGGAGAAAAATACCGAAATCATGAGATATGATACTCTAAAAGTAACGAACTTTATCATACCATCTTTTTCGCATTTTGGTTAATAAAATAGTATATATCCTGTATACTCCTAAATGACTTAACGCCTCTAAAGAGTACCTCTCTTGTCAGAGGCGGCTACCTACAGTGAATGTCACTTCGCCTTCTGTGTCTTTGTGAAATGGCATTTTTCTGAAATCTGAAGCAGACCTCTGGTGCACCTTACAGAAAACCAAAGCCAAAAATCACAATATCCCGACCTAATATGTTCCTGCCGGTGAGCGTAAAGTATTACTCAAAAACAATTCCTCGGTGGGAACCCATCGAAATATTCGTCTCACTTGTTCCTTTGCTGGGAATGCACATTTGCACATCTAGCACAATTGATGACGTTTAAATATGGTACTTAGCTACAACCAGGCGAGCCATATGCTTATTTGCTACAACCGTAGCAATAATATGTAACATGTTTAGCAGTAATAGATTACCTTGGTAGTCCGTTACGTTATTTACGAACATGTTGGTGTAATTCTCGGAACTCCAAAGACCATCCAGCGCCACGAGATACCCTAGGTTTCTGTTAGGTTTTGTATTTGGGACTACGAGAATGATACACGCACACGGTCAGTTGCTAACTGCTGGTTTATTCGTGCGCCCGATGCGCTATACATGCATACATATCGATAGGTACTTACATCTATAGGATGCGTAAACAAGCTATACGCTACAACTATAGCTAGGTACAAATATCAATCCTAACATTCCCTTACACTAAATTCAAAACAAATCGTCGATGTTAAAAGGCCTGCGTGGCCTTGTATTCACATGCGAAAAGTCTTCCGGACTTTGTTCAACACTAAAGGTCTCGATATCTTCTGACGCTGACCCGTCCGCCACGACGCACGCCGGCGATGGCGCCGGCAAGGGCGACGCCGCTGGCATCGGTGACGTCGCCGGCAAGGGCGATCCGGCAAGCTCGTCAGTTACGGATGTGGCATGGCAGATGCCAGGGTCACTGCCTGTATAATTGACAGGTGGTGAGGAATCCATTTGATGCATATCTGATTGGGTATCCTGACGGTCTCGTGACTGCGAGAATTCGGGTGTTGGAGCCACCTGCTGGAGACTTGGCGGTAACAAAAGCGCCTGCAAAATATTGGGTTCATTTCCTTGGCCTTCCGTCGAAGAGTCGCGTAGGCCGGAACGGGGTCGGTCTGCCAGTGACTGTTCTTCCCTTATCTCCTCCCCTTTATATTTTTGTAGTTGGTCTACATGTTTCTTTAGTGTTTTATTATTATCTAATTTCACTATATATATGGTTTTACCTATTTGTTTAACTATTACTCCCACCACCCAGAATGATTTTAGATTTTTATACACCTTAACTAACACATTTTCACCGTTATAAAATTGTACATTCCTCTTGCCATCGTAATATTTAGTCTGCAAGTCCTGCCGGCGCGACACATTGTCAGAGATTGCTGAATCAGATAGTGGTGACGAGGACGAATGCGACAGGTGTAACCAGTCTAAGCGACATCGTAACTTACGCCCAAATAAAACCTCTGCGGGAGACATGTTAGTTGATGTGTGTTTCGAATTTCTGTACATAAATAAGTATTCTTGTATTTTTACATTAATATTACGTAATTGCGTGCCCGAAGATATAATTTTGTTTAGCGCTAGTTTAATTTGCTTAACATATATCTCTGCTTGCCCATTGCTTGCTGGACTGTAAGTGGGAGTAGTGATGTGTTCTATGCCATTTATTTTACAGAAGTGCTCAAATTCCGTAGACACAAACGAAGTTCCGTTATCCGAGCAAACTGTGCGGAAAATGCCAAATCTAGACATCGTTTCGCAAAGTTTCTCGATTATTACCCGACTACTGTATGAAGTGGATACATCGAAACACTCCACCCATTTAGAGTGGGCATCTACCAATATTAGGAAGTATTTCCCATGCGTAGGGCCCAAAATGTCAATATGAACGCGGTGGAAGGCATCTGGCGGGAACGGCCATGGCGCTAGGGGCGCGCGGGGCGGCGCGGGTCGCACGCGCACGCACTCCGCGCAGCTGGCCGCGCGCCGTTCGATGTCCGTTGCCATGTTAGGCCACCAAAATCGTAAACGAGCCTCCGCCTTCATTTTATTCATACCTAAATGTCCCCGGTGTAACTCGTCTACGATTTTATTTTGCAGAGACCCGGGAATTACCAATCTAGAACCTCTAACCACACAACCTTTTTCTACGGATAATTCTAATCTACAAATGTAATAAGGTTGTAAATTACGATCCTTTATTTTAACAGGCCAACCGTTCATTACATAATTCGTCACCTGTGAGAGTATGCTATCAGTGCGCGTCGCTTCGCAAACATTATCTATTGAGATAGGTATATCGCCGTCCATTATGAAATGGAGGTATGAAGCTCGGTCAATTGTTTCATCTTGCTCGCTCGCTGTGGCGTCAAAGACATCGGTCTCGCTCACTGAACGGCTTAGAAAATCAGCTGTATTACGCGCACTGCTAACATATTCAATTTTATAATTGTATGCCGATAAAAACAAGGCATATCGCTGAAGGCGATTAGCCGACACTTCCGGAACTCCTTTATCAGGTCGAAAAATGCTGAGCAGAGGTTTATGATCGGTCCTGAGTATGAACGGCTCGTCACGACCGTACAAATAATGATGGAATTTACGTATTCCGAATATGATACTTGTAGCCTCTTTACTGATTTGGCTATATTTCTTTTCAGCGCTAGTTAATGACCTTGACATAAACGAGATGGGTTGCTCGACCCCGCTCTCATTGATAAGGCTCAAAATTGCCCCCAACCCTGTAGGTGATGCGTCTACTGTTAGAATTAATGAAGCATTCGGATTAAAATGAGCTAGTGTCACGTCTGAAGCGAGTTGTTTTTTTATGTTCACTACCGCCGCATCATGTTCGCTCGTCCAAGACCATTTCGCATTTTTTTGTAACAGCTTATGTAAAGGATACAAAATTGATGAAGCATTTTTTACAAAATGTCTATAATAATTCACTAGACCTAGAAAAGATTTTAATTCGGATATATTTTCTGGAGTTTTTGCTTCAAGCATGGCTTTTACCTTATCAGGTGATTTATGTAGGCCATGCTTGTCAATATTGTACCCCAAATACGAAATGGAGTCTTGGAAAAACGAGCACTTGTCTTTTTGTAACACTAATCCAGCTTCCTGCAGCCTTTGGAAAACTTCGTTTAACCGCTGCAGGTGTTCCGCCCTATTGCGACCCGTTATCAGGATATCATCCAAAAATATACATACATCGAGGCCAGCGAGAATAGTTTCTAAAGATCGTTGAAATATGGCAGTAGCACACGCTAACCCAAAAACGAGCCGCGAGTATGTGAACAAGCCCTTATGAGTGTTAATGCAAGTGTACTTTTGAGAATCCTCACTTAACCGTAGCTGATTATATGCGTTTGAGAGATCCAGCTTTGAAAATTGTTGCCCACCGTGCAATTTTGAAAATAACTCCTCTATGCGGGGTAACGGATATTTATCTACAAGTAGTTGCTTGTTAAGTGACACCGAAAAATCTGCACATATTCGTACCTTGCCACTTTGTTTTAACACTGGAACAATGGGGCTGGCATATTCCGAATAGGTAACCGGCTGCAAAATACCTAATTGAACAAGGCGGTTCAATTCCGTTTCTACTTTATCACGAATAGCAAAAGGCAGCGGTCTTGCCTTGAAATAAACCGGTTTGCTCCCCGGTTTTAGGCTAAGATGCACCACTACATCCTTACAACATCCCAAACCATCTGCGAACAAATGCGGATATCGGCCACTGAACATGCCTACTAAGTCGTCGTTAGGTATTTTATCGATGGAGTATAAGTCATTTTTAGGAATTTGGCACACCTGTAAATTAAATGTAGACATAAAGTTTCGACCTAATAATGGGGGACCCCCATTTTTTATGACGTAGACGTCTATATCACTTGTTTGATTTTTGTATCGAAATGGTAACCTAAGTACGCCCAAAGTTTCCAATACCGATTCATCGTAATTCCTCAAAACAGAGGGCGGTTTGGACCATGGTATACATGCGAAATGTTTATAGTAGAATTTATCTGATACCGCTGTGATAGCCGAGCCTGTGTCTAATTCGAAATTAATGAGCATCTCGTTCACCAAAACATGTTCCCGCATAGGCTCACCTTTATAGGAGCGAATATTAAAAACAAAATGCTTACCTTCCTCATCACCACTATCCAAACAGCATTCAACGAAATTAATTTTTTTGTTTGGAACTTTTTTACGACACACGCGCTTAAGATGTCCTTTAAATCCACACTTATCGCAAATTGAGTTAGCAAATCTGCAGTCTGATGCCAAATGTCCTCGATAACCGCAGATTGTGCACGAGGCGCCAGTGGAACCGGTGGGTCGCGCGCCTGCTGAGGCGGGCGCCCTGCTGGCCGCCATCTTGTGTACGCCAAGCTCGCTCTCGGCGGCGCTGGAGCCCGAGGCCCCGGCTGCGCCCGCACGTGCGCCTTTTCGGGCGCTTCGAACATTTTCCGCCGTTTGCAAAGCGCTGGAAAACGTGAGGCTAGACATCGCCTCAGTGAAGAGCTTGTCCCGTTCTGGTCCCTGAACCATGCCTAAAACAAATCGGTCGCGAAGGGTGTCGTCGAGCGTTGATGCAGAGAATCCACAATGTAGTGCCAAACCTCGTACTCTGGCCGCCCAATCTGAGAAAGTCTCATTTGCGGACTGTACTGCGCTGTAGAAGCTATTACGCTCTGCAAATCCACATATTTTCGGTTTGAAATGGCCATCCAACAAAAGCACTACATCGACATAATTTAGGTTTCCCAATTCGTTTGGCAAAGCAAGATCTCGCAATAACTTATAAGTGCATTCGGCTAAGCTGCTAAGAAGTATGGCACGCCGTTTACAGCTTGCTGACTTGTCATCGGATGTTTCTCCTGCGATATCATTTGCGACGAACCACTGTTCCAACCGATCTTTATAGATTATCCAGTCGTGTGTTTCGTGGTTGAATGTGCTTAACACGCCCACCGAGATTTTAGCCATCGCCGCCACTGTTAGGTTTTGTATTTGGGACTACGAGAATGATACACGCACACGGTCAGTTGCTAACTGCTGGTTTATTCGTGCGCCCGATGCGCTATACATGCATACATATCGATAGGTACTTACATCTATAGGATGCGTAAACAAGCTATACGCTACAACTATAGCTAGGTACAAATATCAATCCTAACAGTTTCCCAAGAGCCGTAAGATTAACTTTTAACGGGCAAGACTCAAAAAATCCTGGGTTCAAGCATCAACACCATTGTTGTTGTTGTTGTTGTATCCTGACCATTTTTCCGCAACTCGACATCAAATGTGCCTATTTTGCGTGGTCCCAACGCTGGCCTAGTACCTGTTGGGGACTTCACATACACCTTTGAATTTCTTCGCAGGTGTATGCAGGTTTCCTCACGATGTTCTCCTTCACCGCAAAGCACTTGTGAATATCAAATGATATTTCGTAGGTACATAAGTTTTTGAAAAACTCATTGGTACGAGCCGGGGATCGAACTCACGACCGCTGCGTAGCAGCCGTGCGTTTTACCGCTACGCCAAAAGCGCTCAACACCATTATATAGTAAGAAAAATTCTGTACAAGAAAAAAATTCAAAAAGATAGTGCTAAATGACCACCCGTTTTTGAGACCAGTGCCCTACAAAGGATTAATAATTACCTTCATGACCCCAATGGCCCCGACGTTCTCCCCGAAGGTGTTGGTCCCGTTCCCAGAGCCCCAGAGGCCGGCCAGCACGGTGCCCAAACCCTCGGTGCCCAGCCCTCGGTTGATGGCGTGGAGAGACGGCGGGGCACTTCAACCACTTACACTGTTACGACACCCATGAGCAGAGTTGAGTTGGATAGACAGTATTCTTACTGCCGGCACCGCAATGCACTTCATCATCATATCAGCTCGGCTCCAGCGTCCACTGCTGAATATGCAGGCCTCCCCAAAAATTGCCACAATGACCTGTCCAACTCCACCCGCATCCAACAAACTTCCCTATCGCAATCTACACTAGGTCATCAGACCACCTTGTGGAAGCCTAACCTCGATGCGGCTTTTGGGAAACTTTCCGCCCCAATAGCCATGGGCTCTACGTGCAATGTGCCCTTCAGTTTAGCAGATCGCCTCATTGCCTCATTTCTAATACGATCTCGCAGAGAGACTCCTAACATAGCCCACTCCATTGCTCTTTAGGTGACGTTGAGCCTTCTTATGAGGTCCATTGTAAGCGATCACGTTTCAGTACCATATGTCATCACTGGCAAGGCACTTAATAATGAGTTACCTTCGTCACCCCGATGGCTCCGACGTTCACCACGAAGGTGTAATTCTTGGAACTCCAAATACCATCCAGCCCAGCAGACCCTAGGTGTCCCGAGACCTGTAAGATTAATAATTACCTTCGTGACCCCAATGGCCCCGACGTTCTCCCCGAAGGTATTGGTTCCGTTCCCGGAGCCCCAGAGGCCGGCCAGCACGGTGCCCAGACCCTCGGTGCCCAGCCCTCGGTTGATGGCGTGGAGCGGAGGCGGCGGGGCCGCTGAAAATTAAACTATTTTAACCATTTTCGACCGAAAAAACCGGCCAAGAGCATGGTGTCATGCTCAGTAGGGTTAAATAGTTATTCAAAAACGGCTGGGCTGATTTTGTTCGAAATAGTTTTATTTAAAAGTATTCTATAAGTTTATGATTTTTATTCATATTTTTCGGAGCCACGGATCAAAAGTTAGACCCCCTCTAATACGGACACAATTTTTTATCTCCGAACATATTGACTTTAGAAAAAAGAGTTTTTTTCTATGTTTATTCTTAAAAAGAATAAGGGTCTTAGACAGAAGTCTAAGACAGAGGTCTAAGACCCTTATTCTTTTTAAGATACTTATTCAATGATACCCCACACTATAGGATTACAGAAAAAAAACATCCTTCACCAGTTGGGCAGATACTATTTTTTTCTACGTGCAACACGTAATGGATCCAACTCAGCGTAGTCCAGCCATCAAGGGCAGCTGGTCTTCCGTATAGCCAGGTGATGCCATGACAATCAGTCCTCAATACAAGCTTAACAATATTTTCTTCCATTTTCCAGACTGTCCTCGGCTAGTCTGTGGCCATGAGTAAAAAAAAACCTGTCCACAAACATAAGAAGCTTTTGAGAGTGAGTTCAGTGTACAGAGTGAATATGAAGCTCACCACACATCCTGGCCGTGGTGGGGTAGTAGCTGATGGACTCGACGGTGCATGCTAGCACGCCAGCTAGCATGCCTAGCACGCCTGCCACGCTCACAGTCGGCGCTCCCCATTGACCTGACAACATTCAACGTTAAAAACAATTCATTTAGCGAGATAAAGCTGCCAGCATCGTTGGTAGTTTTAATTTGATAGGTTACTTTAGTTTATTCAGTTTTAATGCTTGCGTTTACTTAGAAAGAAAGAAAATAAAGTAATTTAATTTATACCAACCTAGTAGTGATTTAACTATATAAAAACACAAATTAAAATTATTTGAATAAAATGAAAGGCAATGAAATTTAGGCGCGGCTCATGCTCTGCTAAGGGTTAAACAGTTTTAGTAATTAAAGGTAGCAAAACACGCCGTCATTACTGAACTCGCACGTAAACGGCAAAAAGAGGAAAATTAACGAGCGCGGCTCAACCTAGCGTCACACGTCGAGCGCTCAGGAACACTGTAGGTACCTAGTGCAGTACCCGTGAACCTTGGCCATCTACCGAGTTAAACTTTCACAATTTTTACACACTATTTTTAACGACGCGGGACGCTGTGTAAAACTGTGTAAAAACTTTGGCTTAAGTATGGAGCCAAAGATACTAAAGTAAAATAGACAAAGCGATTACAAAATGATACACAACTAATTTAGCCGTGTGGTGACGGCAGTAACTCAGTAAGAATACATTTGTCACTACCCCAAGACTTCCCGCGATTGTCGTAAGAGTCGACCAAGGAATTGAAGTGTCTCTCATCATTTTTTGATCGAAAAGTGATTATGGGCAGCAGCGTTACCATAGTTGACACATTACTGCGATCGCCAATTCGCTTTGCCAGCGTGGTGCGTGGCGATTATGACTCCTAATGCGTGTATACGCACAGGTAGTAGGAGAGGCCTACGTCCAGTAGTAGACTGAAATAGGCTGATGATGAAGATGAAACAACTAACTTACGAGTACATAAGTATGGCACCCAGAACTAAGGAGCAACTTGAATGATGAGGAGGTTCCCTGTATGTTTTCTGGCACAGGTGCCAAATTATCGCTATCATCAGAACCTAACAAGGAACGTTGTCGCAAACCGTTCGGATAAACTACTTAGGTAATTCGTACCTGGATATGGCACCCGGAACCAAGGGGCATCTTCAATGATGACCAGCTTCAAGTCAGTTCGCGCAGGGTGACCTTCCGGCAAGGCATCTGTCAGGGTCAGAACCAGGCACACGAACCACATGATTGCTATCGTTAGGAGGACCTGGTAATTGAAGACATTAGAAGGGTCAATTTAGTATTGTTGTCATTCTGCATTACTTTACGTTTTGTAGAATCACTTGGGTAAATCCACGAAACTATAGACTCTATAGAGTAACGGCCCTACGTAGTATAGAATAGGACCCTACCGTACAATCATCATTCTTATTTTGAAGGAGCTAAGAGTAAGGCATTTGATTTACATCGGTCAATTTTCAATAGTTGGATTTATTTATTTTAATGTTGAAGAATCCTATCCAGCATTGGCGCCAACTGAAAGTGTCCAACGTTGGTTATACTCGTATACCCTAACTAACGTCATATACCAATTCTTTTGTATGTTTTAAAGTAATTATTCTTATGTAATTATTTAACTAAATTTTCCATATACCTAACCCAAAGTTTATACAAGGTGTCCACGAGGAAAGGGAAAAATTTCTAACAGCATATTTCTAAGACTAAAAGAAGCATAAAAATTTAATGAGTTTTGATGAAATCTGCAAAAAAAAATTTTTTGATATTTTGAATGCCTTAATACGCCAAAAAAGGATTTTATTAATCAAACTATCGCAAAAAATGCACTTAAAAGTTTTTTTTTTACATTTGCTAGGTAATTTAAAATGTTTTTGTCAATTAAGTGTGACAAGACTAAGACAACATGGTGACAAAATCGTTTCCTAAAATGCGTCGTTTACCATAGCGTAACGGTCTAAAACGGTTTTAAGAAAAAATCAAATTTTCTCTTAAAATAGACTGATTCCAGGAAACTTCATATGACATTTTTAACTTCAAATTTGGTCAGAAATCCGCTGTTGAATTTTTCCCTTTCCTCGCAGGCACCCTGTATACATATAGGTGATATTACCGAAATCAAAGAAGAATTGAAAACCGCTGTTACAGTCTTGCAAGTAATCACTTTTCGAAGCTTGCTTGATATCTTGACACACATTAATATATATTATTACAGCTTTCACGTTGTCACTGATATACAAAATACAATTTGAGCATAATATTAGCCGAGCTACCAGGAGCACATACATCGCAGGAGTCCTGTACTCCCCGAGCTAATTACCTAGCCCGCGGCCAACATGGCGCAACCTTCCAATTACTGCATTCGCTGCTCATGCAGCGGAATCCGATATTGTTAGACATTCCGAGTGATTCGCGGGTAGGTTAAAATATAACATTAATAATATGTAGAGTAATTATGTAGGATAATTATGAGCAATCCAATAACATTCATCAAACGCAGTGACAAAACAGTCTTATTTTTAATTACAACAATATTCTTAAATAACCTAGTTCTTTTACATTTTATTTGCAACGAGACTAAAGCAACGGCCTTTCAGCTGCCTTCGCAACTGAGGTGTTTCATTTGATGATTCAATTATTTTTTAGTATTCCATGGCAACCAGTTGGGATAGAATTGAAGGACATTTATTCCTGTTGTCAATTGAGGGTTTCATGGATTCTGCTCCTGATTTGAGTTAGATGACTAAGTAAAAAATATTTTAATACGAATTCATACGTCATGATATAGACATAAAGGTGCGTTTAAACAAAAAGAGCATTCGCTGTTCTAGCGCCCGTTCTAAGAAATCAACCAATCACGTTTTATGTACCGATCGAATTTCGTAGAGTGGGAGGTTAGAATAGCGAATGCTCTTTTAGTTTAACCGCACCTTAAGAGAAGTATCTCGTTTCGCAAAACTAACGACTAAAAAAACTTTCAAATACTAAGGCCTACCAACTTATTGATCGTGTGATCGTGTGAACTTAGTGGCTAAAATCTGTGACTTTTAATCTCATTAAAATTATATGCGACACAAATAGGCGAAACAATAACAAAGTGAATATATGACAAAGGCGATAGGATTGTTTCATCTCACATAACATTAATAGACTTAGCCGTCGAAACGAACGTGCTTAGCGAACCGCGGTCGGGATTGTCCAAGCTTTTCCACATTCTCACCAAGGCAAACAACCAAAGTGAAGAGAACCAGTTTATTGAAAACCTTAAGTCTATCCCTTTGGGGGTAGGAGGTTCGGCTACGTTCAGGTATGCGACGCTGAACTACAGAGCTGAACCTCAAGTCCATCATACGCGTCCCCGTCGCACTCCCTGGAAATGCTGGTGGCCTTATGGGCGTCGCACTTACCACCACCTACCCCAGACCACCAGCAGCTAAGTTATGAGGGCGGGTATGGCTAGGGATAGAGGTTTGGGCACACAACCGGGAACTGGGATGAGTGGTAAACTAAACTGCTATATCCTGGATCCCGGGTGTGAGCCTATGGCGATATCCCCTGCCATATCTATAGGTTTAAGTTATATATATATAAGTAGATATATTCATAGATATTCTATATATACACACATATGTATCTAAGTACCTAATAAGTATATATGGAGGAGACAACCTCGTCATAAAAACCCCAATCTAAGGTGCGGATCGTGCCGAGAGATGCGTGGCTGAGGGGGAGCTCAGTCGCTAACGATTCCACCCCTCGATACCGGGCGACCTCGAGGGTTACTTTTAGCCTTATTCCGGCAAGCGGGGCTCTGCTGGAATTGACCTACTTTACCCTAGCTTTTCGTGGGACTTATATGGAAAGTAAAGAACAAAAAGAAAAACAAGGTTCCCTGGAAAACCTTTACCAGGAACTACTTCCTCTGGTGGAAGGTGCGGAAAACTCTGCCCAAGCACCAGTGGAAATCATGGAGGTTGTGGAGGAATCCGACACGGCTGAAAGACGCGCTAGCCGCCCAAGCAACCAATCGGACGACCCCCAACCTGAACCGCAGATGCCCGCCAAGAGATTGACGGGCGCCGCAAGAGGGCGCTTCAAGGCTCTTAAAGGTCTGGGAGTAGAGTCTGACAAGGCGCTACAACTAGCCACAAAGAGCTTTGGAGAGCTCAAAAAGATGGGGTACAAGTTCGGGTCCTCCAACTCAAAACCCGAGCAAAGGTCGGCAAAGCGACCTCGCCCGGATGAGAGCTCACCAAAGGGAAACGCTCCCAAGAACCCAAAGGTGAGTGAGACCCCCCCGGACCAACCCCAACAACCACGGCCCTACAATGAGGTCCTCGCCCAGATTCGTGTCGGGATCAGGAACTCCAGCCCGATGGCAGTCGCCCAGCTGGATTCCATCTGCGAAGCCATCCTGCAGAAGATCGCGACACTGAAGATGGACGAAGGACCCAAATTTAAGAGCTACTCCCACAAGCCAGGCTGGCTGCTGATCACCTGCAGCGACCAACGCTCTAAAGCCTGGCTAGAAGAGATAACGCCGTCCCTAAAGCCATGGCCGGAAGCCAACCTCACGGTCATACCGGAAAATGAGCTTCCCAAGCCAAACATAGCCATGGTGTTTATCCCAGAGATAGATGACTCCAAGGTGCAGCAGTCACTATCTCTCATCTACGCGCAGAACCAGGGGCTTCACACAGAGTTCTGGAAGGTTCTCCACACCAAGGTCGAAAAAGGTGGGGTCCTGGTGACCCTATCCTTAGACGACATATCTGTGGAGAATCTGAAAAAGATGGGACTCAAAGTGAACCTCGGGTTCCGCGAGGTCATGTTCCGCCTTAAGGGTCAACACAAAGCCCAAGAGGCCGGAACAAGCGCACCTCCTAACCCACCACCGCCACCCACAAACCCAGCCCAACCCACAAACCCGGCCCAACCCACCACCCACTCACAAACGCCAGCCCGAAAGGTGTCTTTAGGCCCAAAAAGGGCTGTGCAGTCCTCACCCCATCCCAGACCAGGGCCATCGGGCGCATCAGCTGGGCAACAGCAGCGGTTTCTCGCCGGCAGGGGAGACACCAGGGGCAGAACTCGCCCCAGGGGCAGAGGGGGCAGAGGCCGCCAGCGAGGGCATGGAGATGCCCAACGCAGCGGCAAATAATATGAAGACGCGGACAAAGGGGGTGACGTTCCTCCAGGCCAACATTCACCACGCCATCGCGGCCACTGCGGTCGTGGAGAAGATCCTTGGCGACAATGGCCTGGACATCGCCCTCATACAAGAACCATGGTTGAACAACAAAGCCATGGTAACCGGACTTAACAGGGCAGGAAAGGTACTCGTACATGAAAAAGGTCTTAAACCCAGAGCCTGCATTGTGTTTAACAAACGTATTAACTTCTTACCTGTTACAGAAATCTGCAGTGACGACACCGTAGCTGCCTACGTCGATCTCAAAGGCAGAGGAACACGGAAGGTACTAGTCTGCTCCGCCTATCTGCCTGGAGACAAACTAGACCCCACAGAAGAACTGTCTAAGGTTGTAGAGTACGCTCAAGCACAAAAGGCAGAACTCATCGTGGGCTGCGACGCCAATGCCCACCACACCATCTGGGGGAGCACTGGAATTAACAAAAGAGGTGAGTTACTCGCTGATTTTATCTTTACTAACTGTCTGCAACTGTTAAACAGAGGCAATACGCCCACCTTTGTAACTAGGGCGAGACAGGAAGTATTAGATATAACGTTCGCAACAGAAAAGGTGGCTAGGTGCCTGTCGAACTGGCATGTCAGTTGCGAAAACTCAATGTCGGACCATAAACACATAATCTTTGGTGTTAGGGACTCTTTAGATGACGACATAGCTATGCGTAGAAATCCAAAAGACACATCGTGGGAGGCATATAGGGCCGAACTAGATTCTCGTCTAAAGGAAATTCATACACAAGTTAAATCACCATTGTCCCTCAACTTAGCAGTCGATCTTATCTCGGAAGGCATGACTAAGGCCTATGAGCAGAGCTGCCCGTTGAAGGCAATAAAGTCATCTAATACTGTGACGTGGTGGAACAAAAAGCTGGAGAAACTCCGCAAATCCACACGCCGCTTATTCAATCACTCTGCCACGCCATCTGAGTGGGAACGGTACGGCAGGGCACTGACTGAATACAATAAACAAATCAGGAAAGCAAAAAGGCGGTCTTGGAGAAGATTCTGTGACGAAATTGCCCAAACAAATAAAGGTGCGAGAATTCACAGAATACTCTCAAAGACTCCAACCAACTATCTTGGTCTACTCAAGAGACCGGATGGAGTGTTTACGAACACGGAAGCGGAAACCCTCGACCTCCTTAGGGCAACCCACTTCCCAGGTTCGTATACCAACAGTAACACACAAACATGCACCCAAAGGAATCAAGAAATCCATAGGGCAAGCAACAAAGACTGGAATTTGGCATCTAACATCTTTAGACCAAACCAAATTAAGTGGGCATTGAGCAAATTAAAGCCATTTAAATCGGCCGGAGAAGATGGAGTGTTCCCTGCGCTCCTACAACATGGACAGGACCTCCTACTCCCGCACCTGGTCAGAATATTTCGAGCGAGCTTTGCGTTAAGATATATACCAGAAAAATGGACTCAGGTCAAGGTAAAATTCATACCTAAAGCAGGGAAAAAGGACTACTCGCAGCCTAAATCCTTCAGACCAATCAGTCTAACATCCTTCCTTCTAAAAACAATGGAAAGAATCATTGATCAGCACATTAGAGCGCGTTACCTGGTGGCAAAACCACTCAGCCACAATCAGCATGCTTACCAAAAGGGAAAATCAACAGAAACTGCCCTACTTGACCTGGTTGACAAGGTGCACAAAACCCTAGAGGAAAAGCAAACCGCTCTCTGTGCGTTCCTTGATGTAGAAGGTGCTTTCGATAATACACCCACGGAAACCATTCTTAATGGAATGAGATCAAAGGGAGTAGATGAAACCACCACTAGATGGGTAGAGAATATGCTCTCCAACAGAGTAGCTACTCTAACCCTCAATGAAATAGAACATAAATTCCACACCACGAGAGGATGTCCTCAGGGAGGCGTTTTATCCCCACTACTATGGACCCTCGCAGTGGATCAACTCCTTACAATACTGCGGGACAAAGATTATGACACACAGGGATATGCCGACGACCTTGTAATCATAATCAAAGGACCCAGCCTCCATACGATCTCAGATTTGATGCAAGGAGCTCTTTATACAATATCTAAATGGTGTAAAGAAAATGAATTGTCCATTAATCCGAGCAAAACGGTGTTAGTACCTTTCACAAAAAAGAGGAAACTGGAAAAACTCGGAAAACTAGAACTTAATGGACAAACAATACCCTATTCAAGTGAGGTGAAATACCTAGGGGTCACATTTGACCAAAAGTTGACATGGAATCCTCACATGAAAAATATTTTACAAAAAGCAAAAATGGCCCTATGGTCTTGTTGTCGCATGGCTGGAGCAAGGTGGGGATTAAAACCCAAAATTGCTCTATGGCTCTATACAGCGGTAGTGCGACCCATCATCACCTACGCCTCCGCTGTATGGTGCTCCAAAGCTAGCCAAAAGACAACAATAAATTCCCTTAATAGCCTACAACGTACGGCCTGCCTAACGGCAACAGGGGCCTTCTCCTCTACACCAGGGGCGGCCCTAGACGCACTGCTTAATATAACACCACTCCACTTGCAAGTGCAGAAGGAGGCAAAGCAATGCGTCTACAGAATAAGCACGCTGAACAGGCCTACATGGCGCTCTCAAGCCCTTGTCTCACTTAAGGCACAGGTATTTGAAAACTGTACCCTCAGCATGCCATCAGATGATATTCATACAGAATGTCAATTCACCAAACTGTACAAGGTGGAAATTCCCTCGAGACACAAATGGGCGAACGACCAAATGTCTGTCGAAAAGGGAAGCCACATTTGGTACACGGATGGATCCAAAAAAGGCGAAAAAGTAGGATGTGGCATATATGGGGAGAGGCCTAAGCTCAGAGCGAGCGTCAGCATGGGTGAATTGGCCTCAATCTTCCAGGCAGAAGTCTTCGCCATCAACAGATGTGCTGAGATTAACCTGGACAGAAACCTCAGAAATCAAAACATCTACATCAATTCGGACAGTCAAGCTGCCCTGTTAGCACTAGAGTCCCTAGAAACCAACTCTAGACTTGTCCTGGATTGCAAGATAAATCTAAACGTCCTGGCTAACTCCAACAAAGTCACACTTAGATGGGTACCAGGACACTCCAACATTGCCGGAAATGAAGCAGCGGATGAACTTGCCAGGAAAGGTGCGGACACTCCCCTGATCGGACCAGAACCGTTCTGTGGAACCACCAAACAACAGGCTTACTCGCTGATTAACAATCTGGAAAAAATGAGAGCCATCAGAGAGTGGAAGGCCGTCAAAGGAAACACACACTCTAAAGCTCTGATACAAGGGTTCAACAACAAAACTACTACAGAGCTACTAGGGCTCAAAAGATACAAAACTTGTGCGGTGGTCAGAATTCTGACCGGCCACTGCAAACTGAACAAACACATGTTTCTAATGGGTAAGAAACAAGAAGCACTATGCAGGTTCTGCCAGGAAGAGGAAGAAACTGCGATGCATATCCTCTGCTCCTGCGGACCATTAATGCATAAAAGAAGTATCCACCTAGGTAGGCACATACTGCAACCATATGAGGTACACAGCATTACAGCCCAAAGAATCTGGAAATTTCTGGACTCAACGGGAATAAGTAACATCCTTTAAAATACAAAGGGCCGCCACAATAGATCAACCGATTGGTCGAAGCGGCATAGACTGGCCCAATACATCAATAATAATAATAATAAGTCTATCCCAGATATTTATGTCAAACTGGAGGCCACATTATAATGGATGAGTGTCTGGACTAGCTATAACGGCTTAGATATGAGCATTGAGCATGTGATATTCACAAGTAAATGTTGAATTGCTGACGAAAGCAATACAAGGGTGATGCAATGAGGGTTTTCTGAAATGACGTTCACCAGAGCGGCAGCACTGAGGCGTCAGGTCCAGAAACTTGTCTAAATTGGTTATAGTTTCGTTTTTAAATGTTTTATATGAGTTAATGAAATTAAAAAATAAAATAAAAATACCTCCTAGTTCGTTTTTCTTAGGGGCTAGATAATTGTGTTTCTTAGCGGGACCTTACGGCTAAGTGGCGCCAACTAGTAGCATACGTTTTGGAGAAAACCCTCATTACATAAAATACCTATAAAATGTCTTCTGGGTAGAGAGTAAAATCAATGTTTATGTTTATCAATGTTTATATTTGACGAATGTATTGACCCATATAACTTGAAAAGCTACCACTAGAGCAAGGATCCAGCATGGATCCACGCCAGCGTGGGCACGCTCACGCCGCCCATACACTGCGAGCAGCACTATCCTCACTATTCCAATCTCACCGGGAACAGCTTGAAGAGCTACCACTAGAGCAAGGATCCAGCATGGATCCACGCCAGCGTGGGCACGCTCACGCCGCCCATACACTGCGAGCAGCATTATCCTCACTATTTTAATTTCACAGGGAACAGCTTAAAGACCTACCACTGACGCAAGGATCCAGCATGGATCTACGCCAGCGTGGGCACGCTCACGCCGCCCATACATTGCGAGCAGCATTATCCTCACTATTCTAATCTTACCGGGAACAGCTTGAAGAGCTACCTATGGAGTAAAGATCCAGCTTGGATCCATGCTAGCGTGGGGCCTCTCACGCCGCCCATACACTGCGAGCAGCATTATCCTCACTATTCTAATCTCACCGGGAACAGCTTGAAGAGCGGGAACCACTGGATCAAGCAGTCATCACGGCTCCAAGCCAGCGTGGGCACGCTCACGCCGCCCATACACTGCGAGCAGCATTATCCTGACAATTGTAATCTCACCGGGAACAGCTTGAAGAGCGGGAACCACTGCATCGAGCAACAGCACGGCTCCACGCCAGCGTGGGCACGCTCACGCCGCCCATACACTGCGAGCAGCATTATCCCCACTATTCTAATCTCACCGGGAACAGCTTGAAGAGCGGGAACCACTGCACCGAGCAGCTAGCACGGCTCCACGCCAGCGTGGGCACGCTCACGCCGCCCATACACTGCGAGCAGCATTATCCTCACTGTTTCAATTTCACAGGGAACAGCTTAAATACCTACCACTGACGCAAGGATCCAGCATGGATCTATGCCAGCGTGGGGACGCTCACGCCACCCATACACGTTGAAGCGTTATTTTCACTATTTTAATCTCACCGGGAATAGCATGACGAGCTTTCACTGGAGCAAGGATCCAGCATGGATCCACGCCGGCGTGGGCACGCTCACGCCGCCCATCCACTGCGAGCAGCATTATCCTCACTATTCTAATCTCACCGGGAACAGCTTGAAGAGCGGGAACCACTGGATTGAGCAGCCAGCACGGCTCCACGCCAGCGTGGGCACGCTCACGCCGCCCATACACTGCGAGAACACGGTCAGCAGCGTGAACGTTCTGGAACAACGACCACTTTTACATTCTGTCCTAAGCCCACGTTTCATCATCGGCCTATTTGTGTCCACTACTGGACGTATGCCTCTCCTATTCATCATCATCATCATCTCAGCCATAAGACGTCCACTGTTGAACATAGGCCTCCCCTGTGGACCTCCACATGTACCGGTTAGATGCGACCTGCATCCACCGTGTCCCGGCGACATTCATAAGGTCGCATGTGGCCGCTACCGTAGCCAGGAAGAGCAGGAGTGCCGGGCACTAGGGGCCTAGGTTTTGTTTTGTTCATCATGGGGGGGGGGGGGTTGCCATACGCGCCACGCTTGGCAGGCGGGTTGGCGCGCGCAGTTTGTTGCTCTTGTTACTCTACGGGGAAGATGCTGCTGCCCATCTTCCGGTATTTATTCCCTTAGCAGGCTCTTACTGCAACCACGGGATGATATGGTGGGGGACTATTCGCAAGCCGGTCACCCCACGGTCAACCTCTCCTATTTACCTATATTTAAGTTAGGAGAAATGCCTATTGGTTGGGTAAGTGGGTTGGCGATTGCAGTTAGTGTGTCCACTATGATGATGTTTCTACCCATTCTCAATCTTCAATATATGTGTGGTCAGCGACACTTCAATCCCTTAGTCGACTCTTACGACATCCGCGGGAAGAGTTGGGGTGGTGACAAATGTATTGCTGCCGTCACCTCGCGGTGAGCCCATGTTTGCCGATTTTAAACCATTTTTTATGTAGCTACGCAATGAGTATTCATAATAATATGAATTAGTTATGTTGCGAATGGAAAATATCCTTAAAAATAATGTGAATTGAAATTGTATAGTATTGATAATAACTTATTGCCAAAAGTGGAATACAAAGAAACCTATTTCGCTGCCAATTCCGCTAAGACGCACTATGGTAAAGAAAGCCCCCAGAGATGAAATGTTCCTCTGACCTTGATACGAAGTAGACCGAAAAACCCGCAGCATCACGACTACAACATGCTTCGGTGCTTATTTCCATAATTACTTGCATACATAGTTAATAGTTATAGTATTTAATTTGCAACTGACCTGTTCTTTGTATATTGTTAGAAAATTTTGCAGAAGCTACTGTATTTACATAAAAAAATAACGATTTATTAAAATGGCGACCATCATATAGCTATCATCTTAGCAATAAGATTCAATGTTATCTAATAAGGTAGAGTACAACCCTGTTACAAAGAACCCACGTGTTCCCTACGGTTTCCAGATGCGATAAAGGGAGTCGAGTTTTTACCTAGTTTTCCTGTAGTTACAGTAAATTAATTAATATGTTTTGAAAACGTATCTTTCATGAACGCTTAGCACATGATTGGTATGGCAGTATGTCGCCACGAGATAGATTTTCCATCTTTTACCAACTATATGAATAAAAGAGGGATGGATAGTTTATCTCGCGGCGGCATAATTATTGTCGCACTGATCCTGTGCTAAGGGTACTGGAGTAGGTAAACTGAGGTCGCGTACATCTTGTACGTACATGAATGATTGTCTTTGACAAAATGACGAAACATTATGAAACTTATAACAAAATTACTTAAGTTACGTCGTTTTATATCCGAGCAGTGATATGACGGATGACCAACCCCATGTTTTCAAACAAAAATCGAATAAAATACAGCTGCATGAGTGCATAAGGTAATCGCTAAAGGTTTATATTCGTTTAACCTGGCGTTTTGGGGAATTTTGTAAAACCTCAATCCATCTTTTCGGAGTTCCCAGCCGTTGATAGGGGTTTATTTAGGAGATGAAGAATGTCATCGACAATTTTTTTTAGGTTAGAGACAAGTAGTGCATTTTATTGGTATGACTTAAAACGGGATATAAATATAAAATTATATAAGACTTACTCACTTATAATCATTAATAATTTTCTATAAAAGTTATGTCGATATAGTGCAGTAATTGAAGCGAAAAATGTGGTCTTACCTCCGAATTTTTTTACTGTGAAGCGATTTGCATGAAATTTTGGATTTAGGCTCATCTTACCCTTAACTTCAAAAGTGAAAATGATCTGAACTCCGCCTGTTATTTTTAAGGGTTGTAAACAACCCCTTAATGGCAAAATTTACATTGAGCCATTTTATCGCTAAAAACAAGTCTAATAGGAAGTGGTGAAATTGTAAAGTATTTTCTAACATAATTACCTCATATGAAAAACAACAACCCCTAAATTGAAAAAAATCACAAAAAAATTTGGTATGACATAAAAAGATGTAAGTATAGGGTAAGTAATATTTTATATTCTCTATAATAATTTTCAAATTCTTCAACCCCTTTCAACCCTTAAAAACTACCTCTTGATAAAAAATAGTATTTTTTTGATAATATGAATTGGATTTAAATATTATTCCACACTCTCGAAAATGATTATCATATTCTTAAGGTTTTCTACCCCTACACCACCCCTAAATTAAAACAGTAAATACTGTATGTATCACATAGTAGAGCAAAGAAAGATGTGAATGTATTAAGTCATACTGACCAACTTTTACTACCGGACCAACGCCGAAATTGCGTGAATTAATGTGACTGTCCCATACAAAACGGCAGCATACTCGAATAGCTTCAAAAAGAATCATCCCCCAACTCCTAATCGTTAAGGAGTTGATCCTTCCTTCATCAGCTAACTAACACGAAACGATAACTACTACTCGCAAACACTTGAATATATTTCGAAAATGTATGAAATTTGTTATATTCAAAGAATTATCCTCCGACTCCTAATCGTTAAGGAGCTATACCTTCCATCATCAGCTCACCAACATGAGACTGTGACCACCTAAAGGCAAACACTCGAATAGCTTCAAAAATTCTTGAAATGTGTTATATTTAAAGAATTATCCCTCAACTCCTAATCGTTAAGGAGTTGTACCTTTCATCATTAGATCACCAACTTAAAACGTACATGACTAGACGCAAATACTTGATTGGTCTTCGAAAATAAATGAAAAATGTTATGTGTGCCTACAACATTTGAAGAGTTCCCTCGATTTCTCCAGGATCTCATCATCAGATCTGGATTCGATGACAATGAAACTAACCAGAAGGTATACCCTTTTAAACAAAAACAGAATTCTTTAAATCGGTCCACGCGTCTTCGAATAATCGGGGAACATACACAAAAATAAAAATAAATATTTCGTTGAATTGTAAACCTCCTCCTTTTTTGAAGTCGGTTAAGAACCATTATAAAGGTAATTAAGAGAGCTACAACATCCTTCATTACAATATATAGTAAAAAACCTTTTTCTAAAACGGCGAAGGGTTAAAGGGCTTAAGAGAGGCTCTGATTGCGCTACCACGCGCTCTTTAAACAATAATATCTCAGTCAATTTTTGTTTGACAGAAAAAACAAGAAAACCAAATTGTTTATCAGACAATACCTTAATTTTGAATTCATACACTTTTATACGTATCTGTCGTCATTTTTGAGATATTATTAAAACAAAATGGGTTTCAACAAAAAATCGAAATTTCGTTTTTTATTTAATCGTGACTTTTTTTTAAAACTATGTGTCCTGAAGCAGCCAAACTGATACTATCTATCAAACTCTTCATAATAAAGTTAATTCTAGGCAGAATGCGATTAATTTTAATTTTAGTGGAAATGGCACTTATGAAACCCATTGATTTAAAAGAAAAAACATTAGATGCTCCCCTTGTTTGCTATACAGCTCACTTAGTTTCCGTGCAAAAGACTTTTAATAGTGCTCATTTTAAAGCTTATTTCAAGCACTACAAAATCCTTATGTATTAGAATGCATAAAATGCATCTGCTCGCCGGTAGATGGCATTGACCACATCGATTAAATTTCAGACAAAATAAAAAACGGCTTTGACCTTTAATATCTAGCTTAATATTGCACTTAGAATACTTTACAAAAACCCAAATTGATCATTGTTTTACCTGCTACAATTTTGTACTTACAAAATTTTCGATAAAACGTACATTTTTGGAGATATTGATAAAAAACCGATGAAAAACGTGAAAAAAATGCGAATTTTCAATTGCCAATAACTTGAAAAGTATTGGATTTTTTGAAAAACTTTATAGATAATTTTTTGCTTAAAATTAGGCCTTCTATCGATATCCGAGGTTATTTAGCAAAATAAAAACGCCACCCCCGAGAAGGGGTGGCAACCATCCCCAGGGTGGTTGCGCAGTTCGAATCATTTTCACTTTTGAAGTTAAGGGTAAGATGAACCTAATTCCAAAATTGTATGCAATTCGGTTCACAGTAAAAAAATTCGGAGCATTAATGCTTCAATGACTGCACTAATATTTATTTTTGTCAATCCTTCGTTCGTACTATCTAAATAGTCTTCATACATTTTTAATTCAGCACTTAGCTACTTAAATACAATATCGACAATTTACATACGAGTATTACTTATTGACAATAGACCGTATTACATCAATATGAGGTTTCAAATTCGCCAGTTAGCTCTTATCGACTATACCAAGCATATTCGAGTCTTAGAAATCCTAACTTGATTTAATAGATGGGATTGAGTAGGCTTGCCGCGAACTTCGAGAAAAATTACTACACCATTGTAATATTGTAGAAATTGTAAATAATATGTCTGACTTTACTTGGAATATGAAATACATGTCTACCTTATAGACGCTTGGAAACGCGACAGACATTCTCGTTACAATGCCACAAAGTCTTATTTATACATACATGTTAACTGTATATTTAGTATCATACAGTCCTGACATAATTGAGAACACGATCATTTTTAACATACAAGTCATACAACTGGGTACAAAAACAAGTAAAAAAATTGGATCACTAAGTCATAGTGGTTCAGCTATTAATTGAATCAGGCGTTACTTTGCGGAAGTCCATATTCAAGGATGAACAATATTGCTTTGCTCTTCCGCGATACAGAATGTGTAGCTAATTAGTGTAACCCGCTATAATTACTTGCGTATTTTTTGCATGCAATTAATTTTCCCACCCTCCCGCCGCAAAAATAAATACGCAAATAACTATAACAAACCACCACCAATAACACTATACTCGACACGTGTTTCGCCTCTCTACGAGGCATCATCAGGAGTTGACGATGTTGTCGGTCTGGTGTCCGGCAACAGAATGAGCTGTCCTGTCTGGTCGGCCATATTTATAACCTCACCCTGACCCCGCCCCCTACCCCCTTCTCCCCCCCTGGCAACGGAAAAAATTCGTAATAACGGCGATGACGCAACATTCAGCTGCTCGTTAATAATTACACCTCTACCGTTGTACCTAACTATTTCCAATTGTTCCAGAACGTTCAAACGTAAACCTTTATCACAAACGTGCAGAACATTAAAAGAGTGGTCCTCAGATAAACTATGGCCACTCTCTATCAAATGCTTCGCGAAATTTGAACGTTCTGGATGGTTATGCCTATAAGATGTAACATGCTCCTTATACCTTGTGTTAAAATTACGGCCCGTTTGCCCCACGTACACCTTATTACAATCATCACAAGTTAGCTTATACACACCAGACTTCTTGCCCGTCTCAATTTGATCTTTGCCGTTACAAAGTTTTGAATGTAACGTATTGTTTGTCTTAAAAGCAACATTAATATTATTAGACTTCAAAACTTTGTAAATATCATCTGATAGTTTGCCAACATACGTAATGCTTGCCTGAAATTTCTTGGTGGGTTCAGACGGCCGTGCAGCATACAACATATTATTGATCATGCCATTCTGTTTCTTTCTGATTATACCATCCACAACTGACTTATCGTAGCCGTTAGAAACCGCCAAGTGATAGATGTTATTCAATTCTAGCCGATAATGGTCATCAGAAAGAGGCACAGTCAACAATCTATGCACATAACAATGAAAAGCCGCTAACTTATGTTGCCACGGATGTATAGAAGAAGCTGGTATAACTGCGTCAGTCTGTGTAGGCTTACGGAAAATTCGGAAATCGTGTCTGTTATTAACCCTTGTGATCGTCAAGTCCAGGAAATTAAGTGAATTGTCTTGCTCTAATTCTTTCTTAAACTTAATTTTCGGGTGCTTGTTATTAACCTCCGTAAAAAATGCATCCAGCTGTGTCACACTGCCCGTCCAACAAATAATTAAATCATCCACGTACCTAAAATAATACAAAATATCCCTATTACCTACAATATGCTGGTTTTCAAAGTCATCCATAAAAATATCAGCCATTAAAGGACTCAATGGTGAACCCATAGCCAAACCATCATTTTGCAGGTAATACTGACCCCCAAATCTAAAATAATTTTGTTTCATACAAATAGCAGTGAGTTGCAATAATTCATCCACCTCTCCCGGATGCAGCCGCTGTCTTTCAAACATACCACGAAGGATGTCCAATGTTTCGACATACGGTACATTTGTAAATAAACTGTCTACATCCAACGAAAGAAGGATAGCATTCTCAGGCAAGTTAATACCCTTGATCCTCTCTACTAGATCTAAACTATTCTTTAAACAAAACTTAGGCCGAAATTGGGATTTATCTCTAATAATGCAATTCAATCTCTTTGCTAAATTATAAGTTGGTGCACCCAAGTATGACACCACTGGACGAATCGGAATATTGTCTTTATGAATCTTTGGAAGACCATAAAGAACAGGAGCTCGTGGATTCATGGGGATAACCATATTCTTCTCATGCTCGGTTTCAAAGACAAACGAAGAATCCTTAACCGCATGCCTAAGATCTTTCTGGAACGCTGGAGTTGGGTCTTTCCGTAAGATAGAAAAGCCATCACCTTGGATAATATCTAATACTTTCTGATTGTATTGACCCCGTTCCATGATCACAATGCAATTGCCTTTGTCTGCCTTTGAAACCACTAGATCATTATCTTGCACCTTTTGTTGTATAGATCTTAATAACAACATATTAGATCGTACCCCCGCATCCTCTACTAGACCAGCACCTTTAATAACATTAGCTACCATGGTTTTTGTGTCTACCTCACCACGCCCCCGAACAATAGCAACCTCGGCATCCACAGCCAAATTTTCAAGAACTCCCTGTTTTAGCTTAGGCTGGAAGTTATATTTCAATCCCTTCTCCAAAAGACCTACTTCATTTCCCGAAAATTCGACTGTAGTGAGGTTCTTCATGCGAGGGTGGAATTGGTGATGAGTTGGTGGTACTATTTCACCTCTGCCTAAGGAAGAATTAGAAGCTGCAGTTAATCTGTGCAATTTGTTAAGCTGTGCAATATACATCTCGTGAGCAAGTTCTGACGCGAAGTATCTGGCCTTTTGGTCAAGAATATCAAACTCGAGATTATGCAGCTTAAATGAAAGTTCGGAATATAGAACCTTAAGATGCATTTTTAAATTGTCTCTAACTGTAAACCAATGGCGAGATTCTTCGTTGAGCCAGACCTTTTGAGCCTTATTAATTGCCAACATTGCCGACCTGCTAGTACTACTACAACGGAAATGGATGTAATTAGGTACAACATTCAGCTGCTTACATCGCTGGTTAAACCAAACATTCTGGACAGCTGCACGATGCTGTTTCGTTAATTTGACATAAAGTCGTGCCTGCTCAGCCACGCTAGCTGTTTTTAAGTAATTAATTGAATCAGGCGTTACTTTGCGGAAGTCCATATTCAAATTAAAATTAATTGCATGCAAAAAATACGCAAGTAATTATAGCGGGTTACACTAATTAGCTACACATTCTGTATCGCGGAAGAGCAAAGCAATATTGTTCATCCTTGAATATGGACTTCCGCAAAGTAACGCCTGATTCAATTAATTATTTAAAAACAGCTAGCGTGGCTGAGCAGGCACGACTTTATGTCAAATTAACGAAACAGCATCGTGCAGCTGTCCAGAATGTTTGGTTTAACCAGCGATGTAAGCAGCTGAATGTTGTACCTAATTACATCCATTTCCGTTGTAGTAGTACTAGCAGGTCGGCAAGGTTGGCAATTAATAAGGCTCAAAAGGTCTGGCTCAACGAAGAATCTCGCCATTGGTTTACAGTTAGAGACAATTTAAAAATGCATCTTAAGGTTCTATATTCCGAACTTTCATTTAAGCTGCATAATCTCGAGTTTGATATTCTTGACCAAAAGGCCAGATACTTCGCGTCAGAACTTGCTCACGAGATGTATATTGCACAGCTTAACAAATTGCACAGATTAACTGCAGCTTCTAATTCTTCCTTAGGCAGAGGTGAAATAGTACCACCAACTCATCACCAATTCCACCCTCGCATGAAGAACCTCACTACAGTCGAATTTTCGGGAAATGAAGTAGGTCTTTTGGAGAAGGGATTGAAATATAACTTCCAGCCTAAGCTAAAACAGGGAGTTCTTGAAAATTTGGCTGTGGATGCCGAGGTTGCTATTGTTCGGGGGCGTGGTGAGGTAGACACAAAAACCATGGTAGCTAATGTTATTAAAGGTGCTGGTCTAGTAGAGGATGCGGGGGTACGATCTAATATGTTGTTATTAAGATCTATACAACAAAAGGTGCAAGATAATGATCTAGTGGTTTCAAAGGCAGACAAAGGCAATTGCATTGTGATCATGGAACGGGGTCAATACAATCAGAAAGTATTAGATATTATCCAAGGTGATGGCTTTTCTATCTTACGGAAAGACCCAACTCCAGCGTTCCAGAAAGATCTTAGGCATGCGGTTAAGGATTCTTCGTTTGTCTTTGAAACCGAGCATGAGAAGAATATGGTTATCCCCATGAATCCACGAGCTCCTGTTCTTTATGGTCTTCCAAAGATTCATAAAGACAATATTCCGATTCGTCCAGTGGTGTCATACTTGGGTGCACCAACTTATAATTTAGCAAAGAGATTGAATTGCATTATTAGAGATAAATCCCAATTTCGGCCTAAGTTTTGTTTAAAGAATAGTTTAGATCTAGTAGAGAGGATCAAGGGTATTAACTTGCCTGAGAATGCTATCCTTCTTTCGTTGGATGTAGACAGTTTATTTACAAATGTACCGTATGTCGAAACATTGGACATCCTTCGTGGTATGTTTGAAAGACAGCGGCTGCATCCGGGAGAGGTGGATGAATTATTGCAACTCACTGCTATTTGTATGAAACAAAATTATTTTAGATTTGGGGGTCAGTATTACCTGCAAAATGATGGTTTGGCTATGGGTTCACCATTGAGTCCTTTAATGGCTGATATTTTTATGGATGACTTTGAAAACCAGCATATTGTAGGTAATAGGGATATTTTGTATTATTTTAGGTACGTGGATGATTTAATTATTTGTTGGACGGGCAGTGTGACACAGCTGGATGCATTTTTTACGGAGGTTAATAACAAGCACCCGAAAATTAAGTTTAAGAAAGAATTAGAGCAAGACAATTCACTTAATTTCCTGGACTTGACGATCACAAGGGTTAATAACAGACACGATTTCCGAATTTTCCGTAAGCCTACACAGACTGACGCAGTTATACCAGCTTCTTCTATACATCCGTGGCAACATAAGTTAGCGGCTTTTCATTGTTATGTGCATAGATTGTTGACTGTGCCTCTTTCTGATGACCATTATCGGCTAGAATTGAATAACATCTATCACTTGGCGGTTTCTAACGGCTACGATAAGTCAGTTGTGGATGGTATAATCAGAAAGAAACAGAATGGCATGATCAATAATATGTTGTATGCTGCACGGCCGTCTGAACCCACCAAGAAATTTCAGGCAAGCATTACGTATGTTGGCAAACTATCAGATGATATTTACAAAGTTTTGAAGTCTAATAATATTAATGTTGCTTTTAAGACAAACAATACGTTACATTCAAAACTTTGTAACGGCAAAGATCAAATTGAGACGGGCAAGAAGTCTGGTGTGTATAAGCTAACTTGTGATGATTGTAATAAGGTGTACGTGGGGCAAACGGGCCGTAATTTTAACACAAGGTATAAGGAGCATGTTACATCTTATAGGCATAACCATCCAGAACGTTCAAATTTCGCGAAGCATTTGATAGAGAGTGGCCATAGTTTATCTGAGGACCACTCTTTTAATGTTCTGCACGTTTGTGATAAAGGTTTACGTTTGAACGTTCTGGAACAATTGGAAATAGTTAGGTACAACGGTAGAGGTGTAATTATTAACGAGCAGCTGAATGTTGCGTCATCGCCGTTATTACGAATTTTTTCCGTTGCCAGGGGGGGAGAAGGGGGTAGGGGGCGGGGTCAGGGTGAGGTTATAAATATGGCCGACCAGACAGGACAGCTCATTCTGTTGCCGGACACCAGACCGACAACATCGTCAACTCCTGATGATGCCTCGTAGAGAGGCGAAACACGTGTCGAGTATAGTGTTATTGGTGGTGGTTTGTTATAGTTATTTGCGTATTTATTTTTGCGGCGGGAGGGTGGGAAAATTAATTGCATGCAAAAAATACGCAAGTAATTATAGCGGGTTACACTAATTAGCTACACATTCTGTATCGCGGAAGAGCAAAGCAATATTGTTCATCCTTGGTTCAGCTATTTTATTAATTATTAATAAATTTTATCCACGTAAAGCAGGCTTTCATATTATTAACATCAATTGTACGAGTATAACATACAATGCCGTTTGTAAAAAAGTGACTATCCAAAAAATATATACTTAAGAACAATTTGATATTACAATTGATTACGCCAACAATTTGATTTGCGCCAGTACTAAGTCATATTGTTAACCTGTGCATTGAAAATGGTACATTCCCTGAAAAGCTTAAAGTTGCAATCATAAGGCCAGTCTATAAGAGAGGTGATAAAGAAGATATCTCTAACTACAGGCCTATTGCTCTCATACCGGTTCTATCTAAGGTTGTAGTAAAAGTTATTTATAGTAGGCTCTATCAGTACTTTGAATGTTACAATCTGTTTGCAAGCGAACAAAATGGCTTTCGTAAAATTAAGTCTATAAACCTGGCAATCTATGACTTGGTGGGAAGAGTAGTTAAGGATATGGATAAGCGGCAACATGTTTCTGTGATGTACATGGACTTGACCAAAGCCTTTGACTATGTAACCCATAATATACTTTTCGACAAACTGGATAGATATGGTATTAGGGGTAATATTCTCAATCTAATAAAATCATATTTGCAAAACAGAAAGCAACTAACACAAATAAGTAGGCTATGTTACAAAACTAAAACTGAGCTCACATACCACTCAGAATTAAAAGAATGTAATAAGGGCGTACCACAAGGTAGTATATTGGGTCCCCTTCTCTTTTTAATTTATATTAATGATTTCCCACGAGCTACAAAACACCCAATGGTACTATTCGCTGACGACAGTACGGTAATCTTCAGCAGTCTCAACCATGAAACCTTAGAGTCAGAGATCAACGAATCATTGGAATCGATAATGGAATGGCTTTTCCAAAACAGTCTCAAAATAAATGTAGATAAAACTAAAATAATGAACTTCAAATTAAGAGGTGATGTTATATCTCCTCTAAATATTAAATGCAAAGGTCAATCCATAGCTGAAACCAAGACTACGAAGTTCTTGGGACTCATGTTAGACAACAATATGAATTGGAAAATCCACATTGATCACATTTGTAAGAAACTTCACCAATATTCGTATGCTTTATACATGTTAAGTAAGGTAGCGAACAGATCGACTGTGATAATAGCATATCATGCCTATGTTACATCCTCTCTCAGATACGGTGTAATATTTTGGGGAAACTCGTCAGAAAGGGAAGAGGCTTTTAAAGCTCAAAAGAAATGTCTGAGATCGATCTGCAACTTGAAGCCCTCTGAGTCGTGTAAGCCTTATTATGTAAGCCTAAAAATTTTGACATTACCTAGCCTATATATATATGAGACAGCAAGTTTTGTAAAAAGTAACCCAGCCTTGTTTAGAAACCTTAACAGTGCACGGCATTGTGGAAAAATTCAAGGCCAGTCTCTGATCGCCCAAGCAGTTTTGACGTAGCAATCAAAATTCTAAAGTTATTTTGTAGGCTGATGTATGGGGGAAAAAATCTTGTTCTAATTATCTGGCCACGACTGAACCTGTAACCAATCCACTTGAGATTTGAAAATTCGAATATGTCTATATGTGGGTATTACGACTATTACGATTTCCTCCCACTGCCTTTTTAATGTATAATATCCTGATTTGGCTTTTAAGGCGGTCTTATCGAATACATCTCTAGTTTATTCATGAACTGTAGCTAGCAATGTACAATATGTACAAATGTACAAGTAGCAGAGCAGAACATTCTCAAAATTGCGGGATTAAGTACCGAGAATTGGAAATTTCCGAGAATTTTCATGAAAATTTAAGAGTAAGTTCTCATTGAGATTTTTTCCATGAGAACTTATAAAAAAGGGTTATGAAGAATGTTGTATTTCAGAATTGAGTAAACAAAGCACTAAATATACCTTAAAAGGAATGTATATGCAACGGTTTTGGCATAATTTTAGATAGCTTGTAAAATTTAAATTGCCGAGAACATTATCAATAGAAATTTCGCAACTTATGAAACTTCTCGGTGCATTGCTCACTGTAGCCGAATCATCAGTTAGATTTTACTCGATACGTAAAGCATTCTATCGCGCTTGAATTACTTTTTTAGTACAGATGCCTTTTTTAGGCTCTAGTGCGAGAAGTGTGTCATTTTACGTTAGGTCCAACTTTCGGAGGGCCATCTGTACTAAAAAACGTCGTACGAGACACGTGCAAAAACGAAATTCGTAACTCGTATCGATTTAAAACACTTCCTATCGGTCGTGTTTTAAAACATCGCCACTCGTTTCGGCTTTCATGTTTTTCGCACTTGTGTCGTAATGTACTAATCTATTGCAGCGAGCGCGATAGCCTGCTTTGCTGTCGACTAAGGGTTTGAAGGGTCACTAATTCTTTGACAGAAGATTGATGATGGGCAGTAGCGGCTTACTTAAGTCCAGCATTGGACTGAGATAGGCTGATACCTAAGTCTGATGATGGGGTATGTGATGTGATACTGGGAATCGTACTTAAGTTAATAATATAACTCTTTTGGAAAGTAGCCAACGCTGCATTTTAAATGTCATTTAGTGATTCAGAACAAAGGGTTAAAGGTCGATAATTTTGAGTGTAGCTCGTTCTGACTCATGCTAGATATTACGAATCCGACGACATTTTCTGATTCTCTAAATAAAGTCTTTAGAAGACAATGAATCACCATTTACAAGGAATGAAAAAAAGATCCATGATTGTAACAAAAATAATGGTGAATAATAAATAAATAAATAAGGTGTGACAAGACTAAGACACAGTAAAAAAATGTTTCCTAAAATGCGTTTATAATTGCGGAACGGTCAAATATGGCTTAATTTTTTTTTACATATTTTTCTCTTAAAATAGACGGAATCCGGCAAACTTCACACGACATTTTTAACTTTATTTGATCAGAAATTCGTTTTTAGATTCCCTTTCAAAACACACATATTAATGCTTGCCGGGATTCGAACCCGGAACTTCCAGTTTCGTAGGTAGGATCACTACCAACGCTAAGGAGAAATAAATACCTACTAACGATACTATAACTTCATATATTCACTTTAATATTTTCTGTAGGATATTTTTGTGTGACAACTTAAATTGTTTTATTAAATAATAAATATTTTACACTAGGTACAATCAGCTGCAGAGACAAGTAAACCCCCTTGCATACACATACAATTTAAATATTACATTTCATATAGCAAAGAAAAAATACCAAGTTCACTAACCCCGGAGGTGGGATTCGAACCCACGTCCTCAGCTGTAGCCGAGTGGTTTAGGCATCAGCCGCGAAAGCTGAGGACGGGACGTGGGTGCGAATCCCACCTGGGCGGACTTTTATTTTGTTGTCGTTTTTTTAGAATTTTTAAAATTTTTACATTTTTTCTACTCAGAATCACGAGCTCTTTCGATCCTGATAGAAATAAAAATATGTCCCAAAAAAAATCCATGAGTTCTATTTTTCAAACACTTTCTTCGACCGTAACTTAGTGAAAGACAAAAAATGTATGGAATTCTCAGGATACTTTTTTCTGCTAATGAGGATCGAAAGAGCTCGCGATTCAGAGTAGAAAAAATATGAACATATCCAAATTTGGAAAATTTGAGAAAACTACAACAAAATAAAAATTCGGCCACCTGCGGCGTTGGTGATCTCGGTATTTTTTCTTTGGTATATGACATCTAAAAGTACATTTAGACTAAACGAGCATTCGCTCATTCTATCCCCCACTCTACGAAATTCGTTCGTTACACAAAACGTGATTCGTCGAAATTCGTTGATTTCGTAGAGTGAGCGAATGCTCGTTTGGTCTAAATGCACCTTTATATTTAATATTTTCTATAGGAATTATGATATGTTGATGGATATAGCGATTCAATTAGAGCGACGAACAAGATTAAAGCCTCCGTAGAGGTAAGTAACAGCCGCCATCTTGTATTTACTTAGCGTGTTTTCCTGCCCTACCTATGCCATGTAATTCGTTTAATGCGAACGTTCTTACAATGTTACTTTCAACATTATTACTTATTAGACCCTATTTACAAAATCCAAGACCTTAATTAAGGCACTGATCCTGAGTGAAATTCCTTTAAATCATTGTTCGCTCGTAGAACCCGAAACTACGTACTTCTTTAATTGATTTGAGGTACTTCATGTAAACATATCATTGCAAGTTTGAAAAAAAGATTTTTTACTACATCGAAACATGATTTCGCATTGTCACATGCTGCACATTACTTTAAAGCTAGTGTTGTTTTATCAGCTTACTCTCCCCACTTCCCTTCTTCCGTCTACGTCCTCTCAGTTACGCGCAAACATTGTGTTTCTCCACGCTTGCGTGACATCATATCCCGGATCACTTATACTAGATGCCGCGTGATGAGTGTGATGACGGCCGTAACGTAAGTATGCGTTTGTCAGCATCCTAAATCCTCTTTGCTGTCGTTTAGGGTTGCAAGCTTTTGTGTTGAGATATATAGTATCACATCATCAGCCTATGTTAGTCCACTGTTGGACGTAGGCCTCTCCTATTAACTATGCGTATAGACGCATTAGGAGGTAAATGCCCATAATCGCCACGCTGGGCAAGCGGATTGGCGATCGCAGTAATGTGTCCACTATGATGACGCTGCTGCCCATCATCAATCTTGTAGAATGGTCAGTGACACTTTAATTCCTTAGTCGACTCTTACGACACCCGCAGGAGGAGTTGAGGTGGTGACAAATGTATTCTTACTGCCGTCACCACACGGCAATATATGGTATATATCGGTTTAAAAGTAAAATAAAGTACACACAGAGAAAATACAGTACCTGCACCTGAAAGGTAATAGAAGATTATTAGATATAAGTTCAAATTAAAGTATGATAGCGTACTTTATGCCTCAAAAATACACGTTGTTAAAAACACAGTACAATACTGTAATTACAGTACGTCTGGCAACCCTAGTGTCGTAGGAGTCGACTACGAGTTTAAAGTGGCGTTAGCTATTGCCATCTTGATTTATCAAAAATGGTTGCGTAGCCAAAATACCAATCACTACCGCTCAGTCGCGAACGAAACCTATGTCGCATAAAACAATAAAGTGACAGAGAGAGAAAACTACGCGACGCTAACGTGCGTTAGCGGTTGGCAGCTTAGCTACGCACTCTGCAGACCTACCACGAAATCGATCTTTGACGCATGAATAAAAAGTGTCAGAGAGCTATACACAATGGCGCGTTAGCGATTTGCACCTTCACTTGACTACGCATTGTGTACGCGTATGATACAGAATATTTCTACATGCGGAGTCTATAGACGGTGGTCACGTGACACTCCACTCGAGGCTTCAGTCGTGCGAGTTCCCGAGATAATGTGCTCCGCGGAATCTGGGACAAACATACTTCAAGCTCCTGTACTTCCGCGGTTTGATGTTTGAAAAGAGTAAAAGGGTTAAAATCAGGTTAAAATGTATGTTTTCGATCGGCTTTTATGTTTGGAATAAGATAGAATAATTGGAAAAGGGATACCCTTTGTACTATCCGTCAAAGAGATGTTTTAAGATTGGTTGATTCAACTTGATTCTAATTTGCTGCCATAGACATCACACTACAAGATGGTAGGATGACATTTGTCTGACATTGGGGCCATTGGACGAGAGTTACAGCAGGGTCCTTACAGCACGCCGAACTGTGAGACCATATTTAAACAATTTCAAATATAGTAATAGGTAATATAGCATTAACAAACAAAAACAATTTAGTCATTTCTCCCCTCCCCTCTTGTTTACATTAAATGTAACAGGCATCTTCGCAATATATGTTCGGGCTAAAATGATTAAGGTCAGTGCGTCTAAATCCGGCATATTTTATTTTGAAGGAAAGTCCGTCATATGTGTCTTATACTGTTCAATTAGGGTCGGAAATCAGTTATTTAGTAGACGGACTTTTGTGATAGACGGTTTTACCCACGATACCTATATTGACCTTATTATGAAAGCGATCATTATTACAAAACTGAGTAAACTCCTAAAACCATATCACTATCAAGGCTTCGAATCATGAATTCGGTTCAGTCAAGACTAGGGTTGCCACCCGTACTATAATATATTATGTATCGAGTAAAACCTCACGTATCCTTTACTTTCCATAATACGGCTACAGCTAAATCGTATTTAATTTCATCGTCCTACATTGTTTCATGCACTGGTCGATGTGGATCGAACTTAATATAAAGGGGAGCGCTGAAATTTTAAATATTCCCGAAGGAAATCCCCGCCGACTCGGAAACGGGCTGTTTTACTGCCGATCCGGCGCCGGTACCGCGTGGCTTCCGGAATTCCGGACAGAACAATGGATATCGATTCGGCTTTTAAGAATACGGTACATTCGTGACGCCTGTATTGTAATTCACAAATAATATATTACTGCAAAAGCCTGCAAGCCTTTCCCGGCTGAAGCTTGTATAGTGCTTTTCTCAAACTTGTTATGAAATAAAAAAGAAATAAGTCTAATCAGTTTCATGTATTTAAGTATATTTGTGATAAATAAATACACAAATAATGCCCTCGCCGGGATTCGAACCTCCAGCTTCGTAAGCAGGGTCACTACCAACTAGGCTACGGATGCTGACAATCAACTTTAAAATAAAACTATTTCAAACATAATCAGCCCAGCCCGTTTTGAATAATTACGGACCCCTACACTGAGCACGGCCCGACATGCTCTTGGTCGGTTTTTATTAATTCTGTCAGAGTTTGTTAATCCAATCGAATGGAAATCGAATCAAGGTCAAACAAAATTAATGTAGTCGCCATAATCACCATCAGATATATACAGGGCGTCCCAAAGTTATGGGACATGAAGGGAAGTACCTTAAATGTTGTAGATACTCGTAGGATATTTTGCTGAAAGAAGACTTTATTTTATTTTGAAAATTAAATAACTCTGCATTCAAAAAAATTCCAAAAAGAATTTGCTTTTTCTAGGCATTGAACCTACTTTAATACGAAATATTTTTGTTTCGTCATTTTATGATGCCATTCGAATGAATGGATAAAAAATAAAAACATCTTTTAAAAAACATAGTACCTAAAACTAAAATAATAACCAAAAAATTTTGGTTCAAAATCCAAAAAAAAAATTAGTTGTTTCGATTTCCGGGTGAAACAAGTGATAATTTGAAAAAGTTTGAACGCAGAATTAGTAAATTTTAAAAATAACATAAAGTCTTCTTTCAGCAAAATACGCTATCTACGATATTTAAGGTACTTCCCCTTCATGTCTTATAACTTTGGGACGCCCTGTATATATGGCAGCGGTCACGGTGCTCAAAAATATCTGACACAATGCCATTACAAAAGGGGCCCCGATCAAGTTTCCATTTTACGAATTGATGGACTGTATCGAATTTTAAAATAACCCTGAAGAAGATTTTATTGGCTAAGCAGAAATACACATCCTATACAGCCGTGCACATACATAAATTTTCTTTCTTTCTTATTAAAGAGACAGAGACAAATCTCCGAAATTTGCGAATTTCGAAAACCGCTGTAAGGCCACCAAGGTGAGGTAAGTAGAAAATAAAAGGCGCTATGGCAATATACGTTTTGTTCCGTAGATTGAAATAGGATCCGGATCCCATTTATCCGATACCCACTTTGTATTCCATCTTATTTATTCCTGTGTTCTTATTATTTGAATTACATTACTGGTGCCCGGAAAAGCGGATAAGGGAGTAAAGTTGCCGCCAATAGAAATTGCGAAACATGTAAATAAATATCATGTCATGAGACATCATGAGGTAATGAGACAACAATACGTGCTACACAACATCGTGTGCCTCCTATACGGCTTTTTCTTCTTCTTCCGAGCCTAATCCCATTTACTTGGGGTCAGCTCTCTTTAATACGGCGTCGCCAGGAGCTTCTATCCTGGGTCGTTTCTGGTGTTAAGTTTGCGTCTTTAAAGTTCTTTTGGACAAGCGTCATCCATGTTGTCTCGGGTCTCCCGCATCCTCTAGGCTTTTCGCTTATGCTGGAGATAAGCTTTCTCGTCATGTGGTCGGGTGGGCGCCTCATGACGTGGCCATACCATTGTAGTCGGTCTTCGGTGAGTTTATCTTGAATCGGCCTCACTCTGAAGCTTCCTCTCATGTGTGTTTTTAATATGGTCTAGTAGAGTCACACCTCCACCCCAACGGAGCATCCTCATCTCCGCAGCATGCAGTTTGTCGGCGTGTTGTTGTTTCCGGGCGCACAGCCACCTTGTAAACCTTGCCTTTGATACGAACTGGCATTCGTTTATAACAAAGAACGCCTGTGAGCTCACGCCACTTATCCAACCGGTGTTGACCGGTTGACTACATTTGCATCAATGGTGGAAATAGGAGGAAAATTGTGTCCTAAAAATTACATACATTTTTTGAACTTTCCATTCCGTTACCGCCATACAAAATGTAGAAAAACATGGTATGGGATCGTAAGAGCTCGCCATTCTGAGTGGACATTATTTTAAAAGTAATAAACTAAAAAAATGGGGGAACAAGTTAAAAAGAAACGACGACAAATCAACTTAGTCCCACGGTAACATCAATGGCTTGTGTTGTAGATATACACAATAGATACAATGAGGTAGTAAGAGTTGGTCACATGGATTTAGTAGTAGGTCCCTATTTGATGAGGATGGAAATTGAAATAATTTTGAATGAAATTATTGTTTACATTGTTCGCAATTTCCACTGGCGGTGACTTTAGGCTGCAGTTTATTGTGATTACATTACTATGAAAATATCATTCGGTGTGTAGTAACGATTAAATGAAAAACAACAGTAGTTGTAGTAACAGTGGTATATTTCCAGACAGTTAATTGTATTATCTGACGTAATATTTCTACGTTTATTAAGTGGGTAAGTAAATATTAACTGGCAAATAAAATTACATTAAAAGTTGGACTGTAGCCAAACGCAAAATAGGCCGACGTTACGTAGCAATTCCAATATTTCCATAAAATTTAATATTACGGTATTACCCACTGACTATTCGCATTTATATAATAAATCTCCAATTTGCAGAACTGACAATGACCATCAAAGCTTCCCCGTTTCAATCCAAGCCAAATAAGCTTTAAGCTTCAGATATAAGTGTGAAAATGGCATGGCCAATGCTAAATATTGAAGTCAACTTGAGTTGCCAGCTCACGTGGTAGTTTATCATATTCCTAATGCTTGAAAAACACGAGAAAATCAAACAGACCAAACTTATGTCAGCCTCCGTAGCCTAGTTGGTAGTGACCCTGCCTACGAAACTGGAGGTTCCGAGTTCGAATCCCAGCGGGGGTTTATTTGTGTAGGTATTTATTTATCACAAAATATTTGTGCCTTGGTCCGGGCTGTCTATGTATTTAAGAATCTATCTATCGTCGCCTAGTACCCACATCACAAGCCTTAATTGAGCTTACCAGGGGACTAGGTTGATTTGTGTAAGATGTCCCAAGATATTTATTTATCATTTATTAAACTATGCAACCGAGACATCTAAAAATGAGATATAAATGAGAGCGGATTTATATCCTCTTCGTTAGTAGAAAATAAAAAACAAACACCACAATCTTGGGTTTCTTACCAACTTAAAACCTTAAACCTTGAGTTCACATACATTTTTCGTTATACAAGGTGCTCGCGTGCATTCCGAAAGATGTTAATTATGCATTCTAAACATCAAAATAAACAATAAATATTATGACCTAATGTCAATTCCACCAAAAAGATTTTTTTTTCTTTTTTTCAGTCTTTTTTAATACTTTTTAACATTTCCAGTACTTAAATATTTATCACACGGGTTACTCACGTAATTTAAGTCTATAATTGCTCGACAAAAAAAATAACTCTAATTCTAAAATTTCCAGTACTTTTTATAATAACAACAATTTGTTTAAATTATTTATTTCAATTGTTTTTTTAGGTACAGGTTAATTCGTCAAGTCTATTCGTATTTTTTGATTGTCAGGCAAAAGGTGTGGTAATATTACAACACATTTTGGTAGCATTGTAATCAAAAAGCAGTTAAATGACGAGTTACGTCGGAAAACTTATTTAGAAAAAAGGTTGATTACCTCTGAAACCAAGCCGAATCCAGGAAATTTTATGTAACATTAAAGACTCTAAATATGGTCAGGAATCCAGCATTAAAATCTTTCGGTTTCCTCGCGAACACCCTGTATTATTAATATTAACGTAAAAATATATCTGCGAACGTGTTACACGATATGTGCCAAAAATGTCAAAAGCCAGCCATATTTGTCTGCATTATTTTTGGACGAATGGTATACGTTTTTTTTTATTTTGGCGCTTAGTTTTGAAGCATTAGGAATATCTGGATGCAGCTGAGATCAATAGAGCTTACTTGTTGCACGGGCGAGGTCGCTAACCGTTGCTAGGCGACGGCGGCCTCCTACCTGCCCCTGATGCCCTGGTACCTTGTGGTTTCACTCCCTTCGAAATGGGGGAAAAATCGCATTGTTTTTAGGAACACCCTGGATTTGTGAGCTCCTGAAATGTCTGGTGCCCTGGTGTTTTGCGGTTAGGATGGTTCAAAGCCTTTGGCGTGGGTATATGGTAGCCTGGTCATTTAACGAATTGTTTTTATAGCATGCTAGTAGAAAATGGTGGAGTTAAGGTTAATTAAATTCGAGTAAAACAAGTGAAAATTAAAATACATTAACATACCTGGGATAACTGGGGGCAAGTTATAGGGATTTGATATCGATTAAAAAGATGTCGATATAATTATAATAAAACATGTGCTTATTGAACATTCTCGATTACAGCACAGAGGTTCGATGGCATATCTGATATCGGGGCTCTTGTATGCAGATGTCATTTTAATCAAAATGACAATTTAAATATTGATATTTTAATATTAATTGTATATTTTGAAAACTATTTTAAAATAAACGCGTAACTACCCGTTTAAATTTATTTTTTATTTTAATTGAAGAGTAAGTACCTAATATTTATTTATGCCGAATAACATCTTGATGTTGTCATTCACAGTAACATCGATGTATTTCTAGTCGATAAAATATTTTGCTACATCACATTCGTATAAATGCCCCGAGTTATCCCAGGTATGTACATTAATGAATACGTCACAGACTTTGGTACGCTGTTTTGACCTATACAGTATGTTCCAATCATACGGGTTTTTAGGAAATTAAAGTTGATAAAATATTGAAATCAAGTTTAGATATAAATCAAATAAATAAACAAATTATCGAACGATGTGAGCGGCTGCGACCTGTTATTGTTAAGAGCTAACTCTGTGGCCTTAATTGAGTACCTATAGCTCGCTGGGCATTTTAGGAACCAGTATACAAACACCGGTTCCTAAAATGCCCAGCGATAGGTATAATATTATAATATCTATGCATTTGTATAAAACGCACACCCTTTTTCACAAGCCTCGGGGACTTGTAGTTACCCTTTTTCACTAGAGCGGTAGGCTACAACATTATTCTAATTAACAATTGCTTCTCAGTCAACTTTCTTAGAAAGTAAATATTTAACTTCAATTTATTAATCAAACAATGATTATTGTTTGAACTTTGAATACAAATCCGCATGTCATTGCTCGGTTTTCATAAAAACCCACATGATGGAATCACACTGTAATTCATTTTATTTATAAACGAAATTAAAGTAAATATTTAAAAGCATTAAATAAATATAAAGCAGGATTTAATAGGAATCAATTATTATTTAATTATACATTATGTAGTTATTCTGAACGACAAAATATGTAGCTTCAAAAAACCCTATAAAATAGTTATAGATAGATACATAATCAATAATCACATACCAATAGATTCATTTGAATGTATATTTTAACAACCCTGCGATTTCCTTCCATATAACCTCAAAACATTCACGTTATACTAACGACTAAGTAACAACTATAATACAAACGGCTATCAGTATCAGATATATCCAAGCAAGCTACTCGCAAAAAAACATCGGAGCAAACCTCTATTGCAATAGCTTTAGAGTTCATGTTCAGGATGCTTAGCCAAGTTGCCAATCGCTAGCGTTTAGTAGCGTATCGTAGTTTTCCCTCTCTGTCACTCTTGCATATTAGTGCGACAAAGACAGCTAGCTACCTTTCGTTTACGATTGACGATTAAGCGCTAGCGATTGGCAACTTAGCTAAGCACCCAGATATTTTTCAGTACCGTGTCCGCGAAATATCTGAGGCCGATTGTACCAGGAGTCCATACTACGCTGGTGGTGGTAAAGGCTGTAAAAGTTTGGAACAGTGACTGCCCGGGTGCCTCGGAAACAGGTCAGGACCTAGATTTACCTGTAGCCCTACCATGAGCTACGTTACAAACGCTCGTTTACTTTCACGTTTGAAATACGATAAATAAGTTTAAAATAAAAAAAATAGTACAACAGTGTTATTCACTAAGGAAACCGCCTTGCTGTCAGCGCTGTGTCAGCGCTGCGGCAGCGTCCAGCCTAAAAACGGTATTCAGTAAGTAATGTACTTTAAACGACACTAGTGCTCGGCGACGAATGCGGTGTGAGCTGGAACTACACTGCGTCGAGAGTTTGACGTTTAATGTACGAACTTCGTATTCTCTAACGAAAAACCGCGACGAACTCGTCCACAAGCTCGCTCACAGCCTCGATTCCTAATGTCAAATCAAACAGCTAGGATTTAAGACAAAGGCTGTCTCGACGTCGAGCTCGTTGACGAACGCAGCGTCGAATGTGTGAATAAGAGAATAGCATAGCTGACTGTACCTTTTTTACGCGCTAGTGCGAGAAGTGGCTCATTTTACGTCAGGTCCAAAACTTCGGAGGGCCATTTGTACTAAAAAACGTTGTACGAGACACGTGCAAAAAGGAAATTCGAAACGAGTGGCGATGTTTTAAATCGACATTTCATGTTTTTCGCACTTGTGTCGTAATTTACTATTATGCGAAAATCTTCTTCATCAAGATCCCTACTAAGTTGCATTATGAATTTATGACCGTATGACTCCCTGTCTTTTAAATAAAATTTTGCCCATTCTTTTATTTTTTTCCTGTTTCTCAATTGGTGTTGTAGCGACAATGATTGCCACAACTAACGTTATTTTAGCTTCTTTGGATAAAGTCGGAGCACGGAGTTGAGAAATGGTGTAAGGTAAGGTGGGGTAAGATGAAACGGTTTTTTTAATGGGGTAAGACAAAAAGTCGTCCTTCTAGCACAGCATCTGCTGGTAGCTTTTTGTCTTACCCCATTAAAAAAACCGTTTCATCTTACCCCACCTTACCTTATCTAGAAATATAGATGGCCTCGTATTGAAGTTTTGTTTGTGTGTATAGATGTGTTTATTTTTTATTGTATTATTTTTTTTATTGTATAACTAGCAGTTACCCGCGGCTTCGCCCGCGTTCTAATATCTATTCACTGCGTGTTAATGTTTTCCCGCGATTATCTCGCGTTTGCCTTAACCGATTTAAGTGTGGCGGATGGTGCTTTTACCCGCGGTTCGGCCGCGTTCTATCAATTTTTATCTCGGTCGTATTAAACTTAAGACCTAAATTCAAGAAGCGAACTTTTCTTGCAATTTTGACTTCAAATTCCATATGAAGAACTTTTCATCTTCTCGGTATCGATTTTTATCAATATTAAATCAAAGTTCTAGAAATGTTAGATGTGATAGCTTCTCACTTTTTGTACCTACCTCAAAATCGTTATGAAAAACCCCCTTGGATCCTAAGATACCGATTTTTATTAAGGTCGGATTCAAAATAAATAAATTCAAGGTGCCGACCATTTTGTGCAAATTCGACCTCAAATTCATTACTTGAAACGTTTTGACATTTCAGATATCGATTATTATCAAAATCTGCTATCATCTTTACCATCTGGTAGCCGACAAATGTTTTTTATCATTAAAAGTTTACTACACACTCACATAGGTGATTGATGTTTTGATGATAAACTATCATTTGTCGTTTCCCAGGCCTTACAAAGATGACCATAATTAGCCAAGCTAATTAACATTTGAAGAAAGTCAATATTGTTACCGTTTCTTGCAAAATTGACTTCTGCTTCATTATTATGAACAGATCAGTCAGAACTTCAGATTACCACCGATTTTTATGACGGACAATATCGAAACGGAAATTGAACAGGCGGCCTTTTTTGCAGTTTGTTAATAAGAACCTCTGGGATCCCGATACATCGATTTACACAATTGGATCAAAAATGACGAAATTTATGGTGACGGCTGTTTTGACTTTATAAAAAACCTCTTGGATACACAGATATATGTACTTTTGATTACTATCGCGTGAAAACTCAGGAAAACTTAAAAGGTTACTAACGTTGGTTAACATGCTATATTTAGTATTTTTTGGAATCAGAAATAAACACAAAAACGATACCCCTGTCATAACCCGCAAACCCATGAGACCATAAAAGAGGAGATGGTATTTCACGTACACCTCGGTACAGCGACACGATAGACTATAGAAACGATAACCATGTTGTTTTTTTTACTGTTAACCTTTTTACCATTTTCAAGAGTTGAATTCTCAAAAAAACCTAAAACATGTCTTTAGTCATTTATACATTTTGGGAATACTCATGTGAAGTTTCGGATAAAAGAGTTTAAATAGTCAAGTTTCCCCGTACACACTTTGGACCCCCATTGCACCCTCTAATGGGTGGATTTTGACTTAACCTTTCTTAGAGCATCCCTACACCCTCAAAGAAACCTACGCGCTATATTTGGAATCTCTAGAACCAGAAATAAACATAAATAATAAAATTATATTGATATTTTTCGAATTTTACCCCATCACACCTTAACCGTGTACATAGTATATCACGTCTGCCATGTTAAATTTTAAAATCGTTATTATATTCGTGATCTACGTCCCGATAAACCATGGAAACGATACCCAACTTGATTTTTTCAATTCGTCACCCTTTTTACCTTTTTAAAAAACCTTAAACATACCTTTACTCAATTGCTTTTAAGAATACTCTTGCGAAGTTTTGGATAAAATAGTTCAACTAATCTTATTTCGCCATACAAACTTTGGACCCCCATTTCAACCCCTTAGAAGGTGAATTTTGAAAAATCCTTTCTTAGTGCTCGTTACACTATAAAAGGAACCTACGTGCCAAATTTGGAGTCTCTAGGACCAGGGGTTTAGGGGCTTCAAAGCATACTGCCAGTCGTTCTATACATGCAGCCTATGGGTTAACCATACGCAGAAGGCATACAACGACCTGCGGATACAGTACAACAACGCGTACAGAGCGTTGTTGCGGCTGCCACGTCATTGCAGCGCCTCCGCGATGTTCGCGGAGACTGACACGGCGGGTTTCGCCGCCATCATGCGCGCGCGCTGCGCCTCCATGCTACAGCGGGTGCGTGTCAGCCGCAACATGCTCCTGCGCGCTGTTGCTGATAGGTGGGATTCGCCATTCTTGAAGCGGTGGATCGGGCTTCATGCCCTTAAATAATGATGTTTTTATTTTTTAGTTTAATTTAGTTTACTTTATATTGTTTTCCTTTAACACTACTTCTAAGCACATATATTTTACTAACATAATATGGATCATTGGTCTGAAAATAAACGTTTATTATTATTATTATTCCCTTTATTTTAATATTCTCTTAGGCTAGGTTGATATAATATGGTTATAAAAGTAAAATACAATACAACATACAAAAACAATATAAAATATAAACACATTATAAAAACCTAACCTAGGGTGCCGCCGGCAACGGGGCGGGCCCAAGCTGCCGGTGGTTAAGGTCGCAGAGAGAGGAACCGACGGACTATCCGCGCCGTGTCCAGGATTACCGCCTTCTGCATCTGACCCTTGATCCAGCCATCTAGCGAGAGACTCTTAAGATGTTGGTCGAGACTCTTCGCTATTAAACCGTTCGCTGTAACGACTATCGGGACTATGATCGTCGAGTCAACATCCCACATGGCGGTTATCTCGTGGGCCAAGTCGAGGTACTTACTGGACTTGTCCTTTTCGGCCTTCACGAGATTCTCATCATGGGGGATGGTGACGTCGACGAGCACAGCCCGGCGCTGCGATCGATCTACCAGCACGATATCAGGCTTATTGGCTACAATAGTCCTGTCCGTGATGATAGGTCGATCCCAATAGAGCGTGGCACGACCATTTTCGAGAACTGGTGCAGTTGTGTACTTGTAGTATGGCACTTCGACGTCCACAAGGCCGTATTGAAGAGCAAGCTGCTGGTGTATAATACTGGCTACGAGGTTATGTCTGTGCAAGTACTCGGTGTTAGCAATCTGAGAACAACCGGAAATAATATGCCTGAGTGACTCACCGGGACGGCGGCATGCCCGACAAATGTCGACCGTACCGTCCTTCAGGATATATTTCCGGTAGTTATTCGTCATGATAACCTCGTCAGCAATTGCACAGGCAAAACCCTCGGTTTCTCCGAAGAGGTCCCCGAATCGTAGCCAGTTCACCGACGCGAGCAGATCTACGTCAGGTCCCGTGAGGGCCTTGTAGAACCGCCCGTGTAGCTCCTTGCTCTTCCATACCGCCCTGCGGTCCTCGGTGCTTAGTACCACAGGTTTGCGCCAGTTCTCTTTTGCCAAGGAGAGCGGCGTGAAGTTCCGGTCTACTGCCACCACATCACGATGCATCCCGCACTCATTGTTAAGAAAATAGTTTCTAAGATTGTACACCTCGTGGTTGTGGAGGTTTTTGGCATTTAAGAAGCCGCGGCCCCCACACCTCCGCGGGATGTACAATCTCATAACTGATGAGCGCGGGTGTAGCATTCGATGTGTGGTAAGCAGTGTACGGACCCTTCGATCCAGGGCGTCCAGCTCGGTCTGAGTCCACCTTAGTATGCCAAAGGAGTATGTGAGTATGGGCATTACCCAGGCGTTGAAGGCGCGCACTTTGTTGCCTCCTGACAAAAGACTGTTAAGTACTTTTGTGAGCCGGCTGAAAAAGCGCTCCTTCACCGCCTGTCTAATTCCCATATCTTCAATACCCAAAGACTGTGACATACCAAGGTATTTATAGGTTTCTGCTTCCGAGATAGATCTGAACGACATTGTCTCAGAAAGCTGTAAATTTGTTGAATTTACTACTTTCCCCCGCTGCACATGCATAACCGCACACTTATCGACACCAAACTCCATATTGATGGCAGTAGGTATATATTGGGCATACTAGATCACTTTAATACTGATTGCTGCAACGGAACGGAAACAAACATCAATAATAACCTGAATTTCATCAGAAACTGTAAAACGCATTTGGCCGCTCACTGCGTTCGCTCTATGCGGGTTACAGTTTCTGTAGAAATTCAGGTTATAATTGATGTTTGTTTCTGTTCCGTTGCAGCAATCAGTATTAAAGTGATCTAGTATGCCCCAATATATAACTACTAATCAACTTGTTCAAATTATCATTAAAGTGATCTAGTATGCCACAATATATACCTACCGATCAACTTGTTCAAATTTATTTATACTACTGATCAACTTGATCAAATTCGTTAACAGTTATTTTGTCGTGTGCTTGTCAACTTATTTATTATAAAACAATGCATGATTAATTAGTTAAAGGAAAAGCAAAAACACACCATATACACAGAGCTGATCAGTTTCTGTGAACATGTAGACCCCCAAGGCGTTATGAGCCCTGGCAGAGGATCTCACAACATTCATCGGTCTATAGTACCAAGTAGACTTTCGATTGCTGTGTGTGATAAAGTACGTTCCACTTTACAGAGCTGGCCAGGCTCCGTTAGGTGGAGTGCGACTCCCAAGGAGTAGTAAATCCCTGGCAGAAAGCCGCCGTACTTTTGGTTGGATCCTCCTTACACTATCGACCGGTATAGTGAAGAATTCTCCGTGTCGTACAGTACCTACCATGAGGTATAGGGTTATACACTGTACACGCCACTGCGTATGTGTTTACCGTCACCACGTTGTATTTGTACAGTACCTACCGTAAGGTCGGATTATTTACCGTACACGTTACCACGTTACAAATTCAACATTATAAAGTTGGCCAGACATTATAACATTGAACTTATAGGAGTATAATGACATCCGGTCAGCGTTGTCACCAGTACTCCGTCATTACCATCGTCATAACTTGTATTTATACAAACTATTATAAAAACTTCATAAGCGCGATGTAGGTCTGAAGATCTGATTGGTTGATACATGTGACGTGGATATACAGAGTTTTATTGTGTTTTGAGCATATATAATGACTAATTTCAACAATATTTCTATCATATTTAAGTTCGAAATACAATATGCGAGACTATTGAAATCCAAATTACGTGTAAACATGTCTTCACAATATAAACCAATAAAAGAATAAATTAGGTTTATGCAAAATCAGTCTTATTCCCTAAACATGAAGACTATTTCATTTTACTTTAAAGTTAAATTAGGTACATAATATTGTGTGAAGACATTTCGTACTTTGTCACAGTCACATTCAATATGAAACCCGTTAGAGATGTCATATTGCTCTTGCTGTGACAAGGTGCGAAATAGTACGAGAATCAATTTCCTTATCTGGACGTAGGTAGTGTACTATTAACCCACTCAACGCAAATAGTCGAATCTACTTATATGCTTTGTTCCTTTCACACTTTGGTATAAACAAGCGATAGAGTATGTACATATCAGAGGAGTCGTACGAAGGTAATTCACTACGAGTGTTCAAAGAATAACTGTGTAGTAGACTGGTCACTACTTCTACCTTTATGTAATGGATATGAAAATGAAAGTTTTATGAAAAAATATATATGATATAGGTATGCCAGGGAAAATATTTAATGCGCTTTTTTTTATTTGCTAACCTATTTGAGTATCCCACTGCTGGGCAAAGGCCTCTCCCCTGGCTCTCCATGACTCCGGATTCTGTGCCTCTTCCGGCCAGTTGATTTTTTAAATCTTAATTTAAAATTATTTTCCAACGAAATAGACTAGAAGTTTTCATATTTAAATGCAGTAAATGAAAAACGATATCACTTTCTACCATGTCTCTATATAAGTCATTTATTTCTTAACAGAATAGGTAGTATCTTATCAGTCTATAAAAAAATGGATTCATTAACTATATATGATTTTCATAAAATATTAAATATGAACGTGTTTGGAAAAATACAATTTATATTTGGTAGTAAAAAATACCACTTTAGTGCTCGTACAGATTCGTATGAAAACATGGATGCTAAGACATACACCTGGGATATACTGACAGATATTGAAAAAATGGATACTAAACTTGAAGTGTATGAACAAAGTGGAAATTATTTTATAAAAGTTATTAAACCTATTCGAGTGATACAAATTAATTTGACTCATGATGAATTTTACGATTTACTACCATATTTGAAACCTAATATGTAAGAAAGTGATATTTTGTACTTATATCTTGAATAATTCCACTGTATAGGTATACTGAATATTTGGTGTTATTATTTGTTAAAAATAAAAATGTTAAAAGTTTTGATAAAATCTTTAATCATTGAAAAACTTTTTGTATGTTTGATTTTGTTATAAATTAGATGTTATAAGAATAAAAAATTTAATTACTTAAGTATTAATTTAATCCTTTACACCATACCCACTAACTAGGAAAACTCAAATCCTACATCTTTTCCCCACAAACTATTTAATAGGTACTTTCGATATTATTGATGAAAACGAATGTACACATCTACGGAGTCACTGATCATTAAATTGGATGACGCAATACATGCGTTCCAAAGAGTGCCGGCTATGAACGGCGCCTTGTGAGCCTATATGATACTTTTGTTTGTCATGTGTTATATTACTTGTACTGTAATATGTATACGTTGTCATGTATTAGGGCTGTACATTGTGATTTTATTACGTATGTATGTTCGTCTTCCTTTTCATAATAATTTCATACCTGTAAATAGGCGTTCAAATTTGGTTATTAGAAATTAATCCATAAACTTGTATACCGTCCTTAATGGTTGTGTTTCAAAAGAAAATTACTTGACCTAAATTAAGTTAAAGCTTTTGCAGTATTAACGTTTTACTAAGCTCAATATAGTAAATACATTTAGTAATCATTTACTTAGTTAAGGTCATTGTAGTGTTTGTTTTACATTAGCGGGTGATGCATCATGTAATGAATACTAGTTATCTTTTTTACTGTATCTGTTTAGCTCAATGATCAGCTGGTAGAGAATGCCTTTTAACATTAAGTTCACCATTTGTACAATATTCGATGTTTTGTGTAATAAAGTTAAAATAAATAAAATATAACTAAGTTATTTCCATTACATTACCTACATTACAAAAAAGTGATAATGTAATCTGACGTATTTTAATGTAATCAATTTTAAAATAAACGATAGTGACAACCCTTAGAAGTAGAGAAATACTGCACTGATATGTAGAAAAATGTTCCCATCAACAAAAGCTTTTGATAATTGGATCGTGAATTAAAGAACTTAAGACATAAAATTGCATTTGAATTTTGTCTTGAGATAAACCTTTTATAGCTTAGCAGAAAATTTTGTTCTTCGATTTCAAAATTAATGAAAATTTTACATTTTTACTGCGAATTTCCTGTGGGAAGCAAGTGCTTTAAATAAATACATTTGTGATTTATTAATTTGGATAAACATGTAAGTAAGTCCCTACCTTAAATTGAATTCATTTATTTTGCTCATATAATTAATTTCTTTTAAATATTTTAAAAATAAAAGGTTGTGTTTTCATACTTATTAACAATTTTGTTCTTTTACTAGGTCGGACTCAGAATTTGAAACCTTCGCAAACCTGACCCCTATCGCTAATAAAAAGAAACCTGAGAAATTCGACTATTCAGCGAGGTAATCTTGTGTTCTATAAAAATTTTTAGACTATTTGATAAATTGAAATTATTTAATACTAATTATTATTATTTTTCTTTAGATCGGATTCAGATGACACAATTAACTTGAACGCCCAGACGGTAAAAAAGCCAAGGACACCTGCAAAGAAAAGGTACGTGTATGAAAATCAGCCTTAGTTTAAGTACCTACCTGTTTTTTTTACTGTTTCGTTCGTTAGTACTAAAGAGTGTCTGTGTATATTTATTAAATTTTTATTGATTGATTACTCGTATTAAACCTAGTTTGTGTCATTTTCAGATCTGTGGAAGGTGAAACAAAAGAAGCAGGCAATAAAAAACAGAAGGCATCGACTTCAAAATCGTAAGTATTCATTGTTTTTGACGTGATTAAAAGTTTTGTCGAGTTAATTGTTTTTCATGTTTTTTTATTCATTAGTACCTATTTATTTATTTAAAGTTTATTGCACAGTATTAAAATAAATAAATAAATAATGACAAATGGTAAACTTAATATCGTATGGCATTATTTATTAATCAATCAGTTATTTTTTATTTAATTTACTTATATTGTATGGATTTTGATAGTCTTATGGCGGTATATTTATTAGGTATTATTTTATTGCTCAGGTCTGTGAAGAAAAATGAAGAACCACTGCCGTGGAACAATTCTTTCGACTTGTTTGGCTTGCTGACAAAGGACGAGGTAGCTACTGCGGGTCAGAAGGAGACTTCAGTTGTTCTACCAACGGTCCTGACTTCGCGTGTAGCCAACGGGTCGGTGGTTCGACGCAAATACATCGATGGTGAATTTTACGTAGAAATTAAGGTTTACAAAACAGCTGATGCCATTTCAGTGGACCGCCAAGACCGTTGGCAAAAGGCTCTTAATTCATTGAAAATCCAAATAGACAGCAACGGCGAAGAGTGGAAAAAACTTCAAAGTTTTTTCAAAAGTGCGCGTAAAGCGTTGGCTGACACGGAATCAGTCTTTTACGCTCATAAAGCCGAATAATTGTTTTTTTCTTTTTAATGTTTTTTTTCTTACCCATTTTTTTTAAATAAGGGTTAAAAATCATTTTATTTGCACAGTGCAGTATATATGTGCTAGGTTTCTAAGTTTAGGTTTGCTGTTTCATATTAATTAAATATATTAAAATGCCATTTTGTTCAAGCTGTTCGATTACTATCGAAAAGCGTAAATGGGTAGGCCATTTACGCAGCAATCTGCATAAAACAAATTGTTCGGAAGAGTATATAAAAGGTGTTTTTAGAATATCGTCTGCGTTTCGTTCGAGAATTGCTACTTATAAATTGATTGCAGATGATGATGAATCAATTTTACTACCAGCAGAATTTTTAAATTCTTTATGTGATAAGGTGCAATATCTGATAAATGAAGCCATTCAAATCCATACGTCGGTGAAGGTTAATTTTGAACTATTTAGTTTATTTTATTTATGTAAAGATGATACACAAGAAATAAAATCATTTTGTACTAAAAACATGATAATCCATACACATTATGACTTTGAAAAAATTTTCACATCAATCACTGCAGAGTTAGTGAACAAAATAGAAAGTTTTCAGCATAAAGACAGTGGATGGTCGTTTTTGAGTAACTCACATCTTGAAATAAACATAAATAAGTACGAACCGATGAAAGGGTCTAGTTTCTTAGAATTGCCTGCATTTATAAAAAATAAAAAGGCATGTATAAATATCAAAAATAAAGATGATTGCTGTTTTCTATGGAGTGTTGTTGCAGGCTTGTATCCTGCGAAACGGAACACGAATCGTACTACCTCTTATCCACATTTCAAAGATGTTTTAAATATAGAAGGTTTAACATATCCAGTCACTTTCCATGACATTTCATTATTTGAACGCAACAACACTAGTACAAGTATAAATGTGTATGGTTTAAAAGACACAAACGTGATTGGACCTCTTTACAAATCAACATATAAAAGAGAACATAGAATAAACTTACTTCTTCTAGAAAAAAATGAGCAGACGCACTATTGTTTAATAAAAAACTTGTCTAGACTCGTTAGGAATCAGATAACGAAGCATCATAGTGCACTACATTTTTGTGATAATTGCCTTTTGTTTTTTAATAGCAACGAACAGTTAATCAACCACAATTGCCTACGCGTTGCGACAGTGTTACCAAAACCAGGCAGTACTATTAAATTTGATCACTATGAACGAACACAAACGGTGCCTTTCGTCGTTTATGCAGATTTCGAAACATTATTAGAAACATATCAGGGCTGCAGCAATAAGCCTACAATATCAGATTCCTTTTTATTTCAGAGACATATACCAGTAGCATTCGCTTTTAAACTTGTGTGTTCTTATGATGAAAATTTAAATGATTATGTTTCCTATAGAGGTCCCGACTGTGTTCAAGTATTTGTTGAATCTCTCTATAAAAAAGTTGAAGATATATCTAGAATTTTAGGGATATCAAAACCAATAATAATGACTGAGTCAGACTGTGAAGCATTTTCGAATGCGATAATTTGCTATATTTGTCAGGGTCTCTTATGGGAAGAAAATAAAGTTCGTGATCATTGTCATTTATCAGGAGTGTACCGTGGTGCAGCTCATTCGCAGTGTAATTTGAAACTTCAGGTCCCGCGTTTTCTTCCTGTGTTCTTCCATAACCTTTCTGGGTACGACTGTCACCTATTTGTTAAAGAACTGTGTAAATCTCCAGGCGAAGTAAAATTAATTCCAAAATCCATGGAAAAATATATTTCATTTACAAAATATGTATTTTTGAAAAATGAAGAATGTTTTTCGCTCCGGTTTGTAGATTCTTTTAAATTTTTAGACTCCAGTCTAGACAATTTGGCAGAAAGCATGGATAAATCTGATTTTTTCCATTTAAGAAAAACTTTTCCAGATACAAATCAATTCAAGTTATTACTCAGGAAAGGTATTTACCCTTACGAACATATGAAATCTTGGAAATCGTATGAAGAAAAAGAGTTACCCTCTCAGAATGATTTTTTTAGTTCGATATCTAACCAGACGGTAACTAGTGAACAGTTTGAACATGCTAAATTAGTGTGGAAGACATTTAAAATCATGGATATGGGACAGTACACAGATCTCTATTTAAAAACTGATGTTCTACTTCTTACTGATATATTTGAACATTTTCGAAAAACAAGTAAATTACATTATAAATTAGATCCGGCATTTTATTTAACGGCACCAAGTCTATCATATGATGCAATGTTATTAAAAACTAATGTCACTCTAGAGCTTATACATGATTTTGAAATGATTCGTATGATACATAGGGGAATCCGTGGTGGGATATGCTTGTGTTCGAATAGATATGCTGAAGCTAATAATATGTATATTGAAAATTATGATAAAAATAAAGAGGATTCGTATGTGGTGTATATTGACTGTAATAATCTTTACGGTTATAGTATGTGTCAGTACCTGCCTTATGCGGGATTTCAGTGGTTGAACGAAAATGAAATTGAGTCATTTCAAGTTATGAAAATATCCGATGAAGGCACTTTTGGTTACATTTTAGAAATTGATTTAGAATATCCAGATTATCTTCATACTAGTCACAATGATTTACCTTTTTGTGCAGAAAAAATGGTAGCTCCTGGCGGGATGATGGAGAAACTGATACCAAATTTATATGACAAATACAATTATGTCATTCACTATGTTCACCTTAAAACTTGCATTAAACACGGTCTTATATTAAAAAAAATTCATCGTATTATAAAATTTAGACAAAGTAAATTCCTTAAGCAGTACATCGATTTAAACACAGAATTAAGAAAAAAAGCGGTGTCACAATTTGAACAAGACTTCTTTAAGTTATTAAATAATAGTGTGTTCGGTAAAACCTTAGAAAACACCGAAAATAGGGTGACAGTCAAATTTGTCAATACTTGGGTCGATCGTCATAATATTTCTAAAAAGAAAACCGGTGCGTGTGACTTAATAAACAAACCTAATTTTCATCGGATTTCAATTTTATCGGATGATTTAGTAGCAATTCAAATGAAACCCGATAGTGTTAAATTGAACAAACCGATTTATATAGGTTTTACTGTGCTAGAACTTTCGAAAAGCCATATGTATGACTTTCACTACTCTGTTATGAAACCTCATTATTCTAACCGTCTTAGCCTTTTATACACTGACACAGATTCATTTGTATATTCCATCAAAACGCAGGATTTTTACAGAGATTTGCAATTGTATTTTTTAGATCACTTTGATACAAGCAATTTGGAACCAAACAACCAGTTTAATATTCCTCTAAAAAATAAAAAGGTTCCCGGTTTATTTAAAGATGAGCTCAAAGGTAAAGTTGTAAAAAAATTTGTTGGGTTACGTTCCAAATTATATTGCATAACAACGACTTGCGGCTTTGACATCAAAAAGGCAAAAGGAATTAAAAAACCTGTAGTACGCGACCTTAAAATTTCTGAGTATAAGCAAGTACTCCTCACAGATCTAATAATACGTAAAAAACAGGCACTGTTTAAGTCAATTAAACACGAGCTATGTACGCTGATTGTGAATAAAGTGGCATTATGTAATAATGATGATAAAAGATTCATAAATATGGATAAAATTACTACTTTATCTTGGGGACATAAGAACATTAAAATGTAATGCAGCACTGTGCAAGTAAACATCTTTCTTTGTATTCGTTATTATTTTTTGGTTGAAGTAAAAAAATATATATATAGAGACGAATAATATATGTATAATCAACCTTACTGCTTTCATATTAAAGTTTTATTTTTGACACTATGTTCGTATATCTTTTTTTTTACTTTGACTATACTTAAATACATTATCAAGGTGTTATGTATTATAATATAAGGTAAAAGGGGCTCAATAAAAGGTAAATTAAAGTAACGAGTTTTTTTTTTATACCATTTCCTTTTTTTTATAACCCAGTAATAACACTTTTTTTTTTGCCTAAATAAATAAATTGTAATAGTATCAGAATTTATTTTAGTTATCAACTTATCAAGTAAATGAAGTACAAACCACATCGTTTGTAACTGTACAGTCAGCCAATTACAACCCTAGGTCATTGTAGAACTAAGTCTTAGTGTAGTGACGCTATAAAACAGATAGTATGAATTGTCTTACTGCTTGTCATTTTGACATGGTTCTAGAGTGGTCTAGGGTTCCAATTAGCTGACTGTACGTAGGTGGGCTTTATTAGAAAAGATCTACCAATTACCAGTTAACATTGTAAGCTGTGTTACCGAACGCAAATCGTAACTTAATAAACATACTTGTTAGATGACACTTACTCCACAGCAAACTGATTAACCATATAGGTATATGATAAGTTATAATTTTTCTAAACAATCACTAGCTGACAAACTTGAATAGGTACATTATTTTATCGACTATGATTTTTGCTGACGCTTACGTATAAATAGCAATACCTATACAGAGTGTTGTCTGTAACAGGAGCATTAAATTTATCCATAGATAGTACTTCTCAAACCTATCAACTCTAGTTCATCGACTTTTGAAAATTATGTACTCTGTAGGTGATCACTTATTCAAACAAACTAGATACACTATCTAGAACATATATCAGTATTTGTCGTCTCTTGTCATAGTACAGAAATGGCAAAGTTCGCAATACATTGCGTACTCTAACAAACTTAGAAGTGTGATAAACCTCAAAACATACGTAATTATCAAAAGTTGTTGAACAAACATTGTTTAGTTTGAGGAGTACTACCTATGATTAAATTTATTAGTTCTGTTACAGGCAACACCCGGTATACGTTATTTACGTCATAATGCTAATAAATAGTAAAAAAAGCTGATTGTAGTGTTTATTTCTATTTCAGTAACTTTAGAAGTTTCATTTTTCACTGTGAACTGCCGGCAGCTAGTCATTACGATGGATAGTTTCTCTTTAAATCATGTAAGTTTTATTTATTTAAATTATTATTGATCTTTGAAAGAAATATATGTTTGAAATCGAAAGTCTTTCGTTTTAAACTTTTAATGTTTGTAAATGTTATGATTATAATTAGTGTATGTTCATAGTTATGATATACCTTTAAATTATTTATTTTGTCTTATTGCTTAGGATTTCGATTCGGATGTTTACGCTCAAGACCCTTTGGAAGGATTCACACAACGTATGGATGAATGGAAAAATGAAGACTTAATGAAAACTAAATCCAGTAAAAATGGCAAAAAAAAAGCACTAGATTCGCAATGTAAAAATAAAAGAAAACGTAAAGATCGGGCCCGAAAATCCTATATAATTAGCAAAGAGCTTCAAAGGGGACACCGTTTAATAAAAATTAAGATATTTGACTTTACAGAGTGCAAGTCGGAGCCAATAGATTTATCATCTGACGATAGTGACAGTGAGTATTTAAGTGTGAGCGCACAGTATGTTGTGAAACATCCTGTTGATGAAATTTTGGACTCTACCGAAAACATTATTAATAAAATTTCAAAAGAAATTAGCAAGAGGGGTTTGTAATCGCTAAAATATTTTTTTAAATAAAAGTAAGCATTGAAAAAAGTTGTTTTATTTATATTATCATTTTAATTTACAAAAATAATCAAGAGTTTTTTTTTAAAATACAATAACTAATATTACACAGAAAATTCAATAAATCAATTGAAATTAAACTCATAATTGTCATCATACCATTTTTTGATACAAATTACATTTCTCAAAGCACAATTTTTAGTATGATTAAAACAATTATAAAAGTTTTTTTCTGCACAGTACGTTTTGTACATATTTTTAAAATTAGGACATCCTTTATCTCCGATATCTATTACAGTACAAGTTTTACAGTAATCTGTAATCCATTTTACTTTTTCTAGACCTTTCACAAAAATTAACCTGTTTTCAAGATATCTTGTAATAACACGTTTAAACTCTCTATGATCTATCATCCCATCATTCCATAGGATTCCTAGGTTTTTTTCTATCCACGAAACATTGCGTTTCTCTTCAGACGAAAGGCGAGAGTAAGGGTAAGGCGACTTTATTAAAAACACTTGGTTATAATGCTGAGTAGCTAATGCTAGTTCCTTAATAACAAAATTATTGCTCGAGTCTTTGAATCCCTGAACATCAACAAAGACGTATTTAGAATTCATGATATTTTTTTAACAATGTTAGTGAGTGGTTGATATTCTATAACACAGTCGTTAAGTATGAGGCAATATGCAGTAGTTTGATCTGGGATTTCTACATCAGTTTCAATTTCCACACTAACATCAATAGGTCCTGATTTTAAGGTTTCGCTTTGTCTGGAGCAATTTATAACATATAAGGGGGCTTTAGTCTTAAAATCATATATATCTACCATTGGTTCTGGTTTGCGTCCGTAAAACGACTGTTGAAATCTAGCATACTGTTCATATAATAAAGCATACTTGTCATCACTAAACCTTACGTTAAGATTTTCGTAAGGATAATAGTTAGAGTTTAAAAACACTTTTACTGTACGTATATTACAATGATCAAAATGAGAAGCATTTTTCAAAGCATTGTTTTTTCTATTGGTTTGAAAAGATATTATAACGTATCTAGGACGTTCTAACTGTGATGAAGTTTTAATCGACCATGTATGTTTTGTGCTCTTGGGTAGTAGTGGATATTCGTACATATCCCAGTTTCTAAAAGCTAAATTTAACGGTCGGTTTCTTTCCAATAATTTCAACATATTAATTCTAACACGGTCTGAAACTTTTATATGAGGAACTCTCCATGCTATTTTATCAATAATTATCTCTGTCAATACTTCATCGCTGTTAAGTTTTACTGCATTTAAATTAGTGTTACTACGTAAAAGAATTAATTCATGCTTGCAATTTATTATGATTTTATCAAAATCTTCCGCAAACCCGAGAATTTTGTTTAATGGTATAGATACAGCAAAATTACCTGTTTTCTCTTTTGTCCCATTAATGTCCCAACCCCATGCCTTTGAAGTCTTAGCCTCATTTTCGTTCATGGATATAAGGGACTTCATAGTGGTAGTGATACCAGCATTTTTTACCCTATCTATCTCTACTCCATTCAATTCATATCTTATATCATGAAACAAAAAAAGAAAAGGATTATTTGTAAATTCAAAACTAGACACTAGTTCCTTAGAGTCTTTCTTATGCACTTTAACGGAACCTTCTATGTACAAAGTGCTTGCAGACGGTAATATGTATAAATCTTGTTGATTAATAGGTATGCGAATTTCGTCATTTCTGTTAAATGAGGTTACATATGGTTTATACGAATGAAATTCATAGCTTTCAATTGAAGTATCATAGATGAGAGGTTCCGAAACGTTTAGAATATTCATTTTAAAAGACCGATGAGCTTTAAAAACTTTTTGTTGTCTTTAGTTAAATTTATTTTCGTTGATGGTGATCGTTTGATGGTGCGTGTGACACTGTTAGCTTTACAATAGTATTCCGACTTTTTATTAAAATCTAACATCGTAACTTTTTTACATGCAAATACAGTTGAACTTCTTCACCGCGGAGGTTTACTAAATTATTGTTTACATCTAGTATTCTTATATTTATTGAACTAATAGTATTTTGATTCACCGGGAAATAAATTATATTTTTAGGCACTTCAATAATTCTGTAACCCGGGGGTACATTTGGAACAAATTCGTGAATTATATGGCTTGAATTTCCATTTACATAGGATCCACATACGATGTCACATTCGACTCTTAGAACGGTTGTAGACAGAATGTTAACAGGAAATTGAGATTGCGTTAATATATTGGCTTTCACTGTTACATTACCAAACCCTAATATACTTCCAATTGAGTTTTTATTTGAAAAATTTACATCCTTAGAACAGAGAATAGATGTTTTAAGTGTGTTATTATTACAAGTTAAATTGAATGAACAGTTTTTTACATTCTCTTTTAAATAATCACCGATATCTTGAAGTTCATAAGAACCAGTAGGGATTTGTATATACTCTCCATCATCTCCGTAATAAAAGTTATTGTTTCTGTGGTCTACGTTTGGAATTGAATTAAATGTAGCAAAATATAAAAGTCCACATTCATATTGACCATCGAGTTGTAAAGCAGGTGAATAGCTAGTAGTTAAACAAGAATCATAACCGGACACAGATACTGTGAATGACATGATGCTAATGTGATTAGTACATTCGTGTTCGCTATTTATATTTCTCCCAGAAGTTAATTAAAAAACTCAAACACAAGTGTCCACAATTGGTAGTATTGAAATTTTGATATGTTTTATAATTATACAAAATACTGTGAGGCTTTAAATATGACACGAGTTCCAAAGGTGGTTTTACGTTACCATAGCTATTAAAGTAGACACAATATTTATTAATCTTAGCATAGGCTACCCAGTGAGTGCCCTCATTTTTGGAACTATCTAAATTTAAAATAGCACATTCTTTGTGTCGAGGTCGATCGGGCAAATCATCACGCATGTATACCCCACGAAAATAAGGAATATTATTAGAAAATTTTAATAAGTCTATATTCGTGAGGGCTCTTTTAGGTAGCCTTTTTATTAGTTTTTTGCAGTGTTTAAAAATAATCCATTCCCTTTTTTGTACGGTTTTACATATAAACCTTTCCCTAAAGCAATGGACTCCATCATTTTATTATGACGTTCTGATTCATGAAGTCCTTTTTGTGCAGATTTATAATCTTGAACTGCTTTAGCAATACCTGCTGCTCCTCCAGCTAGTGATCCTAATGCAGATAAACCAGCAAATATAGGTATTAAGGGTAAAATACCGCCAGTTTTTGGTAAAGGAATAACTCGTGGCAAACGTACTTTATGTTTTGAAATATACTTTTTTGCAGCTAAATACGCTGACTGAATAGCGTGATGACCATTTTTTGGTTTTCTCTTTTTTAGTTTTGAACGAATTTTATTTATAACGGATTTAAAGGTCTTAATTCCTGCTCCTCTTCGTAATTTTGTTTTCATAACCCTGTTAACTAGCCATGATGCTAGTTTTTCTCCTGTACTAGCATTTTTCGACTGAGTTCTTTGTTTTGCCATGTTAAGCAAAATCAAATCTGCTTTATGTCGCTGATCCAAGTCCTTAAATTTTGAATATGCAATGTCGTGTTGCTTGCAAGCTTCGTCTAGTTTATTTATTCCTTTATCCCCCCGCAAAAGTCTTTTTTCTAATTTTGTTCCAGGCCCACAGAAGTTATAACCAGGCAAGTGTGCTTCGAACGGTAAATTATTTATTAAACTATTAATTAGTCCTGTTCCTTTCATTGCTTATATAGCAATGTCAAGAATGTACCATGTAAGTACATTTTATAATCCCACTACACTATCGATGATTTAGTTATCCAACTATTCTCTGAATCACTTAAACCCAACCACTTAACAAATAACTTGTTACCTTTCTTTTTGATAACTTTTTCAATTAAATATACATCAGGACACCTCGTTTTCTGGAGTTCTTGTTCATAAAACGATCCGACTATAGGTTGTTTATGATTATCTTCAAGGAGATAAGTAGGTGGATTACTTTTATTTACTTTGATTATAGTAAACAATTCAGTTGACCAGTTCGGCGTATATCCTTTTTGAAAAGCACCTTTGTATTTACTTATACGAACAGAATCACCAATTTTGAATTTATTTACTTTGATTACAGGGAGACGTCGTGAGTTTTCAATATTTCTCATTATTGAAATTTCATTACGTTTACAAACTTTATTTGGAACATGTTTTGTTGTCCTGTGAACTGTATTATTATAATTACGAACAATTATGTCAATTGGTTGTCCTATCCACATATAGTTACCGACAAGGCTGAAATGTTTAAATAATTTACTTTTTATAGTCTTTATTAATCTCTCAACTATTGATGCCTTTTTTGTTGAAAAGGTGGAATAATGATTAATGTTGAATCTTTTCATTAGATTTTTAAACTCATTGTTGTAAAATTCCTTACCTAAATCAGTTTGTAAATTAGACGGAATACGACCTAAAAGAAGAATTTTCTTAAACGCATTCGAGATTTCTGTTTTACATTTACTTTTGACTGCTACAGTCCAGGCAAACTTTGAAAAAGCATCAATAATTATTAAAATATAACTGAACTGTTTGTTCATAGATTTGAAATTTTGTAAATCGATTAAATCAGCTTGCCACAGATCATCGATGCCTTTCAAAATAACTTTTCGACGACTAAAATTTTTACGTGCAGCTTTATGTATTTCATCTACAATTTGTCGTTTACTCATTTTATCATTAAGGATTTTTCGTTTTTGGTTTTAATTTGTTTAAGGGTTTGTTAGAAGACGACAAATTTGGTTCGTTAACGCTGAATGTTGAAATCAATTTCTCTTCAATTTGTTTGATACGTGATTCGTTACGTTTCAGATTTGATAATATATTTGTAAGATCTGTTTGAATAACCTTAATAATTTGATCAACGTATTGTTTGTTAACAGCTTCGTCTGGAGATAATGGAAATTTAACACCTTTTAATCTGGATGAATGTAAATTATATTCTCCGTCCACAGACTTTGTTAACACATCATTAATTATGTGTGGGCTACTATTTAATCGTAAACGTTTATGCACATGATGACCAAACTTATCAACATTCATACTGTCTGTTTTATATGCAATCTAATTATACACTGATAAAATAGCACCACTACTGTCACTTATATGGACATTCTATTCGCAAACTATTTAATTAATTGTTCCATTCTCACGCAATTCTTCTATAATTGATATGATTTCGTTTTCCAGACCGGTGTTTCCCGCTTCTTTAGAAGCTATTAATAATTTTAATCTTTCAACCAATTCATTTGGATCGTCCCAATAAACATAATCAACTTCTGGCTTTACTATTTTCATTTGCGGTAATGAAATCCCCTTACCTAAATTAAGACTTTCAGTGCTATTGGATTTACCAGTGTATTTAAAAAGAGGTTTTATAATATGCAAGTATTTTATGCCTTTATTACTTTTAATCGGTTTATGTGGACTAAAGTCTCTTCTATGAGCATTACTTTCTACTAATATTGTTTTATAGTTACGTTTATCTTCTTCTGTTATTACATTCATATTTGGAACTTTTTGATATAGCAACTCAATTAAGCCAGGAGTTCTTGTATAAGTATTAGATCCTATTTTGATCTTGTTATCAGTCACATCAACTCGTAATGAACCCATCATAAGTTTTCCACGTTCTATTCGCACACCAAATGGTATAGCATCAAATTCTTTTTTTGAGTACGAAACGGGTGTGCTAAAATTTTGATTCAAGCTTACAGCTGAGGGACATGTAGAGACATCACTCAAAACTTCATTTTTATTTGAAGAAGATACATCACTATCTGTATTATCACTACTCTCATTCATATCGTCATCTTCGAAATCGGATTGAGTTGATTTATATTTATTTTGGAAATCAGGATCAAAAATTTCATCACCATCGAAATCTGCTTGTTGTAAGTTCTCCAATTTAGTTCTTTTATTACTTTTTGAAGAATGTGAATTCAACGTTAAATCACTGGCATTTTTCATACCAGTTCTTACATTATTGACTGTTTTTTCTCGATTTGGTGAAACGTATGAATTATTATAGATACGAGAGTTGCTGTTAGCCAATTGATTAAGAGGTTCAGTGATAGGTTTAAGAACATTTTCAAGAGCATTGTCACTATTCATTTTTATATCTCGCAAAATTTTTACTTTCTTTTTAACAGCTGCAGCTGATTTTAATATTTCTCGCTTTATCTTTTTTTCATCCATGATGCTGTTAGTTTGATACCAGAAGTGGAAATGATAGTATTTCATAGTTTTTTTAACTTTATATTATCAGTTAAATAACGACAAAAGTATCAAATTGCATCCTGTAACACCCCTTATTTTTTTCGCAGTCCTTATTTATAACAACATAGCTGTAGGGGGTACACCATATTTTCGAACATAATTCCTTAAACTGTGACCATGTCATATCTGAATTGACATGTTCATCATAAACGTGTCTTAAATTAATATCATCCTGTTTAAATAGCACAATTAAATTAGCATTATCTCGTATTAGTTGTTTCGGTATTTTACTGTAGGTTTGATTTAAATACAGACAATCGATATTATTGTGTCGACCCATCGCAAAGTAGTCTCTAATGGTGTTTTGATTTTCACACGAGACATCATCAAATATTATCACAGAATTAGGTTTAGCTTCCGATGGACTCAAAACTTCTGCTTTGTCGTGAAACTTATAAAATGTTACACTGGGCACCAGTTTCAACACATTTTCTAAATAAACATATTTAGATTGAAAAAGAGTTTTAGAATAAACATAAACATTTTTAAAACGTAATCCATCTTTGTGCAAAAGTAATCCAAGTACCAAATTGGTTTTTCCTGAATTAGATGGACCACACACAAGTGCTCTTATAGTATTGGGTAGGAGTTTACCATGTCTTGATTGTTTCTTAGAAATGCCAGGGTCAAAATTATGTAATCGAAGTGTGTTAGGTTGTTTTACGAATTTCATATTAGCCAAATTTTCAACGGCATGGCTAATTTTGTGTGTAGCGTAAGAGTGATAAGTCTTTACTAAAATTTACATAACATTTACGAGATTATATAACCAGATCACACGACAAAATAACTGTTAACGAATTTGATCAAGTTGATCAGTAGTATAAATAAATTTGAACAAGTTGATCGGTAGGTATATATTGTGGCATACTAGATCACTTTAATGATAATTTGAACAAGTTGATTAGTAGTTATATATTGGGGCATACTAGATCACTTTAATACTGATTGCTGCAACGGAACAGAAACAAACATCAATTATAACCTGAATTTCTACAGAAACTGTAACCCGCATAGAGCGAACGCAGTGAGCGGCCAAATGCGTTTTACAGTTTCTGATGAAATTCAGGTTATTATTGATGTTTGTTTCCGTTCCGTTGCAGCAATCAGTATTAAAGTGATCTAGTATGCCCAATATATACCTACTGATGGCACTACTGAAAACTTCTGTGGTTCGCAGTAGCTCCAACAAGTCTTGGATATTTGGCGCAAATAATTTGAGATCATCCATGTACAGAAGGTGAGAAATTACTTCACCCTCTCTCCGAAGCCGACAACCTAGTCCTGAATCCTTCAGCAGGGTGCTGAGGGGATTCAGAGCTAGGCAGAACCATAAGGGACTCAGACTGTCACCCTGGAATATGCCTCGCTCGATCCTTATGAAGTCCTGCGGGCCAGAGGGGTCATCTCCACCTCCTGGTTGACGAAGGACTGTGGTCCACTGCCCCATACACGCGCCGAGAAAGGATCTTAAAGCTGCATCAACTTTATACAGCTCCAAGACCCTCTTCAACCATGAATGGGGCACCGAATCATAGGCCTTCTTGTAGTCAATCCAAGCGGCGGAGAGGGCCCCTTTGTTACGCCGGACTTGCTGGCAAATGGTCATGTCGATGAGGAGGAGCTCTTTAGTACCACGGGACCCAACCCTACATCCATTTTGAGCAGAGGCCAGAACATTGTTCGCAACAATGTGCGTGTTAATTTTTGCTCTCAAAATGGATGTAAGGAGCTTGTAGAGTGTAGGCAAGCACGTGATGGGTCGGTAGTTTTTCGGTTCCGTGGTACTACCGGACTTGTAGAGCAGGAAGGTTACACCTGTTGTTAAGGAAGGAGGCAGGGAACCAAGCTCAAGGGCTTGTTGGAATTGCGCTGCTAATCGCGAGTGGGAGCACCGAAACCATTTTAGCCAGAAGTTGTGCAATCCGTCCGGTCCAGGACTTTTCCAGTTCTGGGCAGGGCGGATGGCACAAGTTACATCATCGGCGCTGATGGCAACTGCCTCCATAGGTTCGATGCTCTCGCACTCACGTTCAACAACGTTCATCCAATCGCCTTCGATGTGTCCGACGGGCACCGACCAGATGTTACGCCAGAAATCAGTCATGGCAGTAGCATCCGGCAGATGCGCGTCGGACAAATGATGATCGGTTCCCTCCCACCTTCGGTATAACTTCCTTTGGTCACTTTGGAAGAGACGGTTTTGTTGAAATCGATCCACACGCTCTCTGTAGCGGCGGATACGGCTTGCCCATGCATAAACTTTCTGCTTCAGAAAGTCAATGCGCTCTGTGAGGTTGGCCATGTAGTCGCAAGGCATGATGCCCGTTCCCGCGAATGCCTGGTTCACAAAGCGCATTACTCGGGGGCGGCTATTGCCCCCCCTGAAGCAGATCAGCTTTGCAATGAGAGTCCTAAACGAGTCGATACGACGCTCGATCCGCACTTGCCATGCGGGGACACCCCCGGCGGTCCTAGGTGCACGGTCAGCGTCCGGAAACTTGACTCGAGCAACACGGCACGCCGCGATGGCCCCGCAGTACATGATCGAGTGCGTATCGTCCAAATCTTTACTGGATCGTATGTACGGCTCCAGTAAAGCGTTTAGGGCTCCCATTAACGCTAGATTGCGTCTATTCATGGGCAAGCGTGGTAACCGTGGCCTAGAATTGGGTGTGGAGCGATATTCCATAATCGTCTCTTCCAAAGTCCTCCTCAGATGCTCATCAGTTGCAGTACTTACACTCTGACTCGCGAAATATTCCTCATCGGCACTGGGATCAACCCGCGGCGCCCCCGGTGCCAGGTCGGGTGTCGGCACCGGATCCGGCGACGTGGCGGGCCGGTCCCGCGCCGAGGTGGAAGCTGCACGAGTCGAGAGAGCCTGCAGGCGAAGCCGATCAAGTGTCGAGTCATCCAAACGTTTAGAACGTAGAATGACCCGCACCTGATCCGCTAGTCGTTGCTCCGATACGGCGATGGCGGGTTCAAGAGCCTGAAACAGAGGCAGAATCCTAGAACGGTACGCGGTTAGTCGGGTTCCCCCCTCTGTAGCCTCGTAGTAGGCGCGCATGCAATTCTCATTCATCGTCTGAGTCCATCGCATGCGACGCACTACACCACCGGCAGCGGGAGCCGTGGGCGGGGCAGGATGTCCCGCGGGCCCCAAGCGTGCCGGCAGCGGTGGCCGTCCTCGTCGCGCAGGTGGTCGTGGCGGCGGCGGCGGCGGCGGCCCGCTCTCGTCGCTGGATCCGTCTGTGTCGGGCGCTGTAGCGAATTCATCGCCCGACGACGGTGTGGACGGAGAGCTGGACGAGGCGGGCGAAGGTGGAGGTCGTGCGCAGGTGGTCTCCGCTCTGGTACGGCTTCTTGTTTGCATGTGATTTAATTCATTTGCGTTTATACGCGTGTCCCCGTTTGTCTTGACATGACATGTCAAAATGGTCACTTGAAAATTTGTGTAAATTTTCGTCACTTGCACATATTTATTTTAATTGTCCCCATGTCGTCGTAGTTGTTGCGGTAACAGGATGGTTTTTCTCGCCATTTTCAGGCATAACACGCGTATAAAAATAAATGTTTAGCAAATAAATATTACAAACATGCCTGTCAGTGTCAGCGGTTTTTGACGTTTTTTATTATCGTATTTAATATATTATTATTATTTTCTTTCTTTAAAAATCTCAACATTCCAAAAGGAATATTGGTGTAATGATATGCACGGGCCAGAGCCAAGTGCATGTCATATTTATTCATTATGCATTAAGCCGTGTTCGGCATAGTTTCAATTTTATCCCTATAATGTTTATTAATTTTGTATGATCGGGGGCTGTGAATCACTCTGTAAAAACTTTCTGACTATTCGGCATGTGTTCAAAATGACTGCTTTCTGCATTACTAAATATGAAGAAGGTGAGAGCGACAGGGTGTTTATTGATGTGTGTAGCTGTTGTGGGATGACACCCGTGGTAGACAATACAATGGGTACAATGGTAACGTTTGTCAGTTTCCATAGTCTAGCTATTTCTTCTTTCAGATCGGTATATTTGGCGAATTTTTCGGCTATCGTGTTTTGTACATTGTGGGTGTTGGGGACGGCTATATCAATCAAAAAGGCTGTTTTGTTTGTTTTGTCTACCACAGTGATATCAGGTCTATTATAATGAGTGGTTCGGTCGGTCAGAATAGCTCTATCGAAATACATCTTGTAACAGTGGTTTTCCAAAACATTATCGGGGGTATATTTATAGTACGGAACGGCTGGTGGAGATATTAAATTGTATTTGATTGCAAGTTTCTGGTGTACTATATTAGCTACTTGGTCGTGTCTGTGTTTATAGTCAGTCTGTACTATTGCTCTACATGCTCCGGTGATATGCTGTATGGTTTCTCCTACGCTATTGCATCTCCTACACGTATCCGACAGTCTATTTTTCATAATAAATTTCTGGTAGTTACGAGTCTCTATTACTTGGTCCTGTATAGCCATAATGAATCCCTCGGTCTCCGGAAAGAGTTCGCCACACTTCAGCCAAGCGTTTGACGCGTCTATGTCAACCTTAGGTTGGCTTAAATCATGACGATGTCTTCCGTGTAGAGATTTTGCACTCCATTCGGCTATTTTGGTTTTGTTGTCGGTTATTTTTTCACTTGATTGCATCATTTTGTCTCTTAGGTTTAGTGGTGTAAATTTCTGGTCGTTTTGTTCAATGGCGCTGTGGATGGGAGAAGAATTGGATTTTTGGTGAAAGTAGGACCTCACTGCTGTAATCTGTTTGTTGTGTAGATTTGTAATGTCTATAAGTCCTCTTCCACCTTCTCTACGGGGTAAGGTCAGTCTTTGTATGCAAGATCGGGGGTGGTGTTTCCTGTATTTCGTCATTGTGGTGTTAATAGTTCTCTGGAAAGTTTGAAGGTCTGATCTGCTCCATTTGATAACACCAAATGAATATGTTAAAATCGGCACTGCATAAGTATTGATAGCTTTGATCGTATTTCTGGAATTTAGCTGTGTTTTAAGTATCGAATTAAGTCGGTGCTTAAACTGTACTTTTAGTTTGTTTTTAGTTTCTTTAAGTTGTATTTGCTGTGATTGCAAGTAACCCAGGTACTTGTAGCCTGTTATTTCATCTATTGGGTCTATGGTTTCTCCGGTTTCTAATGTATAGGAATGTTTGTAAGTTCTGCCTGCTTGAATACTATTTACTTTACATTTATCAATTCCGAATTGCATACAAATATCTTTAGAAAATGTTTCAGTTAAGCTAGCCAATCGTTCAAGGTCACATTGGTTTGAGGCGTACAGTTTAATATCATCCATATAAAGTAGGTGGTTTAGGTGTAATTCTATGATTTCTGTTTGTACGTCATTTGTGTAAGGCTTATATTTAAGTTGGTATCCTCTGTTTGTGTTATTTAGCATGTTAGACAGAGGGTTGAGCGCAAGGCAGAACCAAAGAGGGCTTAGTGCGTCTCCTTGGAAAATTCCGCGTTGTATTTTAATGTCGTCGGATTCTATAGCTCCATTTGATGCATTTAATCTAAGTCGCGTAGCCCATTTAAGCATAGTCACCTGTAAAAACTGAATTATTTGTGGATGAATTTTGTATATTTCCAGAACTTTAATTAACCATGAATGAGGTACGGAGTCGTATGCTTTTTTGTAGTCAATATACATGGTGTGTAGATCAGATTTTGTTTTGTTCACTTGGTTTAGGATTACGGAATCTATGACTAATTGTTCTTTACAGCCTAGGCTCAGTTTTCTGCAGCCTTTTTGCTGTTCAGCGAGAATCTTGTTGTTGTGAATGTGTTTGTAAATGATCTCAGAAATGCAACTTGTTATTATTTTATACACAGTCTGCAAGCATGTAATAGGTCTATATTTGGAGGGATTTAGGATATCGCTATGGTCTTTCGGGAGCATATATGTTGTTCCTGATGCAATGAATGTTGGTACTGAATCAGGGTGCCTAATGAAGTTATTAATGTGGTTGTGCAAGTAAGGGTGGATTACAGAAAACTTCTTGTACCAGTAGTTGTGGATGTGGTCAGAACCAGGCGCTTTCCAGTTGTGCAAATTGCGGATAACTTTTTGGAAAGTTTCTATAGGAATCGATTCAAACTCCATTTCTTGTAACTGAGAGTTATGTGTCGTTTCCGTCTTGATCCATTCGGCCTGACTATTATGATCTTCTGGATTTTGCCAGATATCTGCCCAAAACTGATACAGGATTTGTATGTCGGGTCCATTTCCAGGTACAGAATTATGGTGACTATTGTCTTGGCTATTGTTGGTGTTCGATGTTAATTACAGTTTGCAGGGTTAGGAAGTCAGAGTCTTTGTTGACGTTTTGTAAGAGGATGTTGTCATTGATGTAAGCAATTATTCTAGATAGTTTTTTTGATGGTTTTTGCTTGGGAATGAAAGGTCGTTTAGTGGGATCTATATCTACAAAATGTATCAATGCTTCTGAGAATATTTCATCTATTTTGAGGTTGTTTAGCTGATCTTGTTGCCCAGGTTCTACATGCTGTCCGTGTGTGATCATGTTATCTACTGATGTTGATGTTTCTTATTAGGCTGTGCGTGCATCTTTGTCAGGGAGCTTCTTCTTTTATATATATAGATAATGGCACTAACCTTCATTAATCTTAAGTACATTTATTATTGATGTCGAACCTAACAATGAATGAGTCTTTTTGAGATTTGAATTAAATAATTTTGAATTTGAATTATGTCCTAAACAAAAGCCCCATTAAAAGCTTCGCCCGTATTAGACTTACACCCTGTACGTGTATCTTATGCTATAAAGAAATATCTTGGGACGTCTTACACAAATCGACCTAGTCCCACGGTAAGCTCAATTAAGGCTTGTGATGTGGGTACTAAGCGACGATATATATAATATATAGATACTTAAATACATACACAACCATGACCAAGGAACAAATATTTGTGATAAATAAATACACAAATAATGCCCTCGCCGGAATTCGAACCCGGAACCTCCAGCTTCGTAGGCAGAGTCACTACCAACCAATACCAACTAGGCTACGGAGGCTGACGAATAATAATGAGGCTATATTTAGTAATATAACTTTACATATCAGCCAGTGTGCGGGCACCATAAAGCTACCCCGAGCCAATATGTTTAAAGCAGCTATTAGTTGTGATTAAAGTGCGCCGTCCAAAAGGGAAGCCGGGTAATCGCGTTACCTCGACGTTTCGCATCTGTTACTGAGAGGCTCGGATATACAAGGGTTTAATGGGGTGTCCACTATATTGTGCGTATCCAAGTAGCTATAATATTAGTATAATATTGACACTATTTACATCGTGTTTCACCCGCAACTGAACAACGCATTTCTGTGGTCTAAACTAAACCCCTTACTCATAAATTTCTCCTAACTTAGCAAACATCTAAGTATTGTTTAATGTTTATGCCTTTCGATCTTATCAATATAACCATTCGTCAGTTAAATTTAGTACCGAAAAACTTGCAATAAGTATACGTAATTTAAATCAAATCAAATAATTGCTTCTTTCGTAAGTAGAATCGAAAGAAAAAAACAAACATAAAAACTTGCATTATTTCATAATAATCACGCACTTTTAGAACAAAATCTTCGTTTTATTACAAACTTAAAAAAGTCTTAAAACTTGAGTTCACATAAAATATCGGTTTAAAATTACTGATATTTATTAGTATTAACGTATAAATATATCTTATGTATATATAAGATCGAAAGGGATAAACAATACTTAGCGGTTTGTTAAGGATCGATTGTGTTACGAAAGTCAACCATTAAACACTATTATGCACACGGCAACAATCTTCAGCAGTAGTAAAAGGGGGCAAATTTAAAAGATCTAGGTTCGTATTGTTGATCGCTCATAGAAAATTTGAATTCGTCGCCCTTTTTCAGTGCCAAAAGGTAAAAATATGACGTCAAATTTTGTTTTCCTTGAAGGCCTTTCATTGTTTTTTTTTTTCATTCGACTGTTAATTTAGTAGATGTTTATGAATAAGGGGGTAAAGCTTTAAAATATTACGATACTACTTTGCGTGAGCTATCTCCAAACAGGTAATTTGTCACGCAGGTGAGGACGGTAACCGGATAAACTCCGGGTAAACGGCTTGTGACCCGGTTATGAGTTTGGGCAGCAACAGGTTTGCCAAAGAATACCGATCCGGAGAAATTACTACTATAGTCTGTTAGTAGTAACCATATCAGGTGGCATATTAGGTGCTCGAAGAACTGACCTGATCAGAAACACGGATCTAAGTTTCAGAACTCGTATTTTAGACGTCGGTGTCAATACTGCCAAGCTGAAATGGGACTGGGCCGGACATGTCTGCCGTATGCACCCGGAAAGATGGGCCAAATCACTCACTGAGTGGATCCCACACAATGGCCAACGGAGCAGAGGCAGACCGAAAAGGAGATGGCGGGACGACTTGGACGCGTTCTGCGGAGAATGGCGGGAACTTGCCAAAAACAGGGCGGAATGGAAAACGAGAGGGGAGGCCTTTGCCCAGCAGTGGGACACACAATAGCAGGCTATTAAAAAAAAGTAGAAACCAGAAAAAGTATAGATCCAACATCCAACCCTCTGTTTGGGGTGGTAATGTTAGCATCATAAAAAGCCGATTCTCTCTGAGTATGCACGAAAGAGATAAACCCTGGCGAAATTATACTTATTCATCATATCATCCGAAAGACGTCCACTGCTGAACATAGGCCTCCCCCAAAGATTGCTATAATGACCGGTGCCTTGCTTCCAGCATTAACCGGTTTCCTGCACTAGGTGATCAATCCACCGTGGGGAGACTTATACTTATTTTAATAACAAATTTATTTTTAGTACAGATGGTGCCTTTTTTAGGCTCTATAGTGCGAGAAGTGGCTCATTTTACGTCAGGTCCAAAAGTTCGGAGGGCCATCTGTACTAAAAAATTTCGTACGAGACACGTACAAAAAGGAAATTGTTGCGCACTTGTGTCGTAAGGGATCATCCATTAATTACGTCACACCTCAAGGGGGAGAGAGGGGTCCACAAAATGTGACATATCGTGACAGGAGGGAGGGAGGAGTTCTATGTTTGTGACATCACAATCCTCACATACATGAACATAAAAGAATAGAAAATCCAAAACCCTTGAACGAAGGAATAATAAGTTAATTTTCTTTTCGTTAATTTTACAAATCATTTTAAGCAATCCTAATAAAAAGTTACTTACAAAGTAATGTTGCAATTTTTACCTTTAACTAAAAATCTGCATGCGACGTCACACTGAGGGGGGATGGTGTAGTTAATTGTGACAAAGTGTGACAAGGGGGGAGGGAGGGGTCAAAATATCATAAAATTGGTGTGATGTAATTAATGGATGATCCCTAATGTACTATTTTAAAGAATAACGGCTCGTTTCAAAATCTTCTGAAGGTGCATTTAAACCAAACGAGCATTCGCTTACTCTTTCCCCCACTTTACGAAATTCGTTCTCTACATAAAACGTGATTCGTCGAAATTCGTTGATTTCGTAGAGTGGGGGATAGAATGAGCGCATGCTCGTTTGGTATAAAGCACGTTTATAAGCGAAAAAGTAGGTATCTATATCTCACATCCCTTTGCACTAGGTACATAATGTAAAACCTTCTTGCGTAAAGCAATATGTAGTGATCGATTGCGGTCGTCGACTTCTGACCTTCGGTGCTCCAATTACAAGACTTCAGTCTAGAGGTGACTAATCCACTAAGTAAATAATGGATTCCATGGGACACTTACATAAATCGACCTCCGGTGAATATCTAAGCGTTTCAACCGCTTCATTTTGGCGGCATCATTTTTGCCGAAGTTTCTATTCGTTATAATATGCTACTTCGGCATTTGAAGGAGGCACGATACCTTATACAAATGAGGAAGTGTAATATTGAGACGTTTGGGTTCGACGCAACGAAACTTTGCCAAAAATGATGCCACCAAAATTAGGCGGTTGATACGCTCAGATATTCACCCCCTCATGCTTTTGTAAGTTGTTAAGGTGCGTTTAAACCAAAAGAGCATTCTCTATTCTAATCCCCCACTCTACGAAATTCGATCGTTACACAAAACGAGATTCGTTGATTTCGTAGAACGGGCGATAGAACAGCGAATGCTCTTTTGGTTTGAACGCACCTTTAGCCTGTGTTGTTGTTGTGTATAGGCCGAGTCACACCGGATGCGTGTGCGGCACGTGCGCGTGTGCGTGGCGTGCACGTTGTAACGTCGGAAATGTCATAGTTGATAGCACACTACTTGCACGTCACGCAAGCTGTGTGCCATCTACTATGATAAAGCGTTGTTGACATTAACACTATTTTTTGTTTCATGTTCACTATGTATGAAATGATATATTTACATTTATTCTATACTCTCTTTTTTCTGTGTATAGCCTAGTTTAGTAATAGTAGTGACCCTGCCTACGAAGCTCGAGGTTTCGGGTTCGAATTTCGAATCTCGGCAAGGCTTTAATTGAACTTACCGTGGGACTAGATCGATTCGTGTAAGATGTCCAAAGATATTTATATATTTTTTGTATTTATTAGTTAGTATCCACAATACAAGACGTACTTGAGCTTACCGTGAAACTAGGGCCGAATTGTAAATTCAAATTAAACCACGGTCAAATTTACGTCATGTACCATTTTTACTTCAAATAAGCTTATGTTCAATTTTGCCCGCTTTTGCAACGAATACAATAGTCGTACAACGTGCAAAATAATTTGGCAGCATTTGGAAACAAGCCAGGAAAACAATTATGGTACAAATGACTTGCCAGTTGCCATCTCATCTGAATAATGAGACTCAAAGAATGGAACTTGTTGGATCTTTGCAAAGTATGATACTGGCTTAAACCCTCGTCTATGGTAACTAAGGATCAGCACAAGGATTTTGAATTCTAATTACAAATATGTTTGATTTTAATACCTATTCTAAGGATCCTTATCAAACACAGACTAAGGGTGCGGCTCCACTGAAGCGGAGCGGAGCGGTGCTGTGCAAAATAGACCAATTACATTAAAACGACCACGACCTAAGTTGAAAATGTGTCAATTTTTACGTAGTACCGTAAAACTTCCTAACTATAGTCCAAACGCTTCCAAGAATAGTCCAAAACTTAATCGAATATCTTTTATCAGGTTTAATTGTTACATTCATCGTGCTATTCACAGGCAAAAACTCCTCGTTTATTTTTTTTTTCTAGCCTGTAGGGGTGTCCCACTGCTGGGCAAAGGCCTCTCCCTCAGATCTCCACAGCTCCCAGTTCGGTGCCAAGTCTGACCAATTGTTGGCGAAGGCGTCCAGGTCGTCCCGCCATCTCCGCCTGGGCCTGCCTCGTCCCCGCTTAGTTTGCGGCATCCACTTGGTGGCTAATAAAAACAAATGCATGAAGCCAAAAAGGAGATTGGGATAATCATATTATAGGAGTTTAAATTGTGGTCCATAGTTGCAGTATTGGACGATAGTTGGGTGGTTTTACAGTACCTATTCTAGATAAAAGTGCTCACCCAGCAGCGATGCCCCACTGGCCGGAGGCGGCCTCAGCGGCGTGGTCGAACAACGTCAGCCCCACCAGCGCCACTGTTGGAGCGATGGTCAGTGGGGTCACGAACTTCAGCAGGGATCCGATCACGCCGAAATATCCTGGAGTAATGATTTCAATGTTAGGCATTACATTCCCAATTTAAGATTGAACACTTTAATATACACGGTGTTACGTCAGCATTCCGAAAGATTTTAATGCTGGATTCCTGACCATATTTAGAGTCTTTAATGATATATAAAATTTCCTGGATTCGGCTTGGTTTCAGAGATAATCAACCTTTTTTCGAAATAAGTTTTTCGACGTAACTCGTCATTTAACTTCTTTTGGATTACAATGCTACCACAATGTGTTCTAATATTACCACACCTTTTGCCTGACAATCAAAAAATACGAATAGACTTGACGAAATAACCTCTACCTAAAAAAACAATTGAAAAAAATAATTTAAACAAATTGTTGTTATGATAAAAAGTACTGGAAATGTTACAAAGTATTCAAATCGGCCTAAAAAAAAAGAAAAAAAAATTTTTTTTGGTGGAATTGACATTAGGTCTCATAATATTTTTTGTTTATTTTGATGTCTAGAATGCATAGTTAAAATCTTTCGCAATGCTCGCGTAACACCGTGTAGAGCCAAAATTGGAGAGATGTATTCGGGTAATTCTCCGAATGACCAAAAACGCCGGATAATTCCGAAAGGTTGATTTTCATACAAATTACGATGCGTAATTTCTGCTGTTTAGTAGACTTTCTGCACTTGTAAACCTAATATTAAGGTTGTAGGGGTACGTACATACATATAGATATCGCAGATTTAAAGGAATTTCTAACAGATTTAATAGGAAACTTAATTTAAGAATTACAGCGTAATTACTTATGAGTGATTTTTCTGTGATTTTCGGAATTGCACTACTCAATCTTCTGTGTGCCTCCATGATCAGCAATCAGCAATCGCAATTATTCCTAGTTAATAGCTAAACTAGCAACGTTCGGAATTACACTCAAATTATTTTCTAGTAATACTTATCCTATCAGGAGTCAGCATCGTCATCGTATCAGCCGAAAGACGTTCACTGTTGAACATAGGCCTCCCTCAAAGATTGCTAGAACCCTTGTCCTGCGCCTTTTTCTGTCGAATTAAGGGTTACAGCCACGTTGGCAGAAGATGTAAAAGATGATTCCTCAAAGGAGATGAGCAGTGCTGTAAATCATTGAACCAAGACAGCTCATCAGCATTAAATGTTATTTCTTTGTCATCCTACCAAAAGTACCAGTTTAGGCTCTGTGACAACGGCAGTAATAATACCTTTCTCACCGCCCCAACTCTTCCCATGGGTGTTTTAAGAATCGACTAAGGGATTGAAAAGTCACTGACCATTATTTGGTAGAAGATTAATGATGGGCAGCAGTCATCACAGTGGACACAACTGCGATCCCCAAAACGCTTATCCAGCATGGCTATATGGGCATTACCTCCGTATGCGTCCTTATACTAGCAGTGGCCTGAGATAAGATGTCTACCAGAAGTATGCCAAGGTATCGTACCCATGAAGACCTGGAACAACGCCGACACAGCGATAGCGCCGGACAGCTCGCACATCCTGCTGGTCCACACGAGCCTCCTCTCCTCGGCCGTCATGGCGGACAGCTCCTCATGCGCCGGGCAGCGCCACGCCGGCAGCCCCAGGATGGCCAGCGTCGCCACCAGGGTTGTGCGACAGCGCTATGCTTTTATATAGCTCTAAGCTGTCTCGTGACGTCTGGCCTATGGCCTACCAACGTCGGCACTAGGATGATGTGACAGCGCTATACATTTATGGAGCATTCCATGAAAACTATCGATAACTATCTAACTAACTTCCATGATAACTAACTATATATCTACTTTTTGTCGCTTACGTGTGTCTATGGAAGCTACCCTAACAAAATGTGCTAGTTGCTAAGAAACACTGTCAATCTTAAAGCCTAGATATGGTATTATTTTACCTAACTCAGCTTACTAATTTAATTTCTCTAAAGTATTGAAAAGACAAGTTTCCATGGAATGCCCCTTATGTAGCTCTGTCTCGTAACATCTGCTCTAGAATTTCTCCTCAGGCTTAAACCAGCGCAAGCAGATATAAAAGATGATTCCACAAAGAGAATGGGCTAAATGGATCAAATGGCAGCTCGTCATAAAAATTTAAATAGTATTTTCTTATCATCCTACCAGGAATGCCTACGTCCAGCAATAGACTCTAATAGACAGATGATGATGTACCAGAAGTATGCCAAGGTATCGTACCCATGAAGACCTGGAACAACGCCGACACAGCGATAGCGCCGGACAGCTCGCACATCCTGCTGGTCCACACAAGCCTCCTCTCCTCGGCCGTCATGGCGGACAGCTCCTCATGCGGCGGGCAGCGCCACGCCGGCAGCCCCAGGATGGCCAGCGTCAGCACCAGGGTAGTGCGACAGCGCTATGCTTTTATATAGCTCTAAGCTGTCTCGTGACGTCTGGCATACCAACGTCGGCACTACGATGATGTGACAGCGCTATACATTCATATAGCTCTGTCTCGTCACGTCTGCCCAAGCAGTTCTCCTTAGGAAGCTCTTAAACCCGCGCTGGCAGATCAAAAGATGATTCCACAAAGAGAATGGGCTAAATGGTTGAAAGCATAACTTGGACAGTACTGTTTAAGTTATGGTTTCAACCATTTAGCCCATTCTCTTTGAGGAATCATCTTTTGATCTGCCATCCTACCAGAAGTATGCCAAGGTATCGTACCCATGAAGACCTGGAACAGCGCCGACACAGCGATAGCGCCGGACAGCTCGCACATCCTGCTGGTCCACACGAGCCTCCTCTCCTCGGCCGTCATGGCGGACAGCTCCTCATGCGGCGGGCAGCGCCACGCCGGCAGCTCCAGGATGGCCAGCGTCAGCACCAGGGTAGTGCGACGTCGTCCTTACTAAAGTGGTTTTGGAGCTACTATCTCCTCAGGCTCCAGGCACCAGTATAGTGTGACAGCGCTTTTATATACCTCTGTCTCGTGACGTCTGGCCTACCAGCGTCGACACCAGGATGTATATATAGCTCTGTCTTGTGATGCATGCCCTACCAAACTGGTTTTATAGCTACTCAGGAAGCTCTAAACTAAATCCTTAATTCGACAACTTCCAAAATACTTGACATGGTCTTTGCACTAGGACTTCTCTTGTGAGGTCTGCCCTACCAGCGTCGGCAGTACGATGATGTGACAGCGCTATACATTTATATAGCTCTGTCTCGTGACGTTTGCTCAAGCAGTTCTCCTTAGGAAGCTCTTAAACCCGCTCTGGCAGATCAAAAGATGATTCCACAAAGAGAATGGGCTAAATGGTTGAAACCATAACTTAAACAGTACTGTCCTCTCATCCTACCAGAAGTATGCCAAGGTATCGTACCCATGAAGACCTGGAACAACGCCGACACAGCGATAGCGCCGGACAGCTCGCACATCCTGCTGGTCCACACGAGCCTCCTCTCCTCGGCCGTCATGGCGGACAGCTCCTCATGCGCCGGGCAGCGCCACGCCGGCAGCCCCAGGATGGCCAGCGTCGGCTCCAGGGTAGTGCGACGTCTTCCTTACCAAATTGGTTTGGAAGCTACCATCTCCTCAGGCTCTTAAGTGCTTAAGCGCTTGGAGATCCGCGTACGTAAGAATATTGGTGGCACACGAGAGGTTAAACGTCAGCTCATCAGCATTAAACGGTATATTCTTGTCACCCTACCAAAAGTACCAGTTTAGGCTCTGTGATATCGGCAGTAATAATACCTTTCTCACCACCCCAACTCTTCCGCGGATGTTTTAAGAATCGACTAAGGGATTGCAAAGTCACTGACCATTATTTGGTAGAAGATTGATGATGGGCAGCAGCGCCATCGCAGAGGACACAACTGCGATCCCTGGATGCTTAGCCAAGTTGCCAATCGCTAGCGCTTGGTAGCGTATCGTAGTTTTCTCTCTCTGTCACTCTTGTATATTAGTGCGACAAAGACAGTTAGCTGCCTCTCGCTTACGATTGACGTTTAAGCGCTAGCGATTGGTAACTTGGCTAAGCACCCTGAACCGCTTATCCAGCGTGGCTATTATGAAAATTACCTCCGTATGCGTCCGTATACTAGCAGTGGACTGAGATAAGATGTCTACCAGAAGTAAGCCAAGGTAACATACCCATGAAGACCTGGAACAGCGCCGACACAGCGATAGCGCCGGACAGCTCGCACATACTGCTGGTCCACACGAGTCTCCTCTCCTCGGCCGTCATGGCGGACAGCTCCTCATGCGGCGGGCAGCGCCACGCCGGCAGCCCCAGGATGGCCAGCGTCGGCACCAGGGTAGTGCGACGTCTTCCTTACCAAATTGGTTTGGAAGCTACTATCTCCTCAGGCTCTTAAGTGCTTAAGCGCTTGGAGATCCGCGTACGTAAAGATATTCGTGGCACACGAGAGGTTAAACGCCAGCTCATCGGCATTAAACGGTATATTCTTGTCATCCTACCAAAAGTACCAATTTAGGCTGTGTGATAACGGCAGTAAGAATACCTTTCTCACCACCCCAACTCTTCCCGCGGGTGTTTTAAGAATCGACTAAGGGATTGAAATCGTCGGATATAGTGCAATACCGCGTAACTAACAAATTCAATTAGGATTAATTTGAGTGTCAATTGTTTGATATTTGAACTCTGTCTGCTTTGGTAGTTAAGAGGTATTGCTCTATCCCTCATTATTTGGTAGAAGATTGATGATGGGCAGCAGCGTCATCGCAGTGGACACAACTACGAGCTCCAAACCGCTTATCCAGCGTGAAACTATAACCACTTAAACAGTACTGTCCTCTCATCCTACCAGAAGTATGCCAAGGTAACATACCCATGAAGACCTGGAACAACGCCGACACAGCGATAGCGCCCGACAGCTCGCACATCCTGCTGGTCCACACGAGCCTCCTCTCCTCGGCCGTCATGGCGGACAGCTCCTCATGCGGCGGGCAGCGCCACGCCGGCAGCCCCAGGGTTGCCAGCGTTGCCACCAGGGTAGTGCGACAGCGCTATGCTTTTATATGGCTCTGTCTCGTGACGTCTTCTCTACCAATGTGATTTTGGAGCTACTATCTCCTCAGGCTCCAGGCACCAGTATAGTGTGACAGCGCTATACATTTATATACCTCTGTCTCGTAACGTCTGGCTTCCAACGTCGACACCAGGATGTATTTATATAGCTTTGTCTCGTAATGCATGCCCTACCAAACTGGTTTTATAGCTACTCAGGAAGCTCTGAACTAAATCCTTAATTCGACAACTTCCAAAATATTTGATATGGTCTTTGCACTAGGACTTGTCTTGTGACGTCTGCCCTACCAGCGTCGGCAGTACGATTATGTGACTGCGCTATACATTTATATAGCTCTGTCTCGTGACGTCTACTTAAGCAGTTCTCTTTAGGAAGCTCTTAAACCCGCACTGGCAGATCAAAAGATGATTCCACAAAGAGAATGGGCTAAATTGTTGAAACCATAACCACTTAAACAGTACTGTCCTCTCATCCTACCAGAAGTATGCCAAGGTATCGTGCCCATGAAGACCTGGAACAGCGCCGACACAGCGATAGCGCCGGACAGCTCGCACATCCTGCTGGTCCACACGAGCCTCCTCTCCTCGGCCGTCATGGCGGACAGCTCCTCACGCGCCGGGCAGCGCCACGCCGGCAGCCCCAGGATGGCCAGCGTTGGGACCAGGATAGTGCGACAGCGCTATGCTTTTATATAGCTCTAAGCTGTCTCGTGACGTCTGCACTACCAACGTCGGCACTAGGATGATGCGGCAGCGCTATACATTCATATAGCTCTGTCTTCCTTACCAAATTGGTTTGGAAGCTACTATCTCCTCAGGCTCTTAAGTGCTTGGAGATCCGCGTACGTAAAAATAGTCGTGGCACACGAGAGGTTAAACGTCATCTCATCAGCATTAAACGGTATATTCTTGTCATCCTACCAAAAGTACCAGTTTTGGCTGTATGATAACGGTAGTGAGAATGAGAATACCTTTCTCACCGCTCCAACTCTTCCCGCGGGTGTTTTAAGAATCGACTAAGGGATTGAAATGTCACTGACCATTATTTGGTAGAAGATTGATGATGGGCAGCAGCGCCATCGCAGTGGACACAACTGCGATCTCCAAACCGCTTATCCAGCGTGGCTACTATGGGCATTATCTCCGTATGCGTCCTTATACTAGCAGTGGACTGAGATAAGATGTCTACCAGAAGTATGCCAAGGTATCATACCCATGAAGACCTGGAACAACGCCGACACAGCGATAGCGCCGGACAGCTCGCACATCCTGCTGGTCCACACGAGCCTCCTCTCCTCGGCCGTCATGGCGGACAGCTCCTCATGCGGCGGGCAGCGCCACGCTGGCAGCCCCAGGATGGCCAGCGTCGGCACCAGGGTAGTGCGACACCGCTATGCTTTTATATAGCTCTGTCTCGTGACGTCTTCCCTATTAATGTGGTTTTGGAGCTACTATCTCCTCAGGCTCCAGGCACCAGTATAGTGTGACAGCGCTATACATTTATATACCTCTGTCTCGTAACGTCTGGCTTCCAGCGTCGACACCAGGATGTATTTATATAGCTTTGTCTCGTAATGCCCTACCAAACTGGTTTTATAGCTACTCAGGAAGCTCTAAATCCTTAATTCGACAACTTCCAAAATACTGGACATGGTCTTTGCACTAGGACTTCTCTTGTGACGTCTGCCCTACGAGCGTCGGCAGTACGATGATGTGACAGCGCTATACATTCATATAGCTCTGTCTCGTCACGTCTGCCCAAGCAGTTCTCCTTAGGAAGCTCTTAAACCCGCGCTGGCAGATCAAAAGATGATTCCACAAAGAGAATAGGCTAAATGGTTGAAACCATAACCACTTAAACAGTATTATCCCCTCGTCCTACCAGAAGTAAGCCAAGGTACGTACCCATAAAGACCTGGAACAAGGCCGACACAGCGATAGCGCCCGACAGCTCGCACATCCTGCTGGTCCACACGAGCCTCCTCGGCTATCATGGCTGACAGCTCCTCATATTAGGCAGCTTGAAGATGGGCAGCAACGTCATCGCAGTGGACACAACTGCGATCCCCAAACCGCTTATCTAGCGTGGCTATTATGGGCATTACCTCCGTATGCGTCCTTATACTAACAGTGGACTGAGATAAGAGGTCTACCAGAAGTATGCCAAGGTACGTACCCATGAAGACCTGGAACAACGCCGACACAGCGATAGCACCAGACAGCTCGCACATCCTGCTGGTCCACACGAGCCTCCTCTCCTCGGCCGTCATGGCGGACAGCTCCTCATGCGGCGGGCAGCGCCACGCCGGCAGCCCCAGGATGGCCAGCGTTGGGACCAGGAAGGAGATGGTGCCGCCCTGCACGATGGGCAGGCGGCAGCCGAAGGTGGCTTGCAGCCAGGTGATGAGACCTGGAGGATAAAAGAGTTAGAATCTGGCGGCGATCACGAATATCAAAAATAAGAGCAATCCCGTTGCTAGTGAGGTTTTGGGGCGCAAAATAGACAGACATAGGTCCTTGGAGATTTTTTTGGAAATTAATTTAAGTTACAACACTAGTAAGTAGGTAGTACTTAACCCTTAGGCCGACCTTATACAAGTTATACATCCGGAATCAGAATATGAATTAATACTCTTAGGCCGGCCTTAGTCTGTGGTTGCTAAGAATCAGGACAACGGAATTTTTTTCATGTTAATCATATTATGAATTGATTACAGTTCAATACCGATCCTTATCAAACACACACAAGGAGTTAATGGTACCTAATACTATTTTACGTATAATTAAAAAAATATCGACCCTTCTGAAACTTTTAAAAAGCTCTAGCGTAGCCCTCCCTATTCTGAGTCCCAAAAGCTCATAGCACTTATTCTTTGAACATCTTGTATAAGTAATTCAAATATGAAGTAAGTATAGACCGACAAAAAATCGTAAGCATTAAATGAAGGGTCCACGGAAAAAACATGTACCTATAGTCAATTCAAACTTGAGAAGAAAACACGACCTTAACATTACCGGAACAAGGTACAAATTTGTCCTGATTTTTATATTATAAGATCTAGACGTGTTTTTTGTTGTTTCAAATGTTCCTTCATTCAGACCTCGAGGCGGTCACTACTGTCATTAGTGCTCAAAGAGTATGCACTGTGACGACGGTAAGTGGAAGGGGAACAAAATAGGTACCTATTGGTTCTATGGGCCAGTCTTCAAAACAGCTTAGTAGCCATATATCCCTTGACAGCGACCAACGACATTTCTCTAGAAAATTCCTAGTTTTGCAAAATGCCTATTATCTAAACAGTCCTTACCTATACGAGTATATAAAAAAAACTGTAGGTAGATTATTTCGGTCCAGCATTTTATTTAAGTACATAAACATAAATACATGTACCACCAGAAATGTTTTCTAAAAACATCGCCCCATAACTGTCTAGTTGTCTAGCCGTGGTCTAGACGAACCAATAACCGCTACTCAGGAATATCGAAGTTGCAACGTTACGGTTAAGTACACGCCATCAGATATATCGTAACGTCCGGAGCGCTCGAAAATATCTGAACACGGCTTCGAATATCTGACCGCCTCGAAAAAAAAACAAGCCTTTATCATAATGACAATATTTTGGACGCTCCAGACGCAACGATATTTACGTTACGATCAAACAAAATATTATTGAGTTATTATTCCTTGAAAACGTAGCATAACATTATCTCTTCTAAAAAAACTAATATGAAGGATCCACGGAAAAACATGTCCAGTACATTAAAAAATCATGACAAATAAGGTGGTTTTTCCTTCTGTAATTTGAATTGACTTGACCCTTCATATATTGTAATTTAAATTGGAAAACGCGACACCAGCGACAAAAAGTTGATCGACAAAAGAGTATCGTAATCACAATTTCTCAAAGTTTACTATCGCCAAGTCTATTCATTTACCCGTGTTATTGAAAACGTTGTAAGTGTATATAGATTTCATTGGCGCTTAATACCTTTCGCTTCCGAGGACGGTATAGCCTGCAGCGCTGAAAGTCTCGATCGAGGACAGAATGAGGCCAACCACGTATATCGAAATTCAAAAAATTCGAACATTTGTCTCTGTCGCTCTAATCAGGCCTTCATTGGAGAGATAGAGACAGAAATTCCATATTTTCGATTTTTGTTGTTCGGGGTAGGCCCTCAGACGGTAAACAAGATACAGAGAGTGCACTGGCAAGTAATTTAAGTTGCTGTTTATTGGTGCAATTGATTGAATAGCTTCGCGTTTCATTAGTTAGTCGCTAGTCACTAGCAGAAACGGAGTGCGATAAAAATAGTTGTTTCCAGCAGTGTTATTCACTAAGGAAACCGCCTTGCTGTCAGCGCTGTGTCAGTGCTGCGGCAGCGTCGAGCCTAAAAATGGTATTCACTAATGTACTTTAAACGACACTAGTGCTCGGCGACGAATGCGGCGTGAGCTGGAACTACATCGCGTCGAAAGTTTGACGTTTAATGTATGAACTTCGTATTCTCTAACGAAAAACAGCGACGAACTCGCCCACAACCTCGCTCACATCACAGCCTCGATTCCTAATGTCAAATCAAACAGCTAGGATTTTAGACAAGGCTGTCTCGACATCGAGCTCGTTGACGAACGCAGCGTCGAATGTGTCAATAAGAGAATAGCATAGCAGTTTAAAAGCATTTTCAGAATAGCAATCTGTTACGAAGAAAGTCAAAAAATTCTAATAAACATGATGATTTACTTACAGTATTTATTTTCGGAAAGTTTTCACTTTTATTATGTTTTAAAACTCGTCACAATTGGTCGTCTCCCAATAATATAGGTGTACCTAATTTAGGTAACCTAACCCGACTGTAAAAACATTGCTCAGAAAATATATCCTAGTTCTCCTGATTCCTTAAAAGAACAACGGAACATATTTATGAGATGATTCTTTCGATACGTATCCTTATGCACTTTACATTTTCAGTCACGTCTAAAAATATGTACACATTTCATAACGTAGGTACCTATGTCGAAATTCAAATTCAAATTCAAATACTTTAACGTTAAAAAACACATGTCAAAAAAATAAAATAAATACAAAATTAAAATACCAAATTACAATAAAATACTTCATTTGAAATACACAATTATAGCAATTATAGCCACATAAAATAAAACCCATAGCACAAGTTTCAATAAAATAGGCAAAGTTTTCGGAGCCGACCGTATCAGGGTGTTTCTATCATTTCGTGCAAATTGGGAGAATTTGGGAGAATTTTTTATTTTCATTTTTTTGTTGTGGCAATGGTAAGACTTACGAAAAAGAAACATTAATCTATAATACATTTTCAATCGTACGCAAAATTGACCGATTTATAAACAAAAGATTTTTCCAAAAGAAATGGTAATGACGTATAGAATATGGGAATGAGAATGCGATGTTGGTAATGATAGGTCAAAAAAAGAAATAACGTAGTCGAAAGTTTAAGTTTGAATTTTGAGATCTTTTAATGAATAACTTGTTATATTTGGAATATACCTACTGAAAATGTAGTTTTGAATATTACTTGTTACTTTCAACAGTCAGGTGCATGATAAAAAACGAGAATGGTAATTAACATAAGATGGTGGCAAGAATTTAATACTGAAATTCATTACCATAATTTTTAGTTCATTACCATTCTCTTTAGTATGTAACAGTAAATTACGGTAATGACAAGAATGGTAATGACTTTTCCTTACCTTTTGTAGATTAACTCTTCAAAAATAAATGCAATTGCTGGTCCATTCATTCACTAAGCATTCGAATAGAATATTCATTATTTAAGTATTCACAGTTCAATAAAACACTTAAAAATTAATATTAAAACAGTGCAAATGGTAATGAAAAAAAACTGTACCAAATCCAAAACTCCGCCGCGATATTATTTTTCATAAAAAAATGGCACACGTCCGTCTTGTTCACTGTTTACTAGCCGACTGAGGTGGGGATCGCGGACAAAGGAAACTTCGTATAGAATAACATTTGCAATGCCTACTGGCCAATTCCGTTGTTGCAAACTATATAAATGGTAATGAAATTATTTTCTTGACAAAAAGATTTTGCTGCAGTGGATTTAAATATTCAGTGTTAAAACTGTTAAACCACTAAACTTTCATTCCCTTATAAATACTTCATCTAAATTAAGTGATTGAATCAAAGTAGTACATGTAATAGTTATGTAATTCGCTCTCAAATCTGTAAATCTAGGTTCTGACCGGTGATGGTAATGAGTTTTTAGCATGTTTATATTTTATTTATATATTTTATGTTGCAATAATAGAATTAATTTTACATGCTAAGTATACCTATGAACCTCACGCAACGTATAAAAAATATTTGAAATGAATTTAGGATTTAGTTCATTTTTTATTTCAGCAAACATATGATTTGCACGAAATGATAGAAACACCCATCAAATGTTAAACCCCAGCAATGTTCAAGTGGACTGTCTGCGAATTCTGTTATCTGTGGTACGAACGCAATACAGTGGCGAATTTCGCTAAAACTGTCAGTCGGGGGTGTAACTCAGTGGTAGAGTGTCTGCTTCGCATGCTGAAAGTCCTGGGTTCAAATCCCAGCACCTCCAAATTAATTTTTAATTTTACAATTTTTAATTTACCCATTAAATAAAAAAAAATACAAGGTTTAATTCTAAAATACTGACCCCCTTATTCATAAACGTCTGCTAACTTAACAAGCCGCTAAGTATTGTTTGTCCCTTTTGCTCTTATGGACACATTGTTAAGACCGAAAGGGACAAACAAATTATTAGCGGCTTGTTAAATTAGCAGACGTTTATGAATAAGGGGGTGAGTAGGTAGGTAGGTACAGTCCGGTGCAAAAATATGTATCGAAAGAATCCTCTTATAAATATGCTACGACGTTCTTATTGCACAGAATTAAAATGCACTGGGACATATTTTAGAGCTCATTTTACCATTGACTATACCATTTTGCAAATAACAAAAAGGTTTCTATGTTGGACATAGTTTCTACACTATAATAAATGGATATTTAGCTTTTACGTGCAGTGGTCATTCTTATCTAATTTCGATTTTCGATATACATATAATTATGTATGTACACTTGTACAGTCGAGTCAAAGATATCATTAGGTACAGACGGTACAGTCTAGGTGCCAAAATCATATTTCCACGATTTTATTGCCGTTACGATTACGGCTTACCTAACTGGAGTCGAAAAGTGCTCGAGTGGAGACCACGGCTAGGCAAACGCAGCGTTGGACGTTCACCCACAAGATGGACAGACGACCTTATGAAGGTCGCCGGGACACGCTGGATGCAGGTCGCATCTAACCGGCACATGTGGAGGTTCAGAGGGGAGGCCTATGTTCAGCAGTGGACGTCTTATGGCTGAGATGATGATGATGATTACCTAACAGCCGTGTCACGTGCACACTGCAATGAGTTTACCTTTACTATTTTACATTTATATGTATAGTAAAAACAATCATAAGGGACACATGATTCCATTAGGAGGCGACGTAAATTACGCCCATATATTTTTATTTCGCCCTGCGGGTCCCCATTTGTGTGAAATACACGTTGATTGTGTATTGTTAAAACAAATTGTCAATATGTATACTCGTATTTTTATTGAAATGCATGAGCCGCATTGTTTACTTAAAATTTTTCTTCGGTTACCGCTAGGATTACTCGTGAAATAAAACTATGAAATAACCTATATTAAATTTAACTTCATCCCGACGTTTCGAACACATTAAAAAATTGGGATACCTTCCTAACAATATTATACAATCATACAAAGGAAGGGAATTCTTAATACTCTTATTATTATTTTACTCGCGTATATGAATTTATCCGTTTTTCATAGTTTTATTTAAAAATCAAAATTATTTATTTTAAGGTACAATGTCACAAAGGTTAGGACCTTCTTAGTTCTTAGTACATAAGTGTTTAAAACTTGTTACAGAAGTTCCTGTTCCTCTGCTTAATAGTTATTTATTATACAAGGGGGCAAAGTTGTTGTTTAACTGTCGTGCCAATATTGAGACCTGAGCTAGCGAAAGATCCCAAAATTGAGCCACGAGCGTAGCGAGTGGTTCAAAAACTGGAATCTTGAGCATTGCGAAGGTCTCAAGGCACGAGAGTTGAACAAACTTTGCCGCCAAGTGTAATACAACTTTTTTCCCCTCACTATCGCGAGGAAATATGAATACAAATCTCATCCAAATGTAAATTAACTTAAAGAAACCATTTAAAACTCAATGTCGAAACGTATCGTAGAATAGAGTTACTTCTGGAACTTAAATATAGCCAATGGCTTACAAAGTCACCCATGAGAACGACCAATTCAACATGTGAGCTCCGATTGCGCATGTTTACTACGGTCATACAGATCCACTTATACTAGGCATATTTGATTTGATTTGATTTATTTATCTCACAAAATAAATTACAATATAAATTATGATACACTAATCTACATGAATTTAAATTATGATTGTCAAAAAATATGGTACAATAAAATGAAATATAAAATAATAATAACTTAGAATTACATTTAAATTAACATTAAATATCACATCACATATATTATATTACTATCACACACACGTGATCGTCAAACTTAAAACTAGAATCAAAATCAATTGGGAGAAATCATGTTAATCAACTTTACATTTAAAATGTCAAATAATTAAATAGGCACATTACAATTTTAAATCCATGTATTCGTGGACCGAGTACAGAGGGTTTCTCAATAAAAAGATCCTTAATTGACGTTCAAAAGCTTCGTCAGATGTTTCAGTTCTCAAATTGGCGGGTAGACGTTCATAGTAAGTAAGTTGGACCTATTACTCGCGGGTTTTTACACGAAAGTGCCATGCGCCGCGCCACCGTTCTCAGTCGCCCAGTGGACCTGATCACCTTGCCGGCCACCTCAACGCGCTTAAACATTGACAAATTATTTCTAACGAACATCAGTACTTCAAACAGATATAATGAATATAGCGTCATGATGTTATTGTTTATAAAGAGTTCCTTGCAATGGTGTTTGGGATCAACTCCAGCCAGTAACCTGATCGCACGTTTTTGAAGGAGCAAAACTCTTTTAGCATCTGTCGAATTGCCCCAGATCATCACACCGTACGACATCAATGAGTGGAAATGTGAGAAATATACAGCTTTAAGTGCCTTTTTCGATATTAGTGGTTGTAGTTTTCTTAGAGCAAAGACGGAGCTACTTAACCTATTACAAAGCTGGTCGACATGGCACTTCCAGTGAAGATTGGAATCTAATATAAATCCAAGAAATTTCGTTTCACTACATAATGGCAAAGGACCGTTTGCGATACAAGATGGTACCGTAGCACTGCGACCCGAGAAAAGCATCACGTTAGATTTGGCTACATTTAACAGCAGGCCGTTTGATGAAAACCACCCCTGTAGTTGGTTGCAAGCCTCATGGATTCTCACAGCAAGTTCAGCGTGGGTCTTCGCGCTGACAACGACTGTTGTGTCATCCGCAAATAGCACAGAAACACCCCCAGTGATTGCAGTCGGAAGGTCATTCACAAATAATAAAAACAAAGTATTCCCAGTTGCCGAACCCTGGGGGATACCCACGTTAATGCAGCCAGAATCCGAGGTACGTACGCTTTTGGCCATCAAGGGTCATCTTTACAATTTGTTGACGGTCGGACAAGAATGATGCAAACAGTTACATAGGGGGCTATAGGAATTAGAGCAATGTCAAATTACTTTATTCACAAGTGTGTAAAAAGCGTTTTTACCCGCTCGTATTAAACGATAAACGAGCGCTTTACGAGCTAGTGAGGGGAAAAATTATTACATATAGTCTAATAGTATTTATTTACAATCCTAATATTTTACTTAAAACGAATATTACCATCAACTACATAATAATAATTTAGAACAGCACGCTTGTCCACAAGAAATAAGTTTATACTAAAACTTTAAAAAAGACGGCAGGGCCGACCTGGAAGAGAGACGCCGCAAACCATAAGAGGTGGAAAAATTGTAAGAGTAAAGAGGCATACATCCTGCAGTGGAGTAAAACATGCTGAGAAGAAGAAAACTTTAAATGCAAGCAGATATACTACGCCATGCTATCTTAATACATTCTCCTAGACACGAAATGAAATGCTTTGAGCCATTACCAATAGGTAAGAGCGGCCACGATGCTCAAAAATATCTGAACATGCACTAACGCCAATGACAGTAGAGGCGTGTTCAGATATTTATGAGCACCCTGGGCGGTCCCATATATCTGATGGCCACTGTACGCCTCGAGGCATTGGAATCGGGCGCCTGATAGAAAATAACGAGCAAAGTTGCTTTGTAACGAGTTTGACTGTCAACAGACATGTACAGGCGCAGCGATAATATTTGAATCCGTGCATGACGTGTATGGTTTAATGAACGAAAGCTACTGAATATACTAAGCAGTTTAGACCGTACAAATTAGAATAATTTAAGCTATTACACTATACACTGTATGGTCTAAACTGCTAAGTACTGTCAGTAGGTAGGTTACATTAAACTCAATAAAGTAGGTACGTAGAAAGACTAGTAAGCCGTGCCATGTATGCACTTAGTGTACCTACCTAGCTATTTGATAACAATGACACTACGTATATCTATGTAAATACAGGTTTAATTATAGCAATTAACGATGTTCCTGCGAACGGGAAACGTCGGTAAAAACAGAGTATAAAATAGAATACAAATAGATCCTATTTAATCCCTTAAGATAACAGTTCATTTAACGGCATTCTATTTCTATGATAATAGATATACAATATGAACATTCCTACGTATTTACGCATTTATAGCATTTACCTACTAAACGAATTGCTTAATCCAACAAGAGAATACCTAAAGCATCTACAGTCCCGTACTTACAGTGTTTTATAAAACCATAGGTTGATCTTATTATGATTTAATGCAAGTTTTACTTAGGAGCCAACTTTCAAACGCAAATAGCCTTCCGGTGGCGAATGCACTAATTCCAAAATACACTATTAGTCAATATGCAATAATTTCGAAAGCCCCTCTTCTCAAAAGAACCTTAGGCCCAAACCCAAAACACCATATTTCACGCACAGGTGAACACAATTTGGGGTATTTTGGGAAAAGGTGTATTTTGGGAATAGTTCTCAATGGTTCTAGTGTAAATCGAGAAATGAACCTATGGAAATATGGTGTTTTGGGGATAGGTTCTTATGAGAAGAGGGGCTTTCGAAATCCGAGTGTATTGACTAATAGTGCATTTTGTATTCGCCACCGGAAGGGCAAATAGTTGTTCCATAGAAATAGCCAAAAGTAGGTTGGTTTTTTTGGTCATTGGCAACACTGATGACCATATAGTGCATTATCTATGGTCATCAGTATTGCCAATGACCAAAAAAAAGAATATGTTCGTTCAGATTTTTTAAAGAGATCAAATGAAGGGTCCACGGAAAGAACATGTCTAGTCAATTCAAATTACAGAAGAAAAAACCACCTTACTTTTAACATAATAAGGTGTGAATTTTCCCTGATTTTTTTAAGCACTGGACATGTTTTTTTCCGTGGATCCTTCAAATAGTGTCCGTTCGATAACGCGTCTGTTTCATTGCGTATTCCTCCTACATAATATATTATTATTACTATACTCCTAAGACGATAGGTACCACACACATGTACAAATACATACTTAATGTTATCTTTGAAGAGGAAAACAAATTTTAAGTGTTTCCTGATTTTCGTGACCGCGAAAAGTAATAACATATTTTACGATCTTTGCCTGCTGGCACCATTTCGTATTTACGTATAACAAGTAGTAAGTAAAGTACTTACTTAACTAAGAAACACATTACCTACTCCGGCTTTAGTCGTAGGTCATTTATCGTTATACTTAAGAGTAACTTATCGTACCTATTCAATAACTAACGCACCGAAAATTTACTTGTTAAATGAAAGTCCCTTTAGGTCTTCAAGGTTGGAAGCAACCTGCATCTCTAATCCGGAGGGTTAAGTCGGTGACTTTAGGCTGGTTCCTGTGTCACGCATCCGCCCACGCGGATCTCTCCACGCGGAGCAAATAATTATGTATTGAATCAATGACGCGTTTCAGACTGCGCCAGGCTTAGTGTCTCTACGGATTGCTCGGATCTCTAATTCGATCACTTAGAGATAGAGATCAGTACCTAGTGAAGGATCACGTTTTGGCACCACCGTCACCTCAGTCATGACTGGTAACACATTTTTCATCACACTTGCTGTCTAAACGCGCCATTGCTTGCGCGCGTAGCGGGAGTAATAGAAAAGTGAAATTCCCTAGGGAGTAATAGAAATGTCAGTACCTCATTTAATAATATGATGTCTTAAAACTTATTTTTTGGTTGGCAAGTGTGATGAAAAACATTGTATGCATCAAGGTCGGTAAGCCGAATACTAACTCGAGTCATAAAAGCCCTCCGCCTAACGGCGTCGGGCTTCTAACACTCGTTAGTAATTCAGTACTTACCTCCCTTGATGCACAATGTACTATTATTTCTAAACATCGCGAAGAATAACTACGGTCAACTGTGATTTTTTTTTCAAAGCAGAATGCGACCAAAAGTAGCATCTTAAGGTGCAATTAGACCAAACGAGCATACGCATTCGCATCATTCTATCCCCCACTCTACGAAAATACTCATGTTTATGCTCACCGGTGATGAAGATCATGGTGGAGATGATGTTGGAGCGGTCAGGGTCCGTCTCCAGCATGCACAGCGCTGGGCACAGGATGAAGGGGATGGCCACGATGGCGCCGATCATCGTCAGGTAGTGCTGCCGGCAGAAGGGCAGCATTATTTAACCATCGTCTGAAGGGTTTCCCAAGATCAAACGCAGTTTGCCTACATGTACATGCTCATAATACATGTATAACTAAGTACAGGTAATTTCACCAAAGCTGGCACGAATGGATCGAGCAAGTGACAGAAAGTATATGTATATATATGTATGTGTGGATGTAAAAATGGCAGTAGATACAGGTTGGTATAGCAGGGCCGCACACCACAATGATTTCATTCATTCCATTCGTGCCAACTTCAGTGAATTTACCTATACAAGCTGTTAACAAACATACCTAATTAAGAAGTTGTTACATTTGTTCATTTATGATATAGGTATTACCTATAGGTACATTTCATAGATTTCATATTTATTAGGTACGGTATCTTTCCATCAGATACATGCTATATACTGCCAGGATGATAATGAAATTCACTACTCTATACAAATTTTGATGTTTTGCTATGAATTGAAGCGACCCAGTTTCTTTGTAATCCATCTCCCGCTTATAGAGTCTACCACGACCCTTCATTAACTGGTAATTAACTACGTCATTACGATAGACTCGTTAAAAGGCCGATTTACAACCGACAACTTTAAAGGCGAGAATTTGATACTTTAGGTTTATTAACCGTATTAATGAGCCATTATTTATTTTTCAAAATATTTTAATAATTTTTAACTTATTATTTAATTAGTCATAAAAAGCGTAAATGTGGCGCCAAACCAACGCTTTCTGGTAAGCCGAATGGTTGCCTGATAAAAAATGCCAGGCATTAAGTGCGCTATTTGTACTTTTTTATATTGTGCAATAATGTTTAAATAAATAAAATACATTTTAGTGTTAGTGATAATCATTTTATCTGACAGATAACTTTATCCGGGGATTTTGAAAAAGCTCTTAATTCTCAGAGGGAGGTGTATAGGTATTTTATTGAAATCTCCATTCAATTTCTAAAAGACTAACAGGAACATACCCATGGATAGGTAAATTCGTATCGTATCTAAGTAAATCTCTGTACATAATTATCTGAGTTGTACCTATAGTTGTAGCATGTACTGCATTGTACATTTAAGTGATTTACTTACTAGTAGTTACTGAGTCAAAATTCTTTTAGTTGTCTTAATTTGTGTCATACTTCCTGGCGGTGACATGGTGTCGTACAGTATTCAAACTAACATCAATAAAATGTACATGAAATGTACGAAATTGTACGCTAATTAAAAAAAATTGTACTACACGTACGAGACGAGAAAACGGTGTTAATCCGTCACCGCTCCAATGCCGCTGCAATACCTATGTTGCGGTCCAATTTTGAATGGGCATGTCAATCAGAAAATATGTACGAGAAATGTACGTTCTGGTACTAAAGCGTTTTTAGGTAGATCTATCTCATAGGTGCTTTAATTTGGTACTAAAAATCATTTCAATGGAACTTGATTTATTTAACGTGTTTGATCAATTATATACATCAATAAGTGGCATGTAATCGTCTTCACACATATTTATGCATGTACATAACTATTATTACATTGTGCAGTAGGTACACTCGACCAATTGGAACCCTAGGCCACTCTAGAACCATGTCAAAATGAAAAGCCGTTTGAAATGTCTTACAATCTGATTGATAACGTTACTTTGACATGGTTCCTGAGTGGCCTAGGGTTCCAATTGGTTGACTGTACATAAACTCATCATCATCATCATCATCATCAGCCTATGATAGTCCACTGCTGGACGTAGGCCTCTCCTATTAACTACGCGTATAGACGCATTAGGAGGTAAATGCCCATAATCGCCACGCTGGGCAAGCGGATTGGCGATCGCAGTAATGTGTCCACTGTGATGACGCTGCTGCCCATCATCAATCTTTGATCAAATAATGGTCAGTGACACTTCAATCCCAACACACATAAACTGTTACAAATGTACATAAACTGTTTCCCAATAATTGATAAATTATCATTGTAAATAACTTCTGTGCGTTAGAATATAGGAAATAGGAATATTACTTAGTATAATTCGTTATATTAGTAACGTACAATTTTCGTACATATTTTTTAATTGAAATGCCCATTGAAATCTCGGCCGCAACATAACAAAATAAATAGCCCCCGCCAGGAAGTATGCTTCCTAGCGGTGACGGATTAACACCGTTTTCTCGTCTCGTACGTGTAGTACAATTTTTTTAAATTAGCGTACAATTTCGTACATTTCATGTACATTTTTTTGATGTTAGTTTGAATACTGTACGACACCATGTCACCGCCAGGAAGTATGACACCTTAATTTGTGTCCCTAAAAAACGTGACGCTGTTGTGATTTTTGTATGAGATGATGTTTTGTTTTCGATTTCTGATGTATGGATTAAAATCTAGCGTTAAAAAGAAATACAAGTGCACCGGATTTTTTTTCCGGATTCGAGATAGCAACTAAAAGCGTGACGAAGTGGTATGAAACAAGACAACGAAAATAATTTTGACCCTACTACAAAAATATACCTAATGCAAGTAAAAGTTAGTATAACACAAGTAGGTAACGGATCTATTAGTCGAGTTGCACTGCGAGTCCACAATAGGACAAAATGCAAATACTGATGCAAAATTATCATATTTCAATTTACATAGGAGCCGTAGGGTGTTAATTAGAGCTCATATGATATTACCATTATGCTACCTATTTCGGGTAGCTGCATATATTACAAATGTAGGTAAGTAAGTTAGTATTTTACACAATCGTGTTATAATAGAGAGCTAGAGTAGCTATTCAGTCGAGTACCGTGTTTAGGCCACGACGCTTGTTAAGTGGCCTAAGTAAGGTACGAGAGTGAAAAGCTTGATTAACACTATCGTGGACAATACTTTTTCTACGAGTCAATAAAAATAAGTAGGTAAAGAAATCTAATTAATTAAATAAATACGCCGAAACGAAGTGCAGATCCTTAGGTGGCCGCACTTTGATTTTGCTGGCACGCGATTGGTCAAATTCATTATAGGCGTTATGTAATGAGTTCATTAAGGCGAGGTAAGCGTAGAATTCCCGTTTGTTTTTTTCAGTTTTCTCAATAATACTATTTCCTCATGAAGCAAAACTTATATATGTTACATTTGAGAACTTGATCTATCGCGCATTGATTAGTATTAAGTATTTAAACAAACTTCGCCCTATAAAAAACGATCCCAAACATAGGTCTAATCTCTGCATGAAAACTCATTTTGCTAAGAAACTACATAACTTTACCAAGAAAAAAATATATCAGAAGAAACGTCAAAGTCTGTGTCAACGATTAACAAGAAGAAATCATTAATATTGTAAGAATTATATTTCATCTTACAAAATATGTGAAATTATTCTCCCGGATCGCTCCTGCTGTCATCTTTCAGTCCCAATCGGGACCTGTTGGAGGGAGGACGTACGTCAATTTTGCGCACCGCTGTCGTCAACCAAACTATCTTTAAGATTGGTGTGATAACACATAAAAAAATGTTATCATCACTGGGGCTTCGGAGACTGAATAAACATAAGTGGTGAGTGACTAAATTAATAGAATTATGTTATTCAATATATTAAACCAAAACAATAACAAACATATTACACAGTATAGATAAAAACAGTAGGATGACTACTGGTGATAAGACCATGACACATTTTGACATGACGAAAATAGTGAAATAATTAAGAATGGTACCTACTTGTATCTATTAAAAATAGGATTTTATATCCATAATAGTTCGTTATCATCCAATAAAATTTTAAAAACACAATTTATTTTGGAATTCGAATTATTTTATGAAATATTTTGCAAGCAGTCGCACTATATTGATTTAAACTTTCACGACTATCACTCATATTTTAAATACAAACGGGTCCTAATCGCTTAAACTTACGTTTAATTATATCCTGACGTTACACCCGTGGTCGCAGGCAGACATGAGTATCAATAAAATACTATTAATAATATACTATCAATTAAAAAAAATATGGAAAATAATGCGAATTGTTACGAAACATACCGAGAATTAGTACATTTCGATTCAAGTGCGAAAAAAATTAAGTACTAAAGGAGTGGAGATAAATTAAAGCACGACCGAAGGGAGTGCTTTAAATCGACACGAGTTACGAATTTCGTTTCCACACGTGTATCGTACGACGTTTTTCAGTACATATGGCCCTACGAAGATTTCGACCTGACGTAAAATGAACCACTTCTCGCACAAGCGCGTAAAAATGCGCAATCTGTACTGAGAAATAAGCTTTTCATAAAAAAATTGAATGGAAAAATATACGAATGACTAAAGTTGCTATAGGGAATGGCGCCCACTATGTTACATTTGCATGAAGGGTAAATTAATAAAAATTAAAAAAAATTGAAAATTTTACTTGATAAATGTGATCTATTATATATACCAATGATATGGTATATAATTATTGTAACGGTGAAAAAGTAACCCTGTATAATAACACAGATAAACTTGACCATGTACAGTGATCGTACTAATAATGTGGATAACATTAAATCACCTATAGAATGTTTACAAAAAATATTTTTACTATTACTATTTTTACTAAAACGAAAGTGTCATTTGAAATAAGTAAGTTGAGTACATAATGCCGTTCTTTTACTAATATTTTAAAATACACAATTGAATGTCGAATTTACAAGAATATTGTTATAATTTACCCTTTTTGCCTTTTTGGAGATACGTGACAAAAACATGTACGTGCTGTGATCAAAACATACTAAACATAGAACCGACATTCAAATGCGTTTTGGAGATAACACAATATATCAGAAATATAGAGCCAGAGGAAACGCAAATAGTATTAAAGACTGTATCGTTTATTATAAATACAAGTTTAACCTGGTCTAACTTTTGAAATACGAGGGCTGTTTGATAAGTAGCCGTTTTTTAAAGTTGTGAATGTTACTGGCTGAAAATAGGTATACAACCTTTTTAAGGCATTTTTCATGGGCCAGAAAATAAAAAAAAACATGCCGCTCTTTTGTTTTTTTTTCATTACCCGTCTGTCAAATGAGAGCATTCGTTTTTGTAATTGCAAGTATGGAGAAAGAACAGTATCGGTCGGTAATTCGGTTTCTGTTTTTGGAAGGTAAAACTTGTTACGAGATAAAAGTAAAGTCGCAGGCTGTTTATAAGGACTGTACTCCTTCTATGACTACCATAAGATATTGGTTTAATGAATTTAAACGTGGCAGAACATCCGTATTTGATGAGGATCGTCCAGGCGGTCGATTGAGGTGACTACGGAAATGGTGAAAAAAATTGAAAATATTATAGTGGCCGACCGACGAATAAAAGCAAGAGAAATTGTTAACATTGTAAATGTTTCTATCGAGCGAGTACAGTATATAATAGAAGAGAAATTGGGCATGAAGAAGGTATCGGCGAGGTGGGTGCCGCGTTTACTCACCGAAGAGCATAAACTGAAGCGAGTGACTACTTCGAAGTACTGTTTGGCCAAGTTTCAAAAAAAATCAAAGGAGTTTCTGCGTCGTTTCATCACGGTGGACCAGGGATCGGAAACCGTTATTATTTTCAAACCGTTACCATACGTCAACCCCAAACCATAATCATAAAGTTTTTGTTCTCATTAACCGATACTTCTTAATGTTCTTTGACGGAACGCTTAATGGCCGATTCTGTTCTCAACGAACGGAATAATAACGGTTTTCCTAATTCTGTTGTAAGAGATGAACTGTCATGTCATGTTCTTCTTATAAAGTTTCCGTTACGGTTAATGTTCTTTCAAACGTTTTTGGCCGCGAACGCTACGTTTAGTGTTCTTGGGAACGGAATAATAGTGGTTTTCCTGTCAAAATTGATTTGAACAAATCGACAATCACATGTGGTGCCTATTCTCCGATTAATCGAGATTGAATGTCGTATGGTTTGTATAAGGAAAACGTATTGAAATGACGTTTCGTGTCGTTTACTATTTTAATATTTATGGATACTGGAATAGAGACCCACTAGAAATTTAAAATCTGTTCCAAATTTAAACGCATAACCGAACGTAGTTAAGGAAAAAGGACGCAATACACTACAATCTGCCAATTTGTTTTAAATCCTATGTCAAAAGGAAAAGCCATCAATTTAAGTGACAAAGTGGCACCTTTTCGTTCACCTTTTCACCGCCACGTCAAAAAATAAAAGCGAGCAACACACGCCAAGCAACAAATTGCATGTAAACAACTAACTCAACAAAGTAAGTATCAGCTTCGTAGTGTTAAACGAACATATATTTTATCAGTTATATCAATTCATTGGCGGCGAAAAAATGTCCTTACCTACTGTTATCAGGAGGTAATGTTATGATTACAGTCACGTTAATTCCTATAGCAAGGCTAGCATATCTTGTGTTTAACATCAACTTGCCGCCACACTTCTCTTTTTAATCTATACAATTGAATAAAATTAAAGAAAAAAAAACCTTTTTAAAAACAAGCTTTTATTATTTGTTTATTAAATGAACTAAAAAGTTAAAAATAAATTAACTCTAAAAAGAAATATAACACTTTGTAACTTGATTGTAACCTTTAACGACAAATAAGCGTCTTCGTCTAGGACAAAATAATTCCATATTGTACAAATTTATTTAATTTTAACACCAAAACTTTTCACCATACATAATTATTCAATCTCGTCCCCCCTCTTTATCATAGTCCCCATTTATAAATGAAAGCGTGTTACATTTAATACAACACAACATTTTCCTCAAGCTATCACAATGTAACACGCTTTCATTTATAAATGGGGACTATGATAAAGAGGGGGGACGAGATTGAATAATTATGTATGGTGAAAAGTTTTGGTGTTAAAATTAAATAAATTTGTACAATATGGAATTATTTTGTCCTAGACGAAGACGCTTATTTGTCGTTAAAGGTTACAATCAAGTTACAAAGTGTTATATTTCTTTTTAGAGTTAATTTATTTTTAACTTTTTAGTTCATTTAATAAACAAATAATAAAAGCTTGTTTTTAAAAAGGTTTTTTTTTCTTTAATTTTATTTTGAACTTTTTAGTACCTCTATTTTTAATTCGAGATTTACTACGACGTAGTTCGCAGCGCGTAGCAGCGTTATTCCGTTATGAAGTCCGTAGTTCGTTCACATGATATGTCATATGTACTGATTTAAATATTAATAATGTTGAAATTATGTAATCACTTGTTAGTTATTTGTAACGTTTCTCATTCTATCCATTTCTTTTAATGCATCAACATTACAAAGTTTCTTCGACGTCAACTTGGAGCAGTCAAGTTCTTCGATTTGAAGACCTGCTAAAGACCTAACTCGGCTTAAAGCTACATAAGCTTGACCAGCAGCGAACAATTTGGAGCCTAGATAAATAACAGCATGATCGACAGTAGTTCCCTGCATTTTATGCACAGTTGAAGCCCAAGACAAGACAGTCGGGAGCATTCTTCTTGCAGCTGTGCCGTGATTAAATTTAGCAGGAAATTGAACTGATTAAGGGTGTATTATGTGAATGCCATCGTTACCAATGTCTACGCGAACCGATGGTACAACGCTATCGTATAGTTGAGCACGTCTGTAATACGGCCATATGATTTCAGTGATGTGACCTATGGCTCCATTCATAAGTCCCTTAGCAACGTCAACGTTAGACCTCAACATAACTTTAGCACCAACAAATATTTCTAGTTCTTTTGGAAGACCTCCTGTTTTGTTAATGTCCGTGTGTATTATTTTATTAATATCAATCTGATCATTCTTTTTTGATCCATCAATTAATTGATCTTGTGCTATTATTTTAAACATTTGTGTATTCTTCTTCCTAAAATGTTCGAGAACGGCTGAATTATGTTTATTGACCTGCTGATTCGTTGGGTAAATACGTAGTGCTTTTTCAATCGAGAACTCTCCAGAGCTATTTGAAGATACTATCTGCATAAGATCAGAAAAGTGTTCGGTAGTCAGCTCACCTACTCTTAAAGCGTTCAATATATTCACAAACTTGTCGCAACCTTTTTGTCTCATGTTCTCTTTTCGCTCTATTAAAGAGAACAAGCGCCACAAATGTGTCGCTGGAACCATTCTTGCTGGTTGATCGAATACTTGGTTTCCGCGTACCGGAGGCAGTTGCATTAGATCGCCGAACAAGAGCACATTAAGACCACCGAACATTTCTTCACTATTCTTAAGTCGTTTTAATATAGAGTCGATCATGCAAAGCATCTCATACGGGACCATTGATATTTCGTCAATAAATAGAAATTGTATATCTTTCCACTGTAACCGTATCAATCTGAGAAAATTTCCCGTCAGCGTGGGCATCTGGGTTATCCTTCCATCTTTTTGCACAGGTAGCTTTAGTGCAGTATGAAGTGTCGAGCCTCCAATCAAACGCGCTGCAACCCCTGTTAGAGCGCACACTTTAACGACAGTCTTGGCATGGCAACGGTTGGCTTGATTTTTCAGCAATTTGAACAAAAATGTTTTACCAGTTCCTGCATTCCCTGTTATGAAGAACCTTAGTCTGTTGTCGTTTCCTTGAATCTGCTCTTGAATATTTCGTGTCACAAATAGAAACACTTCCGCCTGATCAGCATTCATTGCTCTGCAAGACGTATTGAACTCATCATCAGCCATACAATGTTCAGGTGCTTCGATTTCATCAATGGGTTCGTCGTTAGGTTGTAGATTTTCTTCGTCGAGAATGCGAAATGTGGGACGAAAGCAAGAGACTCGTCAAGACGAATCAAACTAGACCAAACTCGATGGGGTTGCGTCGTTTAATTACGGAGTTCCTATGGCCACCTTCCGGCTCCAACATCAGACCCTGGTTAACATATAGTATCAAAGTACTCGTCAAGACTAATCCAATGAGCCCAAACTCGATGGGGTTGCGTCGTTTAATTACGGAGTTCCTAATGTTCCTATGGCCACCTTCCAACTCCAACATCAGACCCTGGTTACCATATAGTATCAAAGTACTCGTCAAGACTAAATCCAATGAGCCCAAACTCGATGGGGTTGCGTCGTTTAATTACGGAGTTCCTATGGCCACCTTCCAACTCCAACATCAGACCCTTGTTACCATATAGTATCAAAGTACTCGTCAAGAATAATTCAATGAGCCCAAACTCGATGGGGTTGCGTCGTTTAATTACGGAGTTTCTATGGCCACCTTCCGGCTCGAACATCAGACCCTGGTTACCATATAGTATCAAAGTACTCGTCAAGACTAATTCAATGAGCCCAAACTCGATGAGGTTGCGTCGTTTAATTACGGAGTTCCTATGGCCACCTTCCCACTCCAACATCAGACCCTGGTTACCATATAGTATCAAAGTACTCGTCAAGACTAATCCAATGAGCCCAAACTCGATGGGGTTGCGTCGTTTAATTACGGAGTTCCTAATGTTCCTATGGCCACCTTCCAACTCCAACATCAGACCCTGGTTACCATATAGTATCAAAGTACTCGTCAAGACTAATCCAATGAGCCCAAACTCGATGGGGTTGCGTCGTTTAAATACGGAGTTCCTATGGCCACCTTCCAACTCCAACATCAGACCCTGGTTACCATATAGTATCAAAGTACACGTCAAGACTATTCCAATGAGCTCAAACTCGACAGGGTTGCATCGTTTAATTACGGAGTTCCTATGGCCACCTTCCGGCTCCATCATCAGACCCTGGTTACCATATAGTATCAAAGTACTTGTCAAGACGAATCTAATGAGCTCAAACTCGATAGGGTTGCATCATTTAATTACGGAGTTCCTATGGCTACTTTCCAGCTCCATCATCAGATCAGCTCTATGTCACAATAACATTGCATTGTCATCCGATTTATACATGCATTCTAAATTTCAGCTCAATCGGAAACCGGGAAGTGGATCAAATTTAAGTTGCAAGATTTGATTACAGAACGACAGACAACGGGACAGGTGAAACTAAATAAAAGCTTGTAAAAAAGACGCGTAGCTGCGAGTTGCTTGTTAATTCAGAGTTTGCAATCTGTCACCAACCTCTTTTGAGAAACTGAACTTGCTTTTCAAAAGAGGTCGATAGATCTGAGTCCGTAGCTATGTTAGCTAACGTGTGCCAATCGCTACGCTACCCTGAGCAGGTAGTGTATCGTAGTTTTCTCTCTGTCACTCTTTCTTATTGGTGTGACGAAGACAGTTGAGTTTCGTTCGCGACTGAATGTTAGCGATTGGCATATTGACTACACAACCTGTTCATATAATCATTTCATCGCCAACACAGTTAACTAATGTGTCTTGATGTTTTATGAATAAGGCAATTGGACTGGATGCGTGTAAGAGTTACGAATAAATGCAAAGTCATTTGCAGACACCAATAAACTAACATGTTTTACCACAAAAATCAACTATATTCCAAATAGCTGACTGGTGAGTCGTGAGACTGGTGACTTGCTTCAACCTTTTCAACGCCACGTAAAACTATAAAAGCTAAATTTGAACTTTACGCACGTGCATAGTTACATATTATTTTGTGGATGGTGACTTACAAATAGTCTTTGGCGTTGAAACTCTCTTGTTAATCAGTACCTACCAATATATCAGTCATTGTCCAATCTAATTGAAACCTTGTGGACGGCGATAACGGTTATGTTGGTAACACTGTTTCAACGCCAAAGACCGATATACAAGTCACAGATCAATAGAGACCTAGTCGCACTTGCTTATAGTTTTTGACAAATTCCTTTGTGACACTTTGGTGGCGTGGATGGAGTGACAGCTGCTGTTTTTGCCGTGGCATTGAAAAGGTTAGTGTTATGATGAGGTAAAAATTGTATTGACAGCGGTATCGTCATGGTTCGTCTCAGTAAACTTAGCACAGGATCAGTGCGACAATATGTCGCCGCGAGATAGATTATCCATCTCCCTTTTATTCATATTGTTGGTAAAAGATAGAAAATCTATACATGTAGCGATAACATACTGACATAGCAATCATGTGCTAAGCGTACAGTATAGTTCGAGAAATATAAATTGAACGTTTATTTTCACTATACTATAATGTAGGTAGAAAGTTACCAATTTATATTTCACGAACTGTACTCTCAGTCGTCGTATGTCAAGTTCTTAAATTGATGCCGTTCTGATTGTGTCACTAATTTTTTATAGTTAGCATATAGTATAGCAAGATAGTAGTTAGAGCAACACACCCAAAGAAGATGTTGACGAAGGCTTAAATGAGCAATATGAAATAGGCAATACAACAAATTACCAAAGTTGATATAGTTGACCCCAGTTAAAATGACGAATCAAGAATGGGTGACAAAGACAGATCGGGACCAATTCAAGATTTTAAGAAAAAACAATTGAGACGTCACTGAAAATAAAACTAAGGCTGCGTTTCACCAAACTTTTATTCGAAGAATAACGCTTTCTCTCAGATATATATATATATATATACACATATATATACAGGGTGGTCCAAACCTTGACGTCAAAAAATTTTTTTTAGATTCCTCTCGTCATGGGCTATCAGAATATACCCCATGTATGTTAGCCGATTTTTTGTAGTTTTCGAGTTATGAATTTTTGAAAATTTTTTTCTTTGAAAAATTCTGGAGTGAAGAATTTATTATAAAAAAAAACTGTTGGGTTTTTTAACTAGTTTCTTTTTGTAAAAGTATTACTACAAATAAAGCATTTCCTGACAAAAAAATTAGCGTCCTCACTTTGATACAAGTAGGATAAAAAATACCAAATTCAAAATTTTACGTTAAGATCGCATCAAAATAGCATTAATGTACCTAAATAAATAAAATAAAACATATCTCAAGGATTTTTGGTATTCTAAAGCCTGCCCTAGACCTTAAGCCTTCGTAAAAGCAAAAAAAAAAGTGATACTTAATGATGAGGATTTTTCGGAGTATTCGGTCAAATAAACTTAAAAAAAACCTTCTAAATTTTTTATTTAAAAATAAAGTAAAATTTCGTATAATAACTACACAAATTGAGTTTTCGTGGTATTTTTTGTCTTTGTTTATTGATAAGAACAACAAAACAGACGAAATTTTACTTTATTTTTAAACAAAAAGTTTAGAAGCTTTTTTTAAGTTTATTTAACCGACTACTCCAAAAAATCCTCATTATTTTGTATCACTTTTTTTTGCTTTTACGAAGGTTTAAGGTCTAGGGCAGTGTTTACATTACCAAAAATCCTTGGTATTATGTTTTATTTTTTTATTTACGTACATTAATGCTATTTTGATGCGTTTTTAGCGTAAAATTATGATTTTGGTATTTTTTATCCTACTTGTATCAAAGTGAGGACGCTAATTTTTTTGTCAGTAAATGCTTTATTTGTAGTAATACTTTTACAAAAAGAAACTAGTTACAAAGCCCAACAGTTTTTTTTTTATTAATAAATTTCTTCATTCCAGAATTTCTCAAAAAATTTGATCAAACTTTGATTCGAAATATAACGCTTATTTTCGAATAGTCATGTCAAATCTCCATAGTACTTTAGCACTACATACATATATACAGGGTGGTCCAAACCTTGACGTCAAAAAATTTTTTTTAGATTCCTCACGTCATGAGCTATCAGAATATACCCCATGTATGTTAGCCGATTTTTTGTAGTTTTCGAGTTATGAATTTTTGAAAATTTTTTTTGAGAAATTCTGGAATGAAGAAATTTATTGATAAAAAAAAACTATTGGGTTTTTTTAATATTTTCTTTTTGTAAAAGTATTACTACGAATAAAGCATTTACTGACAAAAAAATTAGCGTCATTACTTTAATACAAGTAGGATAAAAAATAACAAACTCAAAATTTTACGTTAAAAATGCATCAAAACAGCATTAATGTACGTAAATAAAAAAAATAAAACATATCCCAAGGATTTTTGGTAATGTAAAGACTGCCCTAGATCTTAAACCTTCGTAAAAGCAAAAAAAAAGTGATACTTAATAATGAGGATTTTTCGGAGTAGTCGGTCAAATAAACTTAAAAAAGCTTGAAATTTTTAAGTAGTAAAAAATTACTTGAATAACTACACAAATTGAGTTTTCGTGGTATTTTCTGTCTTTATTTATTGATAAGAACAACAAAACAGACGAAATTTCACTTTATTTTTAAATAAAAAATTTAGAAGTTTTTTTTTAAGTTTATTTGACCGACTACTCCGAAAAATCCTCATTATTTTGTATCACTTTTTTTTTGCTTTTACGAAGGTTTAAGGTCTAGGGCAGTGTTTACATTACCAAAAATCCTTGGTATTATGTTTTATTTTTTTATTTACGTACAGTCGACGTCAAAGATATCGTTACGGTTCATATGCCAAAAATATATTTACACGACTTTATTGCCTTGACATTAAGGTCGTGTAAATATATTTTTGGCACTTAAACCGTAATGATATCTTTGACGTCGACTGTACATTAATGCTTTTTGATGCGTTTTTAGCGTAAAATTTTGATTTTAGTATTTTTTATCCTACTTGTATCAAAGTGAGGACGCTAATTTTTTTGTCAGTAAATGCTTTATTTGTAGTAATACTTTTACAAAAAGAAACTAGTTAAAAAGCCCAACAGTTTTTTTTTATTAATAAATTTCTTCATTCCAGAATTTCTCAAAAAAATTTTTTCAAAAATTCATAACTCGAAAACTACAAAAAATCGGCTAACATACATGGGGTATATTCTGATAGCTCATGAAGTGAGGAATCTAAAAAAAATTTTTTGACGTCAAGGTTTGGACCACCCTGTATATATGTATGTAGTGCTAAAGTACTATGGAGATTTGACATGACTATTCGAAAATAAGCGTTATATTTCGAATCAAAGTTTGATCAAATCGACTAAGTGAAACACGTACACGGTCCAGAATCGAAATCTTTGATAGAGTTAACTGGGTTGGCGTGTGTACCTACTAAAACTAAAAAAGGAAAAAGACTATATATATTAATATTTATTTATTCGTGGTTAGCTTGGTCTTCCACATTCCAGCGTTTCACCGCTGCCGCTGGAGTCAGCATATGAGTATATGACCGCAGCTGATCTGCTGCACTGAGGTTGCAACGCAACAAATACTCATCACTGCTATCTCAAAGGGAAAAGGATTCTTGCTATATCAAAGGGTTCCAGGATGGCTGGCACATACGCGGGTTAGGTCCTCTGGCATGGCATCTTCCACTTTCTTCTATGCTGGTATACCAAGGCATCCATTCAGGTGTCTTAATATCAAAGGGTCCATGGTATCTAAAGCTGTGGAACACGGCACCTCATTAGTTTGATTTGAGCGATTAAGTATGAAACACCATTATATAAGTGACACGATGCATGCAGGCCACGTTTCTCTAATAAAAAGATCGGTCGATCGATGTTATAATAAGATTATTATGCTTATACTGATGGATATGAGTACCTATAGATGATTTTATAGGATAAATACACTTTAATGGTAAAAGGATACCTTCTTATCAAATTCAATATAACATCATCAGTCTAATACAGTAACAGTGGTCTTGACGTGGGCCTCTTCTATTATTTTATTTATGCGTATGGGTACATTAGGTAGGACATAAATGACATAATGCCCATAATAGCCACGCTGGGCAAACGGATTGGTGATTGCAGTAATGTGTCCATTATGATGAGGCTGCTGCCCTGCCTCCATGTCAAATAATTGGATCAGCGTAGTACCGTCCCTTAGTCGACTCTTATAACACCCATCGGAAAAGTTCTCCAACTTGGTAGGTTGCAAATATATTGTTACTGCCGCACCACACAGCCTAAATTCAATGTATATGACTATAAATATTAAGTACATTTTATATATGATATAACCACTTACAATAATATCAATCAAACAAACATAGAACCTTATTGCCCTTGTAAGTTATATGACCACAACATAGAACCATGTAATATCGTGAATTTTAGACTATTAGTTGACTATAGGGTATTAAGATACAGGTTTCAGTAAAATATAGCTAAAGACACATAGAATTACTACCGTAAAATTAGCCCACTTTGCCTCCAGGGGAAACATTGCCCAAAACATGAATTTTAAATAAATTGGTTATTATAGAAAAAAATTACATTCTTATGGCGGCCTAACTATTTTTAGTATAAAATACAGGGTTGGGCGGATTAAGTGTCCTAGTTAAAAAGTGGTATAAAAGTTTAAAAACAAAACAATGTTACAAATCTTGGTGTTATTTATATCAGAAACATTCTACATTTTACCGCAGCAATTGATAAATTTGATAAACTCCCCTTTAACATGTATTATTTTAAGCATTATGTCATATAAGGAATTTCATCCGGCACGCACTACCTTATCTGCCATGTGATGTAATATTAGGTTATCTAACCCTAGCAGAAACTTGAATCTTAGCCTGAACCCGTCTCAATAAAACTCTGCATTGATTTGTATATGGAAATATTTATAGCACTTCAGATATCTAAAAATTTAGCGTACTTTGCTAGGTAAATATCAGCCTCATAATTTTGGCTATAACTTGGTATTTCTTCTTATCATATTGTACCCTGATTGATTAACTTTTTGAAATAAATTTGTAACTAAAATACCTTTCTTTCTAGTTCTTAATAAAACACTATACCCATAGTCAATCTGGCATTTACCAAACTCTTGCAATGAAAATGCATTTTGTTTGAAAAATGACCTTCGTGCCGCCTATTCGACTTTTTGTATTTAACTCTTATATTTTTTAAAGAGAGAGGGCACATATATAAATTATCTGTTTTATAAAGGCCTCACACTTTGTGATTATTTAGCAGTGCGCAAAATATTAACCCCTCTTCAATTTAATAATTTTATCGAAGATTATATAATAAAAGGCACAGTTTCGTAAAAAATGCCCATGGGTGCTTATTGGTACTTTGCTGACTCAAATCATTTAAAGCTTACCCAATTTCGGCTTGAATTTGGAAGCAGAGGACTCCTTGAAACAATTGATGGTGTGCAGTATTAAAACATACGTTGATATTTACTTTGACTTGACTTTGACTACGACTATGACTATGACTAGACCCCGGTATCGGAGGTGCAAAATAGTAGCTGTCAAGTTCTTAGGGATGGGGTAAAAATATTTGTGATGTCGATAATTAATAGTAGTTTATGCAACCGTACGTAATGCGGGGCATTACAACTCGAGTGTGGGTTTATGAAACGAACCGAAGGTGAGTTTCATAATAGCATCACACGAGTGTTGTAATGCCTGATTACGTATAGTTGCATACACTACTTTATCTACACACATATCATAAGTGCTCTAAGATGCGTTCAGAAACAAAGCTTTCTCATACTTGGCTCTCTACTTTTGCGGCAATAGGTTGTTAGTTGCGGTCATAGCTGCATTGAATATGTCCGGCGGAGTGCTCATATCGTTATCCGAGTCACTGCCATTCATTATCAAGTAATTATCAGTATTATCACAAAGTATTAAATTTTTTTCACAATTGTTCACTTGTAGTAGTAATAGTAAGCCAACAAACAAAAGACAGCTGCTCGGAATGGCAGCGATTTGAATCTCTGTATTTTTTTTTTAAATCATAGACAATCGAGTGATGTCCCTAATCTTGTGTCACTCGATATGAAAATATCGTCCGATTGTAACTGAAAAACATACTGAATTAACTTTGTGTCGATGACTGGCTGAATATCTATAGATACCAGAATAGACACCTCACTTGAATCTGACAGCTGTTCCAAATTTAAAACTCATAACCTCCGGAAAAATCGTATATAATGTTAACTTTATGTATGTGCCAAGTTCTGATGGTGGGTAATGCTGGTCATTGTCTATTGTTTCTGAACGCGTTTAGAGCACTTAACGATATTTGTGTAGATAAAGTTACATATCGATAGTTTTTCTTTACCATAATAATATGCTAACCCCCTTATTCATAAACGTTTGTTAACTTAACAAGCCGCTAATAATTGTGTGTCCCTTTTGCTCTTAACGACACATCGTTAAAACCGAAAGGGACAAACAATTATTAGCGGCTTGTTAAGTTAACAAACGTTTATGAATGAGGGGGTAAGACTTTAATCAAACGCACCTATTTACGATATAAACTAGGACTATATAATTACAAAATCAACAAAATATTTATTTAATGTTATGTACCATCGCCATACTTTTTATTGCTGCAATTGTCGATGAACCTTCTGAAGTTTAGGTTTTAGAATTTGGTCCAAAGTAAGTTACAACTGACGGAAAACTTAAGCAGATCTCAGTCTTAATTTTTTTTCTTTTTTTATGAGTGTTTTCATACAAGATTGAGTTGCAATGCAAGATATGCAAGATTACAAATATTGGAATTGAATATCCTTTATTCAATAATCAATATTAGTAGAACATCGTTGTTGTCATTCTGCAAATTGTATATTAAATGTTTTTCATTCAAGTGAAGTGACTCCACTTTCTATTGTATAAAATATTTTAGGCGAATAGACTCGTAAACACGCCTAAATAATCGAAGACATCGTTGTAAGATGACTTTGACTATCTATTGACATAAATAATTTATTATAAGTATTTAATATCTCCCCAACTCCCAACTCCTCCTGCGGGTGTCGTAAGAGTCGACTAAAGGATTGAAGTGCCACTGACCATTATTTGATAAAAGATTGATGATGGGCAGCAGCGTCATCATAGTGGACACATTACTGCGATCGCCAATCCGCTTGCCCAGCGTGGTGATTATGGGCATTTACCTCCTAATGCGTCTATGCACATAGTTAATAGGAGAAGCTTACGTCCAGCAGTGGACTATCATAAGCTGATGATATGATTTAATATCTCAAAAGTTTTTATTCAATGTTGTGCAACTCGAAACATAATAAATGTAATAGCAACCAGAGATTTGTATTGTAATAGTAATGATTTATATATTAAATGTTAATTATTATCATAGATCCCAAAAAAGGGATACAAATAACTGGTCCTTGTACATAAACAAATAATTGTACAAAAAATCGAGTATTAAATGTTAATTATTATCATAGATCCCGAAAAAAGGTACCTATACAAATAAATGGTCCTTGTACATAAGAAAAATAATTGTACAAAAAATCGAGTATCGATATCGACATCATAAAATGTGTTTACCTATCCCTAAGTAAGAACTTGACAGCTATCATTTTGCACTTCCGATACCGGGGTCTAACTATGACTATGAAAATGAGTTTCAGAACCCATGAAGCTGATTAAATCGACGATTTAAAATGATATACAGGGTATGAAAAACAGTTATATTTCAATAGATAAACGAATGTTTTTCAATAGGACACTTAATCCGCCCAACCCTGTAGATTATGTGAGAAGCAACACCAAGTATGACTTTTGCGTCTATCTTCATCTAGTTGTTTGCTAGAGCTTCTTGAGTGAGGTTGGTTATTTGGCGGGCAAAACCTTGGCAAAATATAGACATAAATTTCTCAAAACAGGGTGGTATTAAATGAAAAAAAAAACCCATGACCTGTAATAAAATGAGAACAGTAGATTACATTGAGAGTAGTTTTATTGGAAAAAGCTAATCAGAAAATAAGTTATGGCTTTGGGCAATTTTATCCAGTGCTTTAGCAAACGGACATTGAAAACATTGCCTATCATGAAAAATAGCCTACAGTTGTCACTTTCAAGTTTTACCACTATGAAAATAGCGGAGGGTAATGTTTTTTTCAGTAAATTACGTTTTTATAACTCCGTTATTTTATTTTACGTGTACAAAATGTTCGGAACCAATAACTATACTCTCAATTGTCAGTTTCGTTGTCTGCTGCTTCGTTAGTGGGCTGATATTTATATCAATATAATATTATCTTGATTCCCATTCAAAAAAACGGTTTTATTATTATTGCATTAAAACAAATAATAAATTTTGGACTGTTTTACTTCACTAGTATATTAATACTTTGAACAAAAGTTAAACGTCTTTAGTTAAGATATCTACTTAAAAGTGACAACCCTAGCATTTGCGAATTGCGTTAGTGGACCTTGTATGAAAAAGAGCGAAAACGGGTAGGTAACATTGCCCAACCAATTTACTCAAAATTGTTTATACTTATCCCTGAGTTATAAACATGAAATGGTAGAATTGCCCAAAAACCTTCTGTGATCGTAGTATTATTGTCATACGAGCTATTTTTAAGCACTTAATTGAGGTGGGCAATGTTGGTCAAGAACGAGATTACTTTGCTCGCTTTCTATAGGTGCATTCAGACCAAAAGAACATTCGCTATTCTAACCTCCCACTCTACGAAATTCGATCGTTACACAAAACGTGATTGGTTGATTTCGTAGAGCGGGGGATAGAACAGCGAATGCTCTTTTGGTTTGCACGCACCTAAAAACGACAAAAACCTGATCTAAATGATGATCTAAAAATTATTTCTTCATGTGAGCCGATTCGTACGATCACAGTGCACATGCTGAGCAGAAAAAACTGCAAGGTTTCATATATTTTTTTGAGATATTTTAGGATTTCCGAAAAAAGCGGGCAATGTTGGCTACTTAGTTTCACGGTACTATGAAAAAATGTAACATACAACCTTGTAATTATAATATTGCGGCAGCAAAATATTTGGCCAGCGTTGGGATCACGCAAAATAGGCACGTTAGATGTCGAGTTGCGGAAAATGGCGAGAATACAATATCAAAAAACCGGCCAAGACCATGTCGGGCCATGCTCAGTATAGGGTTCCGTAGTTATTCGAAAACGGCTGGGCCGATTACGTTCGAAATGGTTTTATTTTTAAACCCACAGCCCACCAAAGTTTTTATTCTACCACTTTGTTAGCATAATTAATATGTATACCAAATTCTAGTACTAACGGCCACTGAGCTATGCTGCGGACAGACAGACGGACAGACGGACATGGCTAAACTATAAGGGTTTTTTGTTTACTACGAAACCCTAAAAATAACGCATGAGGAAAAAAACTGGCCAAGTGCATGTCGATCCATGCTCAGTATTAGCGTTCCGTAGTTGGTCGAAACTGGCTAGACCAATTATGTTCAGGATAGTTAGTATTATCTATCAGCATGCCTTAAGCCAAATATGTAAGATATTTTTCATATTTTTCGAAATAGTGAATTTGGAAAAAACCTATACTCTTTTTGAAATACCTATTCACGGATATCCCACATTGTAATCACATGTAGGGGAGGAACCCCAATAGTTTTTTTTTGGATATTTATTATTCGAGTTTGTCGGCTTAAGGGCTTGTCCATTAATCACGTCATACTGTATAGGGGGATGGGGGGGTCAAGAAAAAATCACCAATTATCACCATAGGGGAGGAGGGGGTCAACAGATAAATCACGTGTAATTTTTTGTTACTCTCGAATCTGCTGAACAGCATAAAATACTTTTTAAATACGAAGTTTTAAAACTTCGCGATCATTTAGCTCGTAGTTGGCAAAAAAGTACGTAAATTCAAGTGTTATTAAAAGGACTACTTCAGTTGGCAAAAAAATACACGTGATATTGGCTAGGGGGGGGGGGGGGTCCTGAAAATATCACCAAATATCACCATGGGGGCTGGGGGGTTTAAAACATACCAAAATCGTACGACGTGATTAATGGACAAGCCCTAACTAATATGTATACCTACAACTAATTGCAAATGGTCACTGATCTAAACAATGGGCGGAGAGACAGACGGACTACCGCACGAAACGATAGATGAAGAGTGATAGAGCGCTGACACACTCTAGCACCATGCTAAGAAGAGTATGCTGACGGATAGACAGACGGACTAACGGACAGACAGACGGACAGACGGACATGGCGAAACTATAAGGGTTTTTTATTTTTTTATTTGAACTATGCCCGATCATAACAATTTTATTTTAACGAAAAAAGTGTTAACGCTTTCACAGCCAGTAACAAAAAAGCTCGTTTAAATTTGAATTTTAAAATGTTATTAACAGAGTTCTTAATCACAATTGCGGAAATAACGCATAATTTATTTTTATTTTTTGTTACTGGACATTTTTTTTTGTGTTTGTTAAGAATTATTTCTATTTCTAGACGGATCCAAGAATAGATGGATGGAAAGAAGGACTAACCAACAGATAGATAGACAGTCAGACGGACGGACGAACAGACAGACAGACTGACATGACGAAATTGTAAGGGTTCCTAATTTACTACGGAACCATAAAAAGTACTTACACCCAGAATAATTGATAAGGCAATCATTTCAAGTAATATCCGGTCGAAATATGTTTCTTTGCAGAAATAAACGGGCAGACAGACGGACGGACAGACATACAGACCGACAGACAAACAAACAGACAGACAACGGATGGACAGATGAACAGACAGACAGACACATAGACACACAGACAGACACTCAGATAGACAGAAAGATCGACAGATGAACAGACAGACAGACAGACAGACAGACAGACAGACAGACAGAAAGATCGACAGATGAACAGACAGACGGCAGACCGTCAGACAGACAGACAAACAGACAGACAGACGGAGATGGCGAAAATGTAAGGGTGCCTAATTTACTACAGAACCGTAAAAAGTAATTACAGCCAGAATAATTGAAAAGGCAACCATTTTAAATAATATCCGGTCGAAATATGTTTCTTTGCAGAAATAAACGGTTGGAAAGACGGACGGACAGACATATAGACCGACAGACAAACAGACATACAAACACACAGACAGACAGACAGACAGATAGACAAACAGACGGATGGACAGATGAACAGACAGACAGACATACAGACAGATACATAGACGGATAGACAGAAAGATCGACGGATGAACAGACAAACAGACAGACAGACGGAAAGATCGACAGATGAACAGACAGACAGACGGACAGACAGACCGTCAGACAGACAGACAGACAGACGGACGGAAAGATCGACAGATGAACAGACAGACAGATGGACAGACCATCAGATAGACAGACAGACAAACAGACAGACAGAGGGATGAACAGATGAACAGACAGACATACATACAGACAGACAGACATTTCAAGTAATATCCGGTCGAAATATGTTTTTTTGCAGAAATAAACGGGCAGACAGACGGACGGACAGACAGACCGACAGACAAACAGACAGACAACGGATAGACAGATGAACATACAGACAGACAGACGGACATGGCGAAAATGTAAGGGTTCCTAATTTACTACAGAACCGTAAAAAGTACTTACAGCCAGAATAATTGAAAAGGCAACAATTTTAAATAATAATATCCGGTCGAAATATGTTTCTTTGCAGAAATAAACGAGCAGACAGACGGACGGACAGACAGACAGACAGACCGACAGACAAACAGACAGACAACGGATAGACAGATGAACAGACAGACAGACAGACATACAGACAGACAGACGGACATGGCGAAAATGTAAGGGTTCCTAATTTACTACAGAACCGTAAAAAGTACTTACAGCCAGAATAATTGAAAAGGCAACAATTTTAAATAATATCCGGTTGAAATATGTTTCTTTGCAGAAATAAACGGTTTAACAGACGGACGGACAGACATACAGACCTACAGACAAACAGACATACAAACACACAGACAGACAGACAGACAGATAGACAAACAGACGGATGGACAGATGAACAGACAGACAGACATACAGACAGACAGATAGACAGACACACAGACAGATAGACAGAAAGATCGACGGATGAACAGACAAACAGACAGACAGACGGAAAGATCGACAGATGAACAGACAGACAGACGGACAGACCGTCAGACAGACAGGCAGACAGACGGGCGGAAAGATCGACACATGGACAGACAGACAGACGGACAGACGGACAGACCGTCAGACAGACAGACAGACAAACAGACAGACAGACAGACAGAGGGATGAACAAATGAACAGACAGACATACATACAGACCGACAGACATTTCAAGTAATATCCGGTCGAAATATGTTTCTTTGCAGAAATAAACGAGCAGACAGACGGACGCACAGACAGACAGACCGACAGACAAACAGACAGACAACGGAAAGACAGAACGGAAAGATCGACAGATGAACAGACAGACAGACATGCAGACAGACAGACGGGCATAGCGAAAATGTAAGGGTACCTAATTTACTACAGAACCCTAAAAATATCTTACAGCCAGAAAAATTGAAAAGGCAACCATTTCAAGTAATAACCGGTCGATATATGTTTCTTTGCGGAAACAAGCGGACGGACAGACGGACGTACAGATAGTCAGTCCGTTCAGATAGACAGACACACAGACAGAGAGACAAACAGACAGACAGAAAAATCGGCAGATGAACAGACAGACAGACTTACAAACAGACAGACAGACAGACATACAGACAGACAGACAGAGGGATGGATGCAAAATGCAAGGGTTCCTAATTTACTACAGAATCCTAAAAAATACTTACACCCAGAATAATTGAGAAAGCAATAATTTGGAGGAAACAAACGGACGGACAGACAGACATACAGACAGACAGACAAACAGACTGACAGACAGACAAACATACAGACAGACAGGTGGATGCACATGGCGAATCTGTGACGGTTTCTAATTTACTACAGAACCCTAAGAAATACACCCAGAATAATTGTAAAATCAATAATTTCGAATACTATCTGGTCGAAACACGTTTCTTTGCGGAAACAAACGACCGGATAGACGGACGGACAAACAATCAGACAGACAGAGAAACGAACAGACATACAGACAGACGGATGGACAGATAAACAGAAAATATACTTTCATTCGCCAAAGAAATGTTCGTTTAAATTTGAACTTGAAACGATGTTAATAGAGTTCAAGATCACAACTGCGGAAGTAACGAGCTAAGCCGAGTTTAGACCTGGGTCGCGTTTTATAAAGTTTCATTTTACAATTTCGCTGTTTGCCTCTCTAACGCACGCACATAATATATTGGCTAGAAAGAGAGACAAACGGCAAATTGTAAATTGTAACTTTATAAAACGCGACCCTGCAAGTTTTGAAATAAAGAGTTATAGATATTTGCCACTAATTCCTACCAATATTTGCCGTGTGGTGACGGCAGTAAGAATATATTTTGTCACCACCCCAACTCCTCCTGTGGGTGTCGTAAGAGTCGACTAAGGGATTGAAGTGTCACTGACTATTATTTGATAAAAGATTGATGATGGGCAGCAGAGTCATCATAGTGGACATACTACTGCGATCGCCAATCCGCTTGCCCAGCGTGGCGATTATGGGTATTTACCTCCTAATGCGCCTAGACGCATAGTAAATAGGAGAGGCCTACGTCCAGCAGTGGACTATCATAGGCTGATGATGATGATGATTTGCGTCTCCAAACTTGCGGCAATAACTTGCAAGTGTAAACTCAGCTTTGTGTCTTTTCAAAAGGGCTTATTTCTACTCTGGCAATAAGGATTATTTTTTCTATATTTCCATAAGAGAAATTATCTCTATTGACAAAGTGGAAATAAGCCTTTTTGAGAAGACATTCCACAGTTACGATATGATGAATTCATAACAAAACAACATACGTAATTGTGGGACAAAGTCATTTTGCGTCCGGCGGAATGTAGCCAGCAACGCCATATTGCTAGTTGTGCTAAGCTCACCTGACGCCAATAGAACGCGACTCCAAGCATCGGGGTTCCATTAAGGGAAATAATAGGAACTGCAACTGTCTTCTTGAGCAATTCACGTATCGTACCTATCACTATGTTGACTATTCAAGACGAGTGGTATGCACTCATAACTGCGTAGGTATTAGGAGTATGAATCCAATATGTGCAGGTTATAGTAAGTATATATATTTATTTACCAAGGAGCCGAGCCGATATTACAAGACAGGTGCCGGTAGTAGACCAACATCGGGCGTCTTACTCCTCCGTCTTACCTCCTTCTCATTAAACTCTAAAATTAACATAGAAAGAAATATCTACTAATTAGAAAGTTCACAAACTTACCATTATAAACATATCTTTCGCAAAAACATTGACAGCCCAGTCAACAACACGTTGTCAGGTAACCAATTTCCAGGCAAGTTCCCGTCGACGGCGCTAGGAGGCGCCAGAATTGCTAGCACATATTGCATCCTTTCACTTAATTCAATTTAAACCTTTTTCATCATGCGGCCAATACCACACGTCAAACCTAAATGGCTAGTCAAATGAAATAAAAATACGAACTATATTCGCGTGGAAAAGAGAGAGCGAGTGGCGGCATGTTTACGTCATCGCGAACAGTTTAATAATGGTTCACGGAACTTTATTTTTCGTTCATCTCTAGTAACGGTAACCAGAAAAGTTTTGTTCTTTCATATAAATCATATAATGTTCTTGTCAAAACCGTTATGTCAAAGAACGGAATTTTTCCGTTCATCTTGAATATTGTGAACCAGAAATATTGTGTTCATCTACAAAACCTTTATCGTAGTTAACCGTTACTAATACGAACGGAATTAATAACGGTTAAAGAACAATATCAAATGGTTAATCGAGAACGGTTCCGATCCCTGCGGTGGACGAAACATGGATCCACCATTTCACTCCGGAGACGAAGGAACAATCAAAGCAGTGGACTTTACGAGCTGAACCTGCTCCTAAGAAGGCGAAAACCATCCCATCAGCCGGAAAGATCATGGCCACCGTGTTTTGGGATTCGCAAGGCATCATACACATACATCATTATCTAGAAAAAGGTAAAACGATCACAGGGCAATATTATTCTAACTTACTTTGGGAATTCGACTCTGCGTTGAAGAAAAAACGGCCCCACTTAACTAAGAAGAAAATTCTCTTCCACCATGACAACGCACCAGCTCATTCGTGCAAACTTGTAGCAGCAAAATTAAAAGAATTACGGTTTGAATTGGTGCCGCACCCACCTTATTCACCAGATCTGACTCCGTGCGATTTTTTCTTGTTCCCAAATCTGAGAAAATGGCTCGGCGGAAAAAAATTTGCGTGCACCGATGACGTCATTGCCGCTACAGAGGCCTATTTTGACGAGTTTCAGAAGTCCTATTTTTTGGGCGCCTTACTGAAACTACAATACCGTTGGCAAAAGTGTATAGAGCTACATGGAGATTATGTAGAAAAATAAATTAATACTTTAAAAAAAAAAGTTTTTTCCTTCTTGAAATCGGGTACTTATCAAACAGCCCTCGTATGTATTATTTTGCTTTTCTATGTTCTGAGTGTACGGTGTGTACGTAATGTATGGCTACTTTCCAAATTGTTTCTTTTAGGGGCTTTATCGTGCTTAAAATATTGCCTATCAAACGTATTTCGGACAAACCTATACAGCTGAATGTAAGACTATTTCAGCGACTCGATGGTACTATTTTAAGAAGTAATAGGTCAAGATGCTACCCGAGTATATTATCTAAACGGAGTCTTCATTATTCCCCAATCAGGCATACACAAATAAAATGTGGTGGATTTTATGTTTTACATAAAATCGGATTTTTACACAACGTTTTAGATGCCCTTCACTTTCTTATGCGTGCGAGAACAGCGAAGCAGCTATAAGAATCAGCCATACATAAAATCTTTAATGAAACACCATGGGCTTGATCCATAGTTAGAACAGGTAGATATAAATGCTCCACGACAGTTATATTAGATGTCAAAGTCAAAATACACGTAAGCTACATACCATATTCTCTTTAAAGTATCCTTTCACAAATTCAGGTCATTTTTTTGGGCAATATAAGAGCTATGGCAATATCTAAATGTTTGACATTACGAACCACATGAAAGCGTGTCTTTCAAAGTACGATTTTTTTGTGTGTGATGTCGTCTTTTTCGCAAAACGTAAATTTTCTTGTAATACTTGTCCGAAATATTTTTTTATTACTCAGGAGATCAGGATTTTGGATTGGGTTAGTTGTGTCTAATCCAGATGGTTTACGTCGAGTTTCTAGGATGAAATGTGTACCTTATTAAAGCAGTAATTAGATACATGTATGTTTTTATATAAACATGTAATATAAAAAATTATGGCCAAGTAAAGTCGTATTTATAATAAATGATACAGCCTTTAATATAGGCCTCACAAATTTTATGATAGCAGCAAGTATACCCTGGGTGTAACTACAAAATACAATCAATACATCTTTCATCCTGTATAAATGTAATGGATTTACTCGCGATTATTATATTTCTTTGTGAAATATGCAGCACGGAAGCTTAAATAAAAGCATTATCCTATAATGCAAAATTAGGTACGTTATTTTTGCGTCATCTGCATGATTAGTTCGACCCCTGATCATCATGTATAATTATATACTTTTTTCGTGGACAGTCCATCAAAAATTTTGAAAATCAGCATGTTTGCATCATTTTTTATGAAATTGTACGCCTGATACGTATTATAGGACCGCGGATCTATAACGAGTTTCGTATTAAATATTAATGGGATAGTCTCGCATCCGTGTATTTTCTAAATTTACCGTCTACTTTACACATGGCTTGCTAGAGCTTGCCAGATTATAAATTAATTACTTATATTATTATTATGTTACACTATGTCGTTTCGATTCACACTAGTCACATAGTTGTAGTACTGTAAATATTTTAACTATGAGTATTACATGAGTATTACAGTATCACGTCATCCATCATTGACGGCGACTGTCACGGGTATTAGCGGAGGCTGGATGACTCTTAAAACTAGCGTTAAGAGGTCAAAGAATATGGCCTTAAAGTTGAGTAGCCAAGCCAATGGAAATATATATGATTATAATTTTATGTACGTAATCTTAATTCAAACAGTCGACGAGTAGAAAAGAACTAAATAGTTTCACGAATTCAATTTAGCGTGCTTGTTAAGTAAAGATATTTTGGGTCCAATTTAAAATGAAAAGTACCAGGCTATCAGAAAGCAAAGGCAGTTCACCTGCAAAGCCATGAAGATGCAGAGGTACCACGCCGGCACGTCGTCGATGCCGTAGGTGACGTTGCCTTCGCGCGCCTCGCCGTTCTGCTTGCCTGGTACATCCTCGGCGGCTTCTGCTTCAGCTATCTGATAAAAATTGGTTTTAATACTAAAAACACAGAAAGCGTATACTTAATGTGAAAACAGTTATTTACCTACCTATAATAATTATGATACACGTGTGGAACTGGAAAATAACTCGTGTCGGTTTTAAAACGCTCGCTTCGCTCGTGTTTCATAGTCACCGAACCTCGTCATGAAAAAAGCCTACATTTAAACATGTACCTATACAATATTTCACAATGCATTATGCGAGGAAAACCAGACTAACGCCGTGCGGAATAGTACATTGTTGTAGAGGCTGGAAAGTAAGCAATAGATGAACGAGTTAGTTCGAAGGCCGACCCTTGGGGAGGCCTTCGATAGTACGAGTTCATCTATTGCATTTTTCGCCGAGGCTAAACATTGTGCTTTTCACGACTACTGAGAGGAAATAAAACACATTCTTATAATTAGAAAAAATACATTTTAATGTGTTGTGGCTGAACGCCATTATCCTGTGTCACAAAAATAGAAAAAAGTTACAAGCAGTCCGAGAAAAATTTTCTGATATCATTTTCAAAACGTCATATCTACCTATGAAATACGTGTTTAGATACGACGTTTTACTTACGTATGTAACACAGTCTCAGTAAGGTAGGAAACACAGGAAAATCGATACAGACAATCTTTGGCGACAATTGGTAAAGTAATCATTGTCAGCATGGTGCTAATAGTCCACAAATTGGAGGTCGTCGGAATATAACCAGTTTACAGATGACTAGATCATTTCTAGCTCATCTCGTCTCTATACAAGGTCCTAATTTATTAGTTGCAGATATTTTAACACATGATACTTTACATTAAAATAATTCACTTTAAATATAAATTAAGAAATCTTTTCATGTTAAATTTTTGATTTCATTTTCCTAACAAAAAAATTAATTATAATTTCGTCTAAAAAAAACCATCATGTGTATTATCACATGTCACAATAACACTGTCTGTCATGTCATCAAACGACACAATCCAATGGAAAATAACATGACATTGACAATCAAGTATTTAATTTATCGAAGTGAAGTGGCCAGTTCCAGTTAAGTAGTACGTAAAATAAGTACGAGAATCTGTTCAAAGAGTTTTCATTTAATAATCACATAAACAGGGTGTCTTTACGTAGCAAATTTGTTTTTCCGTTTTCTCCAAAAAAACATGGTAAAAGCTATAATGTTTCACGGTTTAATATACTCCAGAGACCGAGTAATATCAGCTGTAAAAATATCTGCATCTAATAAATTAGGACCTTATATTTAGGTTCTGCTGCTGGGCAGGCCTTTTATCATTTATTCATATTATACCTACACGGTGGAAATAGCGGGTCAGATAATTGTATCTGACCCGCTATTTCCACCGTGTAGGCAGCCACAAAAAAGTACGTAAAAAAATTTAAAAAACATTAAGAGAAGGGTCTTTTCTATTGCCACCCTTTTTATGTAATATCGGAGGTGAATGAGCTGACGAATCAGCATCTGCAATACTAGGGGGCCACTAGTGCGTTGCGTCTTACGACACCCACGGGAAGAGTTGGGGTGGTGACAAATGTATTCTTACTGCCGTCACCACACGGCACTTGAATGTCGTAGCACTCCGATCGCGGAAGGCAGTATACCCTGTAGGTACATCGTCGTATTAACTTTTTATTATAGCTGTTTTTAGATCGTACATAGATGTCAATGGATGATTCAAGGAAATTGATCCGAAAGCCTAAAGTATGAAAATGGATCAACTTATCAAAAAACCTCAAAAGAAAAACTTACAAACTTACATCAAAATTAATTATACAGGTTTGTATAGTTCTAGTAAACTCACATTAACTTCCATATCGTAGTTTCACACACGAACTGGCTTATTTGAACACTAACCACTCACAAACTAGGCAGCGAGTCTGTGTACACAAAATATATCGCACCCATACACTATATTCACATAAAACGCTATAACATTGTCTACATATAAATTGCACTCAGTATAAGCCCTAAAATACCTTTGTATTTAACTCAAGTCCTCCTATATACTACGATTTTGAGTGAACCGAATTTATTATGTCGAATTTGCACAAATGTAAGGCTAATACAAACACCGGTTTCGCGGGGGCAAATCTGTACTGACGTTTAATAGTGCGAGAACACATTAAACTAATTTTATTATTTGATATCGATAAAAATGTCGTACAACCGTTGTGTAATTTCAAGAATTTGAATGAAGAAGGAAACTATATACACAAAAATAAACTTTTTGAGGAATTAACTATCTTTAATATTTAATATAATTTTCACAATATACAAACAAAATTTTTTCTACATTTTCAGACTTTAATCTTCGTCGCCTAGGTGACAATATCCATTTTAGCCAACTAAACGACCTTTCTAGGTCAAGTGTATTAATTGGAGAAAATTCAAACAATTTATAGTTTTAATGAATTTCTGTTTTATGACTCAGTTCTATTTCTTTTCCTATACCTTTTTCTTGCGTGGCATTTTTAGCCGCCTTAACAAACAAAAAGGTAGATTTAATTGATCGGAATGCAAAATAATATTGTTGAAGGTACTAGATAAATCATTCAACAATTCAATGGTTGTCAAAAGTGACTCGACACAGTCAATGTCAGATATCGGTGGTTTTTAGTTGTAGTTGTAGTTTGTGTAGTAGTATGAATGAAAGAGGTTTGCACATAGTTAAACGTATTCCAACTTAGCCATTAGTTTAGTTATGATAATGATGGTTAAAAAAATATTTTTATGGATATCGATAAACTCAGTCGATATTTAATGAATCACTAGCACTGGTACATTTTTGCCCCCGCGAAACCGGTGTTTGCTAATAATTACAACTTTTATTTATGTAGTAATGTAACCCGAATAACATGGCCTTAGCTAAATCACAACACAACTGAAGCAACTCACTCGATATCATTTGAGTAGTTAATTAATGTGTCGTGCTGCGGTTAAGGACGACGCACATTTAACGTGCGGAATCATAGTCGGAGACACAATCCTCCAGTATTATGAAGATAATGACAGATATGATATGAAGATGACAATGCATATAATATGTAAAAACTCCGGCAAGCCTTGATAGGGTTAGTATCCGGCGGTCTGTATCCTTGTTTGTAACTTAGCCCCACTTTCATGACCAAGGGTTACGCAACTAACGCACATGTGCTTATGTGTCACACCACGTAGTTTTCGGTTAAACCTCGTGTTAGTATCCTAACATACACACATTGGGATTATGTAAATTAGCATATACGAGTAGTAGTATTTAAAAAACCGCTTACGCTTGCGCTCGCTCAGTAATTTGATAAGATCGGCCCTCGAGCGGAAGTCTGGGTGATTACTGATTATGGTAACATGTGTTTAATGTCTCGTTTTCGCACTTAATATAGAACGCAATTTGCGAACTTCGGTGTTCGCGGTAGCAGGCCTGTCTGCAGAAAAATGCGGTAAATTGAAAAAAAAAAACCGGCCAAGTGCGAGTCGGACTCGCGCGCGAAGGGTTCCGTACCATTATCAATTTATTATTAAAAAAATGCAGTTAAATCAACCTACCTCAAAAACTATAAGAGATAATTTAATCAAACCAAAAATCGTTGATAGAGTTTATTAATGTGCATAACATATATTTTTTGTAGAATTGTATATCGCGTAGTTTAAAAAATAGAGGGAGGGGGACACTTTTTTCAGACTTTGAGAGCTGATATCTCGAAAACGATTTGCTTAAATAAAAATGAGATTTATAAACTTTCATATCATTTTCACAGACCTTTCTATTAATACCCCACACGCTTATATACAACTAAAAAAATGTAAAAAAAATAAGGGTTCCGTTTTTGCCATTTTGGCTACGGAACCCTAAAAATAAATTACTAGCCGCCCTAAGTAATTTGATTTTCACTACTAAACGGTATTATGTAATGTATTTCGAATTCGACCCCCGATGCGTCGCGCCAAGTGTACATCGTACATTAGAAGACAGGCATGCTTGTGGCTGACGGAGTATGCTTGTCCCTAACGACATGAGGTATACTCGTACTGTTCGCATACTCTGCATAATTGTTAAAGTAACTTGAGCCGTCAGATTTGGAGTGGTATCTATTTAATAATAGCATAAGGTGTCGAGTGGGAGTTTGAATTTGTATTTATAGTGGTGCTGCATGATGACTTAAAAAAAATTAGACCACGCTCGGACCCCACGGGCCAAGCTAAGGTTCTCGACGCCTCGCCGAGGGGTACCAAATTATATTCGGCTTCGAGACAAATTTTTTAGGGTTCCGTAGCCAAAATGGCAAAAACGAAACCTTTATAGATTCGTCATGTCCGTCTGTCCGTCTGTCACAGCCGATTTACTCGAAAACTATAAATGCTACAGTAACGAAATTTGGTAAGGATATGTGTTGTATGAACCGCTACAGGATTATGATACTAAATTGTAAATAAAATAAGTAAAAAAGTTTTAATTTAAACGGTTTTTATTGCATCAAAAACTAGAAAATAAAAATTTGTTGTAACTAACCGTAGATGCTACTTTCTGTAGATTAGTCACGTGAAACTATTATCACTGTAGTCTTCCCAAGTCGGATACTGAAAGCCACGTTTAGCTTCTATGTCCGTGGATTAAGCGTTACCTAATCGGAAACTTTTACCAAACTGAAATAAAAACGTGGGGCGTACGCAATTGTGATTAAGTCACTATGGTTATTTAAGAACACACATAGAAATCAAGACAGCAATAGTGTAATACGTTTTGTTCTGGCCTTGATAAAAGTTACTTACCTCTGTAGAAGTGTTGGTACAGATGGATGATTAATTGCAAAATTAAAGCTACAATTACATATTATTTTGAACTTGTATGTTTCTTTATAATACCGCCCCACGTTTTTATTTTAGTTTGGTAAAAGTTTCCGATTAGGTAACGCTTAATCCACGGACATAGAAGCTAAACGTGGCTTTCAGTATCCGACTTGGGAAGACTACAGTGATAATAGTTTCACGTGACTAATCTACAGAAAGTAGCATCTACGGTTAGTTACAACAAATTTTTATTTTCTAGTTTTTGATGCAATAAAAACCGTTTAAATTAAAACTTTTTTACTTATTTTATTTTCAAGTTTTTAGTGCAATTGTTAAGTTAATTTCCGATACTATACCAACTTATTCTAGATCAAAGATGTTCTTTGTAATATGCAATACAATTAGGCATGCTAGCGTTTATCTCTCGCGCTTTAATTACGATACATATTTAAACGTAATGGGAATTATTTTATGTGTAACGAGAGGGGAATCCCTGCTGGATATGCAGGATATTTTTTAGAAATCCGACACTGAAAAAATATCAGCTTGAATGCCCTAAGTATCTCAAATGGACGTGTTATTCATACAATACCTACCTTAGATAACAGAGATCTGACAATAAGGAATATATCAATCAATTTGGTTTATTGAGAAAATCAAGTTCAAATTTTTATATTGTACACATTATACAAGTCGAATTTGGAGACTATAAAATATAAACTCATACTGTCAGTCGACCAACCGGAGGACCGCAGGTCTGACGGAAAGTCCGACGTGAACCGAGGGCCCAAAGGGTCAATCCATGTAGTCTATCAACCGGAGGGCCATAGGCTCGGCGGCACTATGGTACGCACTATGTGCGCAGGTCCGAGTGCACGTCCTACGAAAACACCTGCGCTGTCAGTCTATCAACCGGATGGCCGCAGGCCCGACGGCACATCCTACGCGACCCACTCACGCTGTCACTCTATCAGCTGGAGGGCCGCAGGCCCGACGGCTCGCCCTACGCGACCCACTCACGCTGTCACTCTATCAGCTGGAGGGCCGCAGGCCCGACGGCTCGCCCTACGTGACCCACTCACGCTGTCACTCTATCAGCTGGAGGGCCGCAGGCCCGACGGCTCGCCCTACGTGACCCACTCACGCTGTCACTCTATCAGCTGGAGGGCCGCAGGCCCGACGGCTCGCCCTACGCGACCCACTCACGCTGTCACTCTATCAGCAGGAGGGCCGCAGGCCCGACGGCTCACCCTACGCGTATCACTCACGCTGTCACTCTATCAGCTGGAGGGCCGCAGGCCCGACGGCTCGCCCTACGTGACCCACTCACGCTGTCACTCTATCAGCTGAAGGGCCGCAGGCCCGACGGCTCGCCCTACGCGACCCACTCACGCTGTCACTCTATCAGCAGGAGGGCCGCAGGCCCGACGGCTCACCCTACGCGTATCACTCACGCTGTCACTCTATCAGTTGGAGGGCCGCAGGCCCGACGGCTCACCCTACGCGTATCACTCACGCTGTCACTCTATCAGCTGGAGGGCCGCAGGCCCGACGGCTCGCCCTACGCGACCCACTCACGCTGTCACTCTATCAGCAGGAGGGCCGCAGGCCCGACGGCTCACCCTACGCGTATCACTCACGCTGTCACTCTATCAGCTGGAGGGCCGCAGGCCCGACGGCTCACCCTACGCGTATCACTCACGCTGTCACTCTATCAGCTGGAGGGCCGCAGGCCCAACAGCTCGCCCTACGCGATTTACTGACGCTGTCACTCTATCAGCTGGAGGGCCGCAGGCCCGACAGCTCGCCCTACGCGAACCACTCACGCTGTCACTCTATCAGCTGGAGGGCCGCAGGCCCGACGGCTCGCCCTACGTGAACCACTCACGCTGTCACTCTATCAGCTGGAGGGCCACAGGCCCGACGGCCAGCCCTTCGCGAACCACTCACGCTGTCACTCTATCAGCTGGAGGGCCGCAGGCCCGACGGCTCACCTTACGCGTATCACTCACGCTGTCACTCTATCAGCTGGAGGGCCGCAGGCCCAACGGCTCACCCTACGCGTATCACTCACGCTGTCACTCTATCAGCTGGAGGGCCGAAGGCCCGACGGCTCGCCCTACGTGAACTACTCACTGTCAGTTTTTTAAACGGATTACCGCAGGCCCGACTGCTCGCCTTACGCGAACCCGAAGGCCCGAGGGCTGAACTCACACTATCAACAAGCGGAACGCAGGTCCGGCGCCACGTCCTACGCGAACTACCCACGCTGTCAGCGGCTATGGCACACTAATAGCGGTTATAGTAATATTGCAGTATCAGATTTGAGGATTTGGAAGTGAGTATTCAATGTACATGTTTTTACGCATTGGCTAAAGCATTACTTTAAATTCAACATTTCGATAAACCTGGCGGTTATGGCAGGCAGTGGCACGTGTCTTAGGAGCATCAGGTTTGAGGAGTTGGAAGTCAGTATTAAATCCGTCTGTATCTTTTCGTCCAACATTCCGCAGGGTTTGAAGACGAAAGTCTTTGATCAGTGTTTGTTGCCAGTGATGACATACGGTACTTAACCGTGGTCGCTTACAATGGGCCTCATAAGAAGGCTCAACGTCACGCAAAGGGCAATGAAGAGGAGCTATGCTAGAAGTCTCTCTGCGATATCGGATTAGAAATGAGACCATCCGCAGCAGAACCAAAGTAACCGACATAGCTCTTCGAATCGCTAAACTGAAGTGGCAGTGGGCGAGGCTCGTTGCGCATGGAACCGATGGCCGTTGGGGTGGTAAGGTTCTCGAGTGGCGGTCACGTACCGGAAGGCGCAGCATGGGTAGGACCCCGACATGGTGGACTCGTGACCTGGTGAAGGTCGCTGGATGCAAGTGGCACAGTTGGGGGAGGCCTATATTCACCAGTAAACTTCTTTCGGCTGATTTGATGATGATGATTATAATGAACTCCGTATGTTTCTACCAAATATCGAAAGCAGTACTTCAAAATCTACATATAACTAAACCTAGCGGTTGTGGCAGGCAGTAACACTGGAGTATCAGACTTGAGGAGTTGGACGTTAGTATTAAATTCGCATGTTTCTACTTAGTATCTAAAGAACTTCTTTAAAATCAAGATATCGATAAATGATTAACCTTGCGGTTATTGTGGGCAGTACTGCAGCATCAGGAGTGAGGAGTTGGAAGTCAAGATCAGGCTGTTAGTATTTGATTATGCCAAACATGCTATACTTTCATTTTCACGTGTCTAACACTCTCGGTTTAGGTAAGCAGTACGTCTGCAGCATCAGGCTTTGAGGATACAAGGATACAAATATTATAATATTGCATTGTCATGGAGACTTGATAAGAGTTCCAAATTTTATTGATTTCGGTGCAGTAGAAGTGGTCGAAAAATCGATCACAAGATTTGAAGCATCGACGACAGTTGATACGCGGTGAAGTTAATAAAAACCGTTTAAAAAACCATTGGGGTGGGGTCCTCCATGCACGTAACTGAGGTATAGAACAATTTTTTTTAGTTGTATATAAACGTGTGGGGTATTAATAGAAAGGTCTTTGAAAATTATATGAAGGTTTACCTATACCTACATTTCATTTTTATTTAAGCATATCGTTTTCGAGATATTAGACACACATTAATAAACTCTATCAACGATTTTTGGTTTGATTAAATTATCTCCTATAGTTTTTGAGGTAGGTTGATTTAACTGTATTTTTTTAATAATAAATTGATAATGGTACGGAACCCTTCGCGCGCGAGTCCGACTCGCACTTGGCCGGTTTATGTATTTAATTTTTATTATATCGTATTAGTAAGTAGGTACTTTCATTGTAATTATGTTCGCGTGGTGACGGCAGTATGAGTATTTGTCACCACCCAAACTGTTCCCACGGGTGTCGTAAGAGTCGACTAAGGGATTGAAGCAGGTATCACATACCATTTATTTATTGTTGATTGAGAGCAACGTCATCATAGACACACTACGATGATACTTATTTTTTATACTACGATGACTACGGTGATGATTGATACCGATGATTATGGGCATTACCTTAATGCCGCGGCCACGACATTGGTCTAAGGCGACCGGCTTAGCAGAAACCACACGCGCGAGAGGAGTACCCATATCGGCATCCCGCTCCAACTGATGGATTTGCTCGTCGCTGGTCGCCTTAGACCAATGTCGTGGCACTCGTGGCCGGGCCTTAATGCGTCCATCCATGAGTGTAGGTAAAATAAAGGAGTCGCCTATGTACAGCAGTGGACTGAAATAGGCTGATAAAGTATAGTACTTAAGCCATGGAGATGACTATACTATAATACTATTGTGGTCTGGCCACGACATTGGTCTAAGGCGACCAGCGGCGAGCGAATCCATGAGTTGGAGCGGGGTGCCGATATGGGTACGAGAGGGAGCACCATAACGTTTTCCGCTAAGCCGGTCGCCTTTTAGACCGATGTCGTGGCCGCGGCGTTAGTTAGACCAATGTCGTGGCTGCAGCATAAAGGTGCATTCAGACCAAAAGAGCATTCGCTATTCTAACCCCCCACTCTACGAAATTCGATCGTTACACAAAACGTGATTGGTTGATTTTGTAGAACGGGGGATAGAACAGCGAATGCTCTTTTGGTCTGAATGCACCTTAAGGCTACCGGCGGCGAGCGAATCCATAGCTCCCACTCGCACGTATGGTTTTCCGCCCTGCCGGTCGCCTTAGACCAATGTCGTGGCTAGACCATTTTGCGATTCCTTTCGAAGGTAACTTACCACTTCTCTCACAATGTTCTCCAAGCCGATATGCACATTGTGATGCGGCATGGCTCAACTGCAATGAAAGTATATTCTTATAGTAGCCGATTTCTAAGAATTAACATTTGACAGTTTATATAGAAATGAGCTTTATATGTATGACGTTAAGACTATCGGAAAGATCGTAACCGGGTGAAATTTTTTGTCCCTAGAAACGTGACAGAGTTGTGATTTTTGTATGAGATGATGTTTTGTTTTCAATTTCTCATGTGCCTATGGATAAAAAAGTGATAAAAAAATACAACTGCACCGGATTTTTTTATACACTTGAGTTGAACAGCAACTAAAAACGTGACAGAGTCGTATGAAACGAGACAACGAAAAGAATTCTGACCCAACCCTCATACATTATTAAGTAATAAGGGTTAATCTATAAATATCAAAAGTTCATTCTTAGAAATCGGCAACTATAATATAATGTACAACTATAATTGTTTACCTAATTTAAATAAAACAAACACACTACCTGAATATTGTTAGTCCTAATCCTAATTAGGGACACAACACAACACACGCTTCGCAATGACTTAAATCACAAGTGAAAATTGTTTAATTGTATCACAGTTTTTTCATAACATTATAAACAATATTACGAAAAAAAATCAACACATTTTTTTGTCAATCTGAGAAGATATTTAATTTCAATAACAACTGAACACGGAAGGCCTTGTAAGAATATGAAAGAAATAGATCTTCGCATTCACATAATTAAAACGTTACGCGAAGAAGACACGAGTTAAATGCTCGTTTATTCTACCTTCTACCGTCCACATCGCACACACTGTTAAACTAAACTAAGTAGTAATTTTATTAGTAAACATTAGGACAAACATGTCATGAGTTAAGTATATTGCGAGCGCGATGAATATCAGTAATGTATCAGTCTGTGATTTCTAAGAATGAACTTTTGACAGTTATATACCTATTAATCTTTATTAATATGAGGGTAAGATTCACCATTTTTTCGATAGCCTAACGTCATAGATATGGGTCGTTACTAAACTGTCGATTCATTTTTAGAAATCAGAATGACTTTGCTTACCATGAGTTGCCGTTCTAACTATTCCGCTCTGCACTCGTGTATTGGTGGGTGAATATCTAAGCGTTTCAACCGCCTAATGTTGGTGGCATAATTTTTGCCGAAGTTTCTAAACGTCTCAATGTTATACTTCGTAATTTGTATAAGGTGCCGAGCCTCCTTCAAATGACAAAGTAGCACATTGTAACGAACAGAAACTTCGGCAAAAATGATGCCACCAAAATCAGGCGGTTGAAACGCTCAGATATTCACCCTGGTGCGAGCGAGCCCGATAGAAAGTAGTCTGCGTCAACACACAATAGGTACAATTGCCGTCGGATATATCGTAGCGTCCAGAGCTTTCAAAAATATCTAAACACTCCTTTATTTCTATAACGATAAAAGCGTATTCAAATATTTACCTACAGACGCTACGACATCTTGATGGCGACTGTATTCCACTGGCAAGTTTCTAACATCAAATATTATGGTAAAATAATCATTGTAGTGAATTTACGTAAGAAATGACGAGTGTAATCAGTCACATTGCCCCTTGAGAATTATTGTTGATAATTAAAACCCCCACGAGGGAAGACTAAGTACTTAGAAGTAGTAAAACAATAGAAATAAGCGCTAGATTAACTTCAGTCGATTGTCAATATTGATGTTTATCATACTAATCATAAGTATCATAAAATAACACCGCCACACTAGTAAACACTACAATCGTATATACATTTTAAAACTTTCAAAATGTACCTTAACGCAGGGCAATAAGGTATGAAATTTAACCAGTTTTCAAATGTAGATATTGTTATTTTGTGTGAATGATCAACATCCAACTCCCTGCCTACCTAAACTTGTAATACTTCCCACAATGTCGTAACAGATGTGCTTCTGCTTACTAAAAAATCAACTGCGAAAAGTGCGAAAGACTCTGGTTGTCACGGGATTCGAACCCGCTTCCTCTGGATTGCCGATCCAACGTGCTTCCAATTACACCAGACGACCTTCCGCCGATCACAGCGAATTTAGTCAATGGTATTGTGAAGCTAATCACTAGCGACATCTGTACTTAATGTTTCGAGGGTACTACAACCTTAAGCCACTCAAAGAGACGCGTGTCTACCACAATCGTCCGCAAACTTGACAACTCTCCGTTGCGTTGAATTTGTAATACTTCCTTCGTGTTACCATAAATAAAATAAATGTTTACTTTATGGTGTTAGGCTGGTTCCTGTGTCACGTGGATTCAGAAAAAAATGCCCACTTTCAATATTAACATGTATTTCAATATTAACATAAATAACTATTTCAGTTGTGTAAATTAATTACACTTTTTTTAAATGACTTTAAATAAATAAATAAATTGGCCGTGTGGTGACGGCAGTAAAATAGTTATTTATTATACAAGGGGGCAAAGTTGTTGTTTAACTGTCGTGCCAATATTGAGACCTGAGCTAGCGAAAGATTCCAAAATTGAGCCACGAGCGTAGCGAGTGGTTCAAAAACTGGAATCTTGAGCATTGCGAAGGTCTCAAGGCACGAGAGTTCAACAAACTTTGCCGCCAAGTGTAATACAACTTTTTTCCCCTCACTATCGCGAGGAAATATGATTACAAATCTCATCCAAATGTAAATTAACTTAAAGAAACCATTTAAAACTCAATGTCGAAACGTATCGTAGAATAGAGTTACTTCTGGAATTTAAATATAGCCAATGGCTTACAAAGTTACCCATGAGAATGACCAATTTAACATGTGAGCTCCGATTGCGCATGTTTACTACGGTCATTCAGATCCACTTATAGTAGGCAGTAGGGGGCTATAGGAATTAGAGCAATGTCAAATTACTTTATTCACAAGTGTGTAAAAAGCGTTTTTACCCGGTCGTATTAAACGATAAACGAGCGCTTTACGAGCTAGTGAGGGGAAATGTCGAATTCCCATGTAGCACCAACTCCCGTAATAATCGGAGACTTTACACTCGAAGTTGTAGACGAATATATATACCTAGGGCAAACTATTCAGTTAGGTAGGTCCAACTTCGAGAAAGAGGTCAATCGTCGAATCCGACTCGGTTGGGCAGCGTTCGGGAAGCTACGACACATATTTTCGTCCAATATTCCGCAGTGTTTGAAGACGAAAGTCTTTAATCAGTGTGTGTTGCCAGTGATGACATACGGTACTGAAACGTGGCCGCTTACAATGGGCCTCATAAGAAGGCTCAAAGTCACCCAAAGGGCAATGGAGAGGGCTATGCTAGGAGTCTCTCTGCGTGATCGGATTAAAAATGAGACCATCCGCAGCAGAACCAAAGTAACCGAAATAGCTCTCCGAATCGCTAAACTGAAGTGGCAGTGGGCGGGGCACATTGCGCGTAGAACCGATGGCCGTTGGGGCGGGAAGGTTCTTGAGTGGCGGCCACGTACCGGAAGGCGTAGCGTGGGTAGGCCCCCCACAAGGTGGACCGATGACCTGGTGAAGGTCGCAGGAGTCCGCTGGATGCGGGTGGCGCAGGACCGGTCATTGTGGCAATCTTTGGGGGAGGCCTATGTTCAGCAGTGGACGTCTTTCGGCTGATATGATGATGATGATGATGATGAGGGGAAAATACATTTGTCACCACCCCTACTCCTCCTGGGGGTGTCGTAAGAGTCGACTAAGGGATTGAAGTGTCACTGACCATAATTTAATAAAAGATTGATGATGGGCAGCAGCGTCATCATAGTGGACACATTACTGCGATCGCCAATCCGCTTGCCCAGCGTGGCCATTATGGGTGTTTACATTTACCTCCAAATGCGTTTATACGCATACTTAACCCGGCGAGAGTGTGGTGAAAAAAAGTTAAACAAAAATAAACTCTAAATATATTGACATAAGTCAAACGCAGGGTATGAGATACCCTGCCACACTCCCGCCGGGTTAATAAGAGAGGCCTACGTCCAGCAGTGGACTATCATAGGCTGATGATGATAATGATGATGTAGGTACCAAGCGACGATGCATATAATAGATACATGTAGCCATGACCAAGGAACAAATATTTGTGGTAAATACATACACAAATAATGCCCTCGCCGGGACACGAACCCAGAACCTCCAGCTTCCTAGGCAGGGTCACTAACCCGCCAAGGGGTTACCTACGCCATTTCGAAAGTCGCTTTGCCGAAAGTTGTTTAATCGAAGACACATCATCGAATGTACGATTAATCGAAAGCATGTTTAATCGAAACACGTTTCATCGAAATATCATTCACCGACGGTGCAATTTGTCGAATTCATGACATGAAACATCGAATATTCATTTTATCGAAAAAACCGGGCAAGAGCATATCGGGCCATGCTCAGTGTAGGGTTCCGTAGTTATTCAAAAACGGCGGAGCCGATTATGTTCGGAATAGTTTTATTTTAAAGAATTTTATATGCCTACTATTTCTGATTTTATTCATATTTTTTGGACACATGGATCTAAAGTTAGACAGTTTTTTTATTTAGGAGCGGTTATCTCCTAAAATATTGACTTAAGGAAAAAAATCTTTTGGGACCTATTCAACGATACCCCATACTATAGATAGAATTACAGAAAAAATTAATAAAAACATCCCCACTTTACCACAAGGGGATCTAAATTTTTTTTTTTCTATATTTTATTTTACCACGGAACCCTAAAAGTGGTAAATGGGTTATCAACTTATCACTATCAGTATTTTTTTTTATTATTTTATAATTTTTTTATTTATAAAACTGTACAATTTATATACTTTCGGCAAAGCGACTTTCGAAATGGCGTAGGTAACCCCTACCAACTAGGCTACGACGGCTGACTTTGTAACATACCTATTATACCTATAATGTACCTATATCTCCAGATCTCCACCAAGATAACTTTGCAATGTCGTTCATTACGCCGCATACTAACGATGATACAAACTGAACTCTGTAGAGTGATAGGTGCAATGCAATTTAAAACTAGTTAAAAGAATCATCACCATTGTCGTAAACCAACCGTTAGTCACGAATAGGTTTAGTTATAGATATACTAATAGCTAATAAATTAATAATTATTCTTACCTACCTGTTGCCATCAGATATCTGTATCCATGTTGTTTGGGTGAATTAACTTTTTTCTGTCTGTTATTACCATGGTTACAGTCGTCTGAGTCACGCTGGTTATATGCAATTTAAACTATGCAAACATACATTGTTCTGGCCCCTATACCACAAAACTTTACAAGCGTACAATTCTACAAAATTTTCAACTTTTTGTATGGGAAATTATACAATTTTGTAGAATTGTACGCTTGTAAAGTTTTGTGGTATAGGCCACTGGTATTAATAAGCCCTTTCCTTAATGGGCCGCCTACAGACATGCACTACAAACATAAATTAATATCTTGGGACATCTTACACAAATCGACCTAGTCCCACGGTAAGCTCAATTAGGGCTTGTGATTTACCGGGCGAGGATATTAGATAGATACATATAGATACTTAAATACATAGACAGCCATGACGCCCATGACCAAGGAACATATATTTGTGATAGATAAATACACAAGTAATACCCTCGCCGAAATTCGAACCCGGAACCTCCAGCTTCAAACATGATTGCATAATTTAAGTAGCATAATTTTGCATAAAACCAGCGTGACTCAGGCGACCGTAACCATGGCAATAACAGACAGAAAAAAGTTGATTCACCCATTGGTAATTTATTTGCTTATAAATAAAGGATGCGGGTGGCGCAGGACCGGTCATTGTGGCAATCTTTGGGGGAGGCCTATGTTCAGCAGTGGACGTCTTTCGGCTGATATGATGATGATGATGATGACATATAATATTAATATATTATATTACCTACGAAAGCGAAATAATGTGAATTTATCGTAATTGTTACATATTTGCCCCTATTTTATCATTATCATCACTTTGTTGATTAAAAAAAAACATAGTCATCTTACACATTTTTAATGCTTAAAAAGGAACTGCAGCCCTGGCCAAGATACCATTCTGCAATCGTATACGATAAGCGATAAGTCACGTGACCATAATAATGTATGAAACGGTCACGTGACTTTTAGTTCAAAACGTTCACATTTGTTATCACTACATAGTATAAAACAGGGGTCGGCAACCTTTTAGCATCCAAGGGCCACATAGCAGTTAACGAACTTGACGCGGGCCGCACTTTGTTAATATGTAGGTTTTGTTCGAAAAAAACACTCACATTATCGGTTGTCAATAAGGAAGAGTTGAATATAGCAATATACTATTATGCAAATAACATCTTATCGACATTTTTTTTTATTTTACCCGATCGGGCTGGGAACTGGAAATCCGAGTGCGTGACTTCTGGCCAAAAAAAATTTTTTGGATTTATTGGACAAAAAGGCACATGAAACTTTTAAAATAATGGTCCGATCCCGCTGAAATTTGGCATACAAGCACTATGTGGGCCAGCACGGCAAGCACATCATGGGCGCGGGACGACAAAAACTGCGACATAGAGTTTTCTCGAGCTATGTCACGAATTGGTAGCACAACATGCGCGCGAGATAACGCTGACTCGCGATGATCTATCAAAGCGACATAATTATTTCGCTTGAAAGTCCCACGCGATATATCCTCAAAATTCGTAGCACAAGTGTACCTTGAGCGATAAAATACATTGCGTTTTAATGTCAAAATGCGACAAATTGTCTTCGAGATGTGAAGGTGGCGAGAAAGTCGAGAAACACATAAACTTCGTTACGGATTGCAAATTTAGGCTATCAGTCGAATTATTATTGTAGCTATGAGCTATGTATTGGTAGTTATGAATAATCTGTTTTAGTACATGCGTTCGAAGGCATTATTTAATGTTTTAATATTAACAAACTTCGTTTCATTACCGACCCTAACAGTCGATACCGTAAGGTCTGAAGACCCATGGAGGTTCAATAGAGAATCAAATGCTAGTAATATTTTCAAAAGTAGCGGTTGTAAAGAAGAAGTATTAACGTACCTACCAATGCTAATAATAGCAATTGAATAGAAGTATCTAAGGGCAAGATACATAATTGTATTAATTGTGATAGCGATGTTCGATGTAGTATACCGTACAACTACGCAGCTATATTTTACAAGTACAATATAATTAAGAAAAGCGGCATTTGTACACATAATCTATATAGGAAAAGGTAGATCAGCCTCTATTAGTTCACGGCTGCATGGGCAATGTCCTTTCCTTAGCCTATGCGCATGGCCGCATTAGGAGGTTAATAGTTAATATATACCCATAATCGGGAGTAGTGTGTCCACTATGATGATGCTGCTGCCCATCATAGTGGACACACTACTCACACTACTACCCATTGATAAATAAATAGTCAATGACACTTCAATCCTTTAACCGACTCTTACGACACCAACGGGAAGAGTTGGGGTGGTGACAAATGTAATCTTACTACCGTTTCCACACGGCTAATAACTAGTATTTTAAACAAATAAAAATATATGTAATAAATAATCCAGTATGTATTTATTAAAAAATATATATTTATTACAATAACATGTATTAAATACTCAATGTAACAAATATTTGTATCGTAAAGAACAGTTGAGCCAAACAAGTTTACAATCGCAAATATATTAATAATTTAATTAGATAATAGACGCCCTTAATTTCTGCTCTATTGTAGACGATCGTCTGAATTGAATGGGCACTTTTATACTTTGCCGCGGAAGTTCGCGTCCACGGTGTTATATTTCTTCCACTATGTGAAATGTGATTTACTAACATAAATTGTAATAACATGAAATCTCATAAATATAGTGAAAAAATATCATACACCCGTGGGCTCTAACTTCAACGATATGCTTTAAAACCACCCAACCAAACGCAGGCTGCGCCACGAGCTCGGGCGCCAAGCGTACTCTTGTTGTTCACGACGAGCTGCAGAGCGCGACCCAGCAGCCGCCTTCATGGTTGTTGTGGAATCCGATTTGCTGAATGCGAACCTTTTTCTTCAGTTTGCGCCATATCTTTAAACAGTATGAATAATTGATAAATACCATGCTTTATTGACAGCTCCGCAAAAATAACCTGCAGATCGAATAAATAATCGTAGTATGATTTTTACTATACATAATACTATCAGACGCGATGTATGTAACTTAAGGTGTTACTTTTCTTGACCATACTTGACCTTAATAATTAAGTTGGTATATGGAGGATATCCGATATATCAACTACTTTTAGGTCATAGGTATATTGTTTTGGAACCTGGAGGATGGATTAAGGAGGCGAGTATCGGGTACGAAAACGAAACCCTCATATTTCCATTATAAACTTAAATGATTTGTACAAGCTTTCATCGAAATACCTGCTAGTAATTCGAAGACCCGATATATTTATTTTTTGGAGTTTGACCCAATATAGGTACTTCATCTTTTCCGGATCCACATTCTCCCTCTGGAAACTATGGGTTTAGTTTAACGACATCTTGCTTTGTATTATTATTGGGCTCCGATGACTGAAATATAATTCATAACATACATTTTTATTAAAGAACTATGAACATGAATTTAAAAAAATATACGGTATAAATGTAAATAATCGTAACTAACATCCACAGTACCTAAGTAACGTATAAAGAGTATAAAAGGCTATAATTAACTTAAATTTTAAGTTCCATTTAAAATATCGCCACCAAACACAATCTACAAATGTCATGTGACAGATTATTATTATGACACTTTGACATTTTCATATTAAACTGTCCTATCTCTTTAATCTTTATACTACGTGAACGAGACAAAGTTATCGTGACTAGAGATGTTTCATTTTTAAAGCTTGCTGTTCACTCATCATTCAACATTATTTATACCGATTCAGTGTTGCTAGGAAAGAAAAGTTAGTCCCACACATAAAATGGCAATACTTGTTATGTCGCCCGCGGGATGACTCTTTCGCATGGAACTAATTTCTCGAGCTGTTATCTTGTGCTACCAAAATCGAGAAAATGACGGCTAGAAATATAAATTTGACAGCCGCGACATGGGTTTGTCGCAGCGCGAGCTATCTCGCGCTCAATGATGTGCTGACCGGGCAGGAGTGATACCCATTGTAAAAATATGCAAATAATTCAAGATGACGGCGCCCCGGAACAAAAAGCCGAAATCCCGAGCGTTCCAATCATAAGTAATTTAAAGCGAGGCCGAAGGCCGAGCTCCGAAAAATTTAGCTACCAAGCGTTCAACTACCTCAGTAGGCTCAGTAGCTAAATAAACCCAGCCAGAGGGCCGAACGAAAGCCGAGCTCCGCGTAGGGCCGGAGGTCCGGAGCGTAACGATCGAGCCCACGTGGTATAACTGCCGTACTTAGGTAGATTTAGAGAGGTAGGTAGATTAGTTAAATTTGGCATACGGGCATTATGTGGGCCAGGAGTGATACCCTGAAAAAAATTTGGAATAAATTCAAGATGACGGCGCCCCGGAACAAAACGCCAAAATCCTGAGTAAATTAAGCGAGCCCAAAGGGCGCGCTTTCAGCTCGGGAGGCCATAGACCGACCTTGCGGAGGGCCAAAGGCCCGGAACTTCACTTCGCGGTCCCGAACCCTAGTAATTGTTGGCGATGAAGGCCTCGCTGCGGAAGGGACGGAACATTGCCCGAACCGATGTAAATCTATGTTAAGCGAGCCCGAAGGGCGAGCTTCAGGGTGGGAGGCTGAAGGCCCAGAGCTTTACCCCAAGCGCTTCACCTCTAACCACTCACTTGCCTCATGTAGCTTTTGTTACATGTCATCACTTTTATTTTACATAGACATAGAGTCTATTACAAAAATCAAAGCAAGTGAATGGCTAAGTAATCTAAAGCGAGGCCGAAGGCCGAGCTCCGAGAAAATTTAGCTACCAAGCGCTCAACTACCCCAGTAGCTAAATAAACCCAGCCAGAGGGCCTTCGTCCGGAGCGTCACGATCGAGCCCACGCGGTACAACTGCCCTACCTAACTGTCTTAACAAGCGAAATGGAGGCCCGGAGACCCGACGGTTCGCTTCGAACCCTTGCGAAGGCCGTAGGCCGAGCTGCGAGTAGGGCCCTTCGGCCTTCGTCCGGAGCGTCACGATCGAGCCCTGGCGGTACAACTGCCCTACCTAACTGTCTTATCTTAACAAGTGAACTGGAGGGACGGAGATCCGACGGTTCGCTTTGAACCCTTGCGAAGGCCGCAGGCCGAGCTGCGCGTGGGGCCGAAGGCCCGGAGCGTCACGATCGAGCCCTGGTGATACAACTGCCCTACCTTCACTGTCTTAACAAGCGAACTGGAGGGCCGGAGACCCGACGGTTCGCTTGGATCCCTACACGCGCAGGGCTGAAGGCCCGGGGCGTCTGACAGACGCGCGGCAGCCCGCGAGGCCGAGCGTGTCATGACTACATCGGACATTGTTGATATTTCAAGAAATTCTTTACTTCGCCTCTGAAACCCGGTACAAAATTAACGTTCAAAGATAAGGTAGACGAATTTACTTTCATGGTAATACGTCTAAAAATGCATGTTTATTTTTTGAAATATAAGAGGCAGGATTGCAGCCGGGCGCAAAGATAAATTGCATTGCGATTTTCAATTATTTATTATTTGAATTGTACCTACACTCTTATTAAATTTTGTACTTTACAATTTGTCCCTTTTTTTCTGTTAATGTGTATGCCCTTCGATGACATACACGATACCTATACAAAATAGTCAAGAAGGTCCACGGGCCGCAAGTGACCCCTTCGCGGGCCGCATGCGGCCCGCGGGCCGCCGGTTGCCGACCGCTGGTATAAAATAAAGTCACTTTTACTGTCCCTATGTCCCTTTTTACGCTTAAATCTTTAAAACTACGCAACGGATTTTGATGAGATTTTTTTTAATAGGTAGAGTAATTCAAGAGGAAGGTTTTTACATATATTACCCGTGCGAAGCCGGGGCGGGTCGCTAGTTTATAATAAATAATGTATGTATACTTATAAATTATAAATTTTTATAGGGGTATGGAGAAACATGGGATCTAATAAATGACAAAAATTATAGAAAAAAGGTGTGTATTAAAAACAATGCTTCACATAGCGACTCATCCACAAATCAGCTCTCAGAGCACTCAAACAATTTACCTACAATACAAAAATACTCTTTATAATACCAAAACTTAACACATTTCCTCTTCCGTCAAACACTTCAATATCTCAATTAACAATAAAATTATAGTGTCTCATGTTTGGGTGACGGCAGTATTTAAGATACATTTGTCACCACCCCAACTCCTCCAGTGGGTGTCGTAAGAAGTAGTAAGCAATTTCATAGTCTGACTTATCTATCACTTAGACAAAGTGCCCGAGTACTAGGGTTCTAATTGATTGACTGTATGAGTGGCCGTGTGGTGACAGCAGTAAGAATACATTTGTCACCACCCCAACTCCTGCGGGTGTTGTAAGAGTAGACTAAGGGATTGAAGTGTCACTGACCATTCGTTTATAGAAGATTGATGATGAGCATCATCATAGTGAACACATTACTGCGATCGCCAACCCGCTTGCCCAGCGTGGCGATTATTGGTATACCTCCTAATGCGTCCATTCGCATAGGTAATAGGAGAGGTGTATGTCCAGCTGTGGACTGAGATAGGCTGATGATGTATTTAAAAGTTACATACTCCTAAAGTAGCGATCACTACTTATAATCTCGACAGAACAGTGAGGTTTTTTGATACTTTTTCTGCCACTATGGGGAGGCGAGATGGCAGCACTGAGCGGAGGTTTCGACGTATTGTCAGAATAAATACGCGCATTTAATTTTCAATATATGTATAGGTTTATTTATTCTGAAAACCATTACTTTAGGAATATTGTTATCTAAAATAAATAAAAAAAATAGACAATTCCCATAAAATGAACAAAGTTATAGTAATTTATAGCTCAATCTTCAGTTCGACGACCGTGTATCTGGGTAATCTATTACAAAATCAATAAGCTTCCAAAATAAAATAGAATTTCAATAGTATAGGTCCAGGTGCCTATGGATAGTATGAATCTGACAGCTGTGTGGACCAGACGCCTACTCTAGCGCCGCCTGGTGGCAGAAAAAATATCGGAAACCCTCATTGTGCATTGCTCTGACAATCCGCTTCAAAATTTAGCTTTTGTCTTTAAAAATACATTATTACGTTTTAATGTTGATAGATCACATCACACGGCAGTTTAAATTCTATACCATTTTTAGCTATTCTTGCGATACTATATTTTTTTTTTATAAAATACAGGGGCAAGTAATTATATGACAAAGATATTTGAAGGCTCCGTAAAACTATTTCAACTGCAATAACATGAACAAATAGAAAATGCAGTTAAAACCCAATCAGAGCTACTATAAAACCTTAATACTATACTTTCATTTGAATGACATGAAGAACACTCATATAATAATCACCGATTGTTTTAAAATTCATAAACAACAACGTTAACATTCGTTTACTTTTTAAACATTCAATCAGACAGTAAGTACAGTCAAGTGCAAAACAAAAATATGTACGGTAAGAATCCTCTTATAAATCATTCTTATTACACAGAATTAAAGTACACGAGGACATATTTTTGAGCATTTTTATAAACACCTCATTTTGCCTTTTGTACATAAACTTAATTAACACTTAAATTTGTACGATGTGTCTAAATAAAAACTTCTTTTATATAAAATTTGCATAAAAACGAAAAACTGTAACATAATAAACTTAAAAACATGAATTTGTTCATAACTTTAAATACTAAGTAGGTACCTATCTAAACTTACTACATACCTACACAAATCACAGAATTTTCAATCAGTCTGAGGAATAAGTATTTATATTATAACATAAAGAGATTCGCAATTCAGCAATTTGTTAAGAATCATCATTCATCAATCAAACTATCGTTATTTAATCAAAACTCACTAAGTAACAAATACCTACTTGGAGTAAAGCTCGTATCTCAGTTCTGATTCAACATTGACATAGTTATGACTGTTATGAGGTTTCGAAGATAAAAAAAAATATATCTTAGGACATCTTAGGGCTTGTCCATTAAACACGTCATACGATTTTGGCCTGTTTTAGACCCCCCAATAACAAACAATTACACGTGATTTGTCCGTTGACCGATATGGTGATAATTGGTGACCTTATAAAGGTCGTCGGGACACGCTAGATGCAGGTCGCATCTAACCGGTACATGTGGAGGTCCAGGGAGGCCCATGTTCAGCAGTCAACGTCTTATGGCTGAGATGATGATTTTTGTCATGCACTTGTTAAGTGCATAATGAATTATCATGCTATTTGTGAGTATAAAATCACGCAATATGAGTATTTTTGTCAATATTACGTTAACTGAGTAGACAAATTTTACTTTCATCCAAATTTGGATATAACTGTCTGCTAAGTTACTTTTAAAAAAAATGACTTTTTAACCTGTCATTTTAATTTATTATTTTTCGTGTATATTACGTCAAAAGTGCTAAAAACACGAAATTCGAAACGAGTGGCGATGTTTTAAAACACGACCGATAGGGAGTCTTTTAAATCGACACGAGTTAAGAATTTCGTTTTTGCACGTGTCTCGTACGACGTTTTTTGGTACACTAGAGCCTAAAAAGTACACCATTTGTACTAAAAAATAAGTTTTATTGGGATTTTTCGCGAAATGGCAATTTACAAATAAGTCGAATGGCCCAACTAATGTTATTCAAGTATCACAAAACTGCTATCCTATAATCCAGACTCGGAGTCGGAAGGTTCTAGTTCAATATCATCATCATCATTATCATCAGCAGCAGTGGTAGCGGCGAGTACGCGACAGACGACGCAATCGGCCGGTGGGTACAATTCGTGGCGACTCTTCGGCAGAAGGATCTTGGCTATACCTGGAAAATTTCAATTTAAATTGTTATTAAAGACACCACGAGAATTTTTTGACTCGGTTAAATAATGTTGCATACAAAACTTTTTCAACGACCACACACACTTATTTTCAAATAAAATTGTAAATTTGAGGAATATTCTTGGTCAATCACAATTTTATTCATCTTCAAGGCCGGGCGGGAGACGTCAAAATTAAAAAAGATAACTCCTCTATGGTTTACTGTTCATCAGAAATGACATTTAAAATTAGGTTGGCAGCCATGCATTTATTTCATTAAGTCTTACATAGATACATAGGTACACGAGGTGTCTTAAAATGCAAAAAACGCACTGCGTGTAAACCGAGGGGCCGCACATAGTGTGCCACTAAGAGGGATAGACATAGTCACTTACTACTAAGAAGATACTTGTGTGTGTGGCACTTAGTGACGTATTCAACGCATTTGTCTGGCACTTACATTTAGCATCTAATGCACACACACACAAAAAATAGTGGCACAGTGATAAGGACGGACGATTATCGTTCCTTTTCACTTCCACTAGTAAAAAGTTTCATAAGACCATCCCTTTCGTTCTTGCTATTATTATAACGTTGTCAAATCCATATTAATCCTACATTCATGGTGTAACCCCGAATGCGTTTATAGGGAATAGACAATATAGACTTATCTTGATATCTGTAAGGTAGGGGCTTAAAAGTGTGTTCACGACCATGTATGTAAATGACGAATAAAAGTACGGGAATAGAAAAAAAACTATAAAAATAATTGTGCAAGCTGTAATAAATGATGATGATGTCCTCCCAGACGTATTAGTCGACGGCGACTCTAGCAGTCCTAGTCAAGATGTTGCAATCGTATACGATAAGCGATAAGTCACGAGACTATAATAAAGCATGGAAATAGTCACGTTAGAACAGAGGTGTACTTGTTTTGTCTTGTAAAAATTTGCTTTATTGCTGGCAGAGTAGGTAAAAATTGTAATGTAAAATGGATATTTCTCTTGTATGGATCAACTTTACGAGATTAAACAATATGGAGGTACTGAAATAATTGGAATAAAAATAAAAGATTGATCAGCTGTGTCGTGACGGTAGTAAGAATACATTTGTCACCACCCCAACTCCTGCGGGTGTCGTAAGAGTCGACCAAGGGATTGGAGTCTCACTGACGATTATTTGATAAAAGATTGATGATGGGCAGCAGCGTCATCATAGTGGACACATTACCGTGATCGCCAATCCGCTCACCCAGCGTGGCGATTATGGGCATTCACCTCCTAATATGTTCAGTCAAGTGCAAAAATAAGTATCGAAATAATCCGGTCATAAATATATTATGACGTTCTTATTACACAGAATTAGAGTGCACTGGGACATATTTTTGAACATTTTTGTGTACACCTTATTTTGTCTTCGACTGTCCATACGCATAGGCATAAAATCTGTTCGTGGTTTCTTTGCTGGTAGATAAAAGTTAAATAATGTTTAATAATACTACTTTTATTGGGTATATAGTATATATTATTTATTAATGTATGTATAATATATGTATTCATATAAATATTATGTATATGTGTATTTTAGTATTCTTAGTATTTTATTTGTTTTTGAGACTATGCTTTGTTTTTATTAACTTAATTTTATTAATGTTTTGTTAATGCACCGCCTACAATCTTTCTGCTTTGCCTCAAGGTTGACTGGTAGAGAATGCCGTATGGCATTAAGTTCGCCTTTTGTACTATAAGTTTTTCTTTTGTGCAATAAAGATTAAATAAATAAATAAATAGGCTAAGGAGAGGCCCCGGTCCAGCAGTGGCCTGCTACAGGCTGATGTGATGTGAAACATAAAATACGCTACCTTCGGGTTCGTGTTCGTCTAGTGAAGTCCCTACATCAGTCTCGGGTGGTTCGCTGGTGAGAGCTCGCAGCATGCGGCAGTGCGCGGCTAACTCGGCGGCCAGCGCGGCTTCGGCCTCGCGTTTCCTGCACATATCATAAATTATAATAACTAACTCCCATATCGTGGGTTCGCAAGGCCCTAAGTTCTGATTCAATACTGACATAAGAGGTTGCTAAGAATAGTGACAATTACAATAATTTTGGCAAGACCGATAAAGGGAATTCGATAAATATTTGTCCACACATTATTTGTATTTGTACGTGATTAAAATAATTGACGATTAATGATTAATAATGAACAATAAAACTATTCCGGATCACCCTAATTGGAGCGTGACGTCAAATTGATGTCATCGGCATGAAAATGACGGGCCCTGATAGATAATACTCCTTACTTCAACTCCTTCGTGGCATCGATCTCCTTCATGACCTTCTCCGCCCGGAGCCACACATCCTCTCGGACCAGCTGCCGGACATGGCTGCGGTGGACAGCCCGCTGGTAGTACTCCTGGGCCCAGAATAGATAATACTCCTTACTTCAACTCCTTCGTGGCATCGATCTCCTTCATGACCTTCTCCGCCCGGAGCCACACATCCTCTCGGACCAGCTGCCGGACATGGCTGCGGTGGACAGCCCGCTGGTAGTACTCCTGGGCCCAGAATAGATAATACTCCTTACTTCAACTCCTTCGTGGCATCGATCTCCTTCATGACCTTCTCCGCCCGGAGCCACACATCCTCTCGGACCAGCTGCCGGACATGGCTGCGGTGGACAGCCCGCTGGTAGTACTCCTGGGCCCAGAATAGATAATACTCCTTACTTCAACTCCTTCGTGGCATCGATCTCCTTCATGACCTTCTCCGCCCGGAGCCACACATCCTCTCGGACCAGCTGCCGGACATGGCTGCGGTGGACAGCCCGCTGGTAGTACTCCTGGGCCCAGCGGGACGGGGTGTACTGCCCGGAGTGACCGGTCGGGGATTTGGACTCTTCTGAGGACGGGGAGTCTTTGATGCTGCTTTTTTCTTCCTTTGAAAGGTAAACAAGGTTAGTTGAAGAATAAAATGATTTAATAGATAAACAAGTGTTTGACTATTTTGACATAATTTTGACACTGTTCGTCATATACTTCAAAGAGTTCTAAGAAAGTAAATAATAAAATTTTATATTTATATTTGGTGTATCTTCATTTTCACATCATCAGCCTATGATAGTCCACTGCTGGACGTAGGCCTCTCCTATTAAGCGTATAAACGCATTAGGAGGTAAATGCCCATAATCGCCACGCTGGGCAAGCGGAATTGACGATCGCAGTAATGTGTCCACTATGATGACGCTGCTGCCCATCATCAATCTTTTATCAAATATGGTCAGTGACACTTCAATTCCTTACTCGACTCTTACGACACCCACAGGAGAAGTTGGGGTGGTGACAAATGTATTCTTACTGCCGTCACCACATGGCTGATCTTCATTTTACAATGCACCTAATGTCTTTTATATAGACCGTACCACCAGTCAAAACGTTCATGTAAAGTTCTGTGAATAATTATGACTGTGAATTTAAACCTGTTAAATTTAATTTTGATTAAAATATTTAATTAATGCTGTATTTATGGACAGATATGACAAAGCTGTCTAGGGTTTCGTTTTTGTTATCTTGCTTTATCTAAAAACATCATAGGACACCCTAAAATCAAACCGGAATCGGAAGGGGATTCGATTCGAAAGTACTGTTGACACAAATGGCACATTTACCAAGAAAAGAGTTATTTATATGTAGTGAGCGATTGATTAATCTATTGTCTGTAAGTATCTGCACTTAAATTATGAATATAACTATTAATATATCCTAGATTGACTTATACATTGTTGTGTCAACAGTACTTTCGAATCCCATTCTAATCGCGGTTTGATAATAAAATATGATTGCAAAATTACTGCATGTTCAAAATAAATCATATCTAACAGGGCCTTAAGAATCTTAAGATGCATGCACAAGATTTAACACACCTTAAAGGAATTAATTGAAGATTTCTTCTTAAACATAGATGTGATCTCCTGCGACTGCAGCCAATTAGTAACCTTCTTCACAGAATCTTTCCTTCTCTCCTTAATTTCCTCATCTTCCTTGCTTAGTTTTATAAAGTCCTCAGGCTTGGCAAGTTTCACCGGCTCTTGGGACAAAGCTAGAGCCATTATTGAGGCGATGGCGACGTTGCGAGCTCGGCGCGGTTTGTTCGGAGGCTTTATGTTTTCTTTGGCAATTCTTTTTGGAACAAATAGGGTTTGGTTAGTGAGTTTTCTGATCTCGATGGGGCCTGATATGATCTCTTCGTTGGGAGGATCTTCATCCTGCATCTGGAATGTAAGTCAAGTCAAGTCAAGTCAAACTATTCTTTATTCAAGTGACCTTATTCATAAGCATTTTCGAATCGTCTGACATTATCAAGAGAGAGAAAAAAAAATCTACTACTGGTTCAAACCCTACACCGTATATTGAAATGTATATATTGAAATCAGGGAAAATGTATGTCACATCACATCGTCAGCCTATTGCAGTCCACTGCTGGACATAGTGTCTGTCTGCGACGGTATAACGTCACGCCCGAAACGTCAGGTTAATATTAAACGTAAGTTTACGCGTGAAAATATGAGAGATAATCGTGAAAGTTTAAATCATTCTATAGAGCTATGGACGCATTAGGAGGTAATACACAGATTCGCCACGCTGATAAGCGGGTTGGCGATCGCAATAATGTGTCTATTATGATGATGCTGTTGCCCATAATCAATTTTCAAGAAATTAATGGTCAGTAACACTTAAATCCCTTAGTCAACTAGTCGACTCTTACAACACCCACAGGAAGAGTTTGGGTGGTCACAAATGTATAAATTCGTACTACAGCCACCATGCAGCGTGTGAATGTGTGTATTGTGTGAATGTAATACGGTGTGTACACTTATATTGGAGCTTTCATAATCAGTCAACAAGGGTTAATCTAATAAATTAATAATGAAGTCGGGCTAAACATAAATTAAAATTTTCTTTTGGACTTTGACCAAGGGTGCTCTGGAGGACCTAGGTCTATACATGTCGAACAATCATCAACATTAAATATGTGAGTAACCTGGTTCAATAATATTTTAATACATATGTTTAAGTCTCTCATTAGTTATAATTTGGGCTAAACAATTTGAAAATGCACTAGTTCTTACCAGTTCCAACATGGTCTTTATTTGGTACAAGTCAGGGCCTGCACTGAAGTCCCCAGTGCCTCCGGGCTCCAAAGACGACCAACGCTTGTAGTACTCCTCCTCTGTCTCTGAAACATATATGTTTCACTTGTTTAAAGTTACTTTGAGTTGAGGTCGATTTTTTTACTTTAATTATACAATTACAAAAGTACCAATGCACTGAGGGATTTAATATTAACATTTTTCTCATGATTTACAAAAGACTTTTTTTAAATGAATCTGTTGATTTTGCCTAAGCTGGAAGTAACTCATAGTTATCTTTTCACAATCAATATGAAAGCTGCGGAGGCTATTTGTTTTATTGTATTGTTGTCTCACCAGGTTATTAAAATGCAATAGAAACGAAACATATATTTTTGGCTAATGATACTACACTATTCCAAAGTGCAAGGTGCTCTTAATTCAACTTTTTTGTCACTGTTACTTTCTCCTGTTGTCCAAGGGGCAGAATCTAATAAAAGCAGCAGTTTGTTAGAATTATCCATCCATAATATTTGAGTAACATGCTCCATAAATGGGCTATAAAAATGTTTTAAAACTGACACAAAATTTAGTTTTCCAACAAATGTCATTCACACATTCATTAACATTGCAACTAACCATATTTTTATCAGATGGAATAGATCTGATGCCGAACAAAGTATATTCACCCACTTCCAACAAGTGGGCACAGGCAGTGCTTTTATAGACTGTATCAAACTATGCTTCAATACAATTATGCTCCTTGCTCATCACATTATCAGTCAATCGCAGTCCACTGCTGGACATACGCCTCTCCTATTAATTGTGCGTATAGACGCTTCCGAAGCTAAATGGCCATAATCGCCACGCTGGGCAAGCAGTAATGTGTCCTTTATGATGACACTGCTGCCCATCATCAATCTTTTATCAAATAATGGTCAGTGACACTTCAATCCCTTAGTCTACTCTTACGACACCCACAGGAGGAGTTGGGGTGGTGACAAATGTATTCTTACTGCTGTTACCACACAGCCGCTCATACAGTCAACCAATTAGAACCCTAGGCTACTCAGGCACTTTGTCTAAGTGATAAGTCAGATTGTATGAAATTGCTTACTACTCTTCATATCGGCAGGGTTTCAGAGTACATTAAAGTGTCTTTTTAAGTGAACAGTGCTCCAATATGGTGTATTGGTGTCTTACCTTCAGTAATGTTGTGTGCCGGCGGGTTCGCGCCAGCAACGGCGGTGTCGATCCCGCCGGGCACCCAGCGGCCTTGCGCGAACGACAGGTCCCGCAGAATCGCGGATTCATCAGTCCAAGGAGACGCCATTACTTTTTATTTATTTCCTAATTCGAAAAAGCCGGTAGCAATTTATTTTAGGATTCAAATTCTGACAGATATTACGGCAATTTCAAAGTCTTAACGCCAGTCTGAGAACAGCTTATCTACACTATATCCGTGTTTTTCTTTGATAACATTAGAAAAGTGTTTGAAAGCCAGGTAGACTATTTAAAGTTTTTACAGAGATATAGGAATAGCAGGGTTTAGACTCTTACGTCTCTTGCTGGAGAGGCAAGACGGCAAAATAATTACAGTTATTACTTACAACACAAACATTACGGAAACTAAACAATTTTAAAAAGAAAACAGTACATTTTTTATGTTTTTTTACCGAGGGAATCGAACGTCGAGCGAAATGCTGCGCGTCAAATCAAACGTCAAAGTCATAATAGTTAAAAACGTCAAAGTCCGAACCGAACTCATCAAATTTATTCATAGACTAAGATCATGAATGTAGGATTAATATGGATTTGACAACGTTATAATAATAGCAAGAACGAAAGGGATGGTCTTATGAAACTTTTTACTAGTGGTAGTGAAAAGGAACGATAATCGTCCGTCCTTATCACTGTGCCACTATTTTTTGTGTGTGTGTGCATTAGATGCTAAATGTAAGTGCCAGACAAATGCGTTGAATACGCCACTAAGTGCCTGTATGGCACTTTCGTCTTAGTAGTAAGTGACTATGTCTATCCCTCTTAGTGGCACACTATGTGCGGCCCCTCGACTAAGATAGACATCACACTCTTGCTTGTTGACTCAAAATAGACCGAGAGACAAGCACGAATTTTTAATCCTTTCTCCATTAGTAAATTGATTTATTTTGATGATAAGGTTAATACTAGAAGGGGAGTCGATACGTTTCTCAAATTAAATTAATTAATTAAGAGTTAAAAAACAAAATTTCCAAAAAATATCATGCACATAGAAAGGACATGGTAATTTTTAATGTGGTCATGAAATATGATATTGGCTTGGCCGTTTAACCATAACATAGCATGGAATGGAAAGTCGGCGTCAAGCATTCTCACAACTTGCGGTTGTCCCTTGGCCGGAAACAACGAAGTGATTTTCTCGTCATAGTATAAGTGCGGATTTAACAATGAAACACCTCCTTAACCAGAATAATTGAATTTAATACAATTATTTTACAATTATGCTTTCTCTTTTCAAAACCATTTAACTATTAACATTTATTTTCATTACAGTGCGGAAAGTGAAGGTCTTTCACATCAAGGCACGCCTTCAATTGTTTTAAATTCAATTTTAATATAGTATCTAATCTAATGGATGCACTTCACAATCGACATGTACTCACTGTTTTTTTCAAACGAGAACACTTGTATTTTACGTTTCCCGAGCGCGAAACACATCTTCCTTCGCATCCCCACTAGAGGTGTGCGCCGATCGGCGTGGCGTCCGCCGCCGGTCATTTTAGCCACGCCGCCGCCGCCGATGTTTTCACCGGCGTGAAATCGGCGTGAAAATAATTCTTAATTTTTTTATCTGTTTTGTGTGCGTTCATTGCAACACGTCATTAGAAGTGGTAGTAATAATAAAAGCGTTGCTATCTTTTGCATTTTCCGCATTTAAGGCGCCAGAACCGACGGGGTCTGGCAATCTTACGGCTAAAGTAAAGCGCAACATCGACTTAGCGAGTGGTTTTATGGGTTTCGCGCAGCAGGGGTCGGCGTCTTCGAAAGCACCCACAGTACTTAAGACCATACAGTCCAAAATGTTTGAGGGTGATCTCAGGGGTGCTGTCTAGTTACTTATGTCAGATGACACTATTGCACCGTCAGGCCCCGAAAACCTAGCAACTTTGGAGTCCAAGCACCCACCCCCATCTCGACCTCTTGTGCTTCCACTTGAACCGGACAGATCTATTTTAGCTCTCGAGGTCAAGGCAGAGGACGTTGTTCGTGCAATTAATTCCTTCTACAACGGTTCTGCGGCCGGACTGGACGGAATTCGTCCGGCAGTTTTAAAGGAGCTTACTTAGTGGTTTTCGTTTACTCGAGAGTTCAACAAAATTATGTAACTTTTTACTGAGCGGTTAAGTTTATGTTGACGTGTGTCCCATTATTTATGGAACGTCACTTCACTTTGCGCTTTAGTGAAAAAGGACGGTGGAGTTCGGCCGATAGCTGTTGGTAGCACTTTTCGTCGGTTGGTCGCCAAGCTGGGGTGTTTTGCAGTGAGGGAGCAAATGTCTGCTTTCCTACAGCCTCATTAGCTGGGATTTGGTACTAGCTTTTGCTCTGAATCCAGGGAACTCCGACTGCGTTATTGTTAAACTTGACATCAAAAACGCCTTTAATTCAATTGAGCGTGACGTGCTTTTGAGCGAGGTCAAAGACAAGGTACCTTCCCTCTACCCTTTCCTCTTCCGGGTTTATTCATCTTCTATACGTACTAACCTTTTCTACAACAAATCTCTAATTCTGTCTCAGGTCGGTGCGCAGCAGGGCGATCCGCTCGGCCCACTCGCATTCAGTCTCGCAATTCACAAGGTTATTTCAGAGCTGAAATCCCCGTTGAATGTTTGGTACCTTGACGATGGTACCCTTGGGGGGAAGCCTGAAATAGTGGAGCGAGATCTGTTGACCCTCCTGCCCCAGTTACAACAGCTGGGGTGTGAAGTTAATGCAGCGAAGTGCGAGTTCTTTCCCTGTAGCCCAGAGTCTTCCTGTTCTTTCTCTTGTTTTGGCGCCTTGTTACCTGGCCTGGTACATTTGTAAATTCAAATTCAAATTCTTTAATGTTGTAAAACACATGTCAAGAAATAATAAATACAAAATTAAATTACTATAATAAAAAGTAAAAAAAAAAACATAATTTTAAATACACAATTATAGCAATTATAGCCCCATAAAATAAAACCCATAGCAGCTAAACATAATCATTCATCAAATACAAATTGTAAACATTCACACCATTAAATTAACTATATATTATTACCTACATGTCATAAAATTTACAATAAAAAATAAAATAATAATAATAATAAAACAAATTTAAAAAACAAAATTATACACATTCCAATCATATAAAATAAATCACATAATAGCACAAAATAATTATACATTACATCAAATAAATTAACTAATATTATTACCTATTATAACTATTATTATTACATGTCATAAAATTCCTTTATACTATAAAAGGCCTTGGAAACAAGAAACCCCTTTAACTTGTTGACGAACTGCTCATATGAAGGAGCCTCTTTGATCTCCCGGCTCAACCTATTAAATATTTTTACCCCAACTACCCACAACGAGTTCGACGTGCGCGCTAAACGAGCGGGCACAGGATTGAAAACGCGCCATGTCTTCCTCTGGTCTGGGCGTCGCATGCGGAAATCATCCTTGTGCCTCCACATATACTTTCCAACCTCGAGGATATAGAGGCTTGGCACTGTGAGTATTTTAAATTTCTTAAACGACTCCCTCGGCGGGGAAAATGGTGGCAGTCCAGCCAGTAGCCGAACAGCTCTCTTCTGCATCACAAAGACCCTGTCCCTTTCAGCAGCCAATCCCCATAGGTCAATACCATACACTATTATGGAATTGACATATGCATAGTACGCTATTCGGATATTCTCCTGCGAAAGGGCAGGGGCAAGTCGAGACAATGCAAAAGACGCTCGCGCTAGCCTGGCCGAAAGCAACTCAATGTGCCTGTCCCATTTTAAGCCCGCATCGAACTGGAAACCTAAGAACCGCGTGTCACTGACTTGGGGGAGTTCCACACCATCAACAATTATGTTAAGAGGCATCGGGTATTGCCCCCTCAACCAAAAATGCATCATTGACCATAAAACCATTTACACTAAACCACTCGGTCAACTTTTCGAGGGCAACTTTAGTATTTCCCCTCAAATCAGAGAAAGTATCCCCATGCACAATCGCACAGCCATCATCCGCGAACATTACAAAGTCAACGTAATCTTTCAGCCTTTTGGGGGCACCAATTTTCCCAGAAGCTATTCCTGAGGCCTTTGAAGAACGCAGGCAACTGCTTTTCTAGCTAGAGATAGGCTTCGGGATTTGCCAGCCCATTTTGCACTCATCCTTCTGCGCTTTTGTTTCGCGGTCCCGAAACTAACGTATTTTTTACGTACCGTTCCTGCGTGGCTCTACTCTGGAGATATAGACTCTTTTGACTCGGTCCCACAGGAGAGACACATTTAATAGGGACTCTCCCTGTTAAATGTGTCTCTTGACATGGGACAGTGGGACCAAGCTTCACTCCCTGTTCGAGATGGTGGATTGGGAATAAGGCGAGCGCGGGATGTGTGCCTGCCAGCCTTCATGGTTCATGGCGTCTGCCAGCGGAGTCGCATAACTAGTCGCCCATATCTTTGCGATGGATGGCGGCAAGGCAACCATCCCGTACGCGTCCGAAGCTTAGGCTGCGTGGTCTGCTGTAAACCCCGGCTCAGCACTTCCGGATAAGTCAGAACATCAGCGGTCATGGGATGATGTGAGGGTGAGGCGTCTGGTTGACGGTCTTTTGGAGGTTACTGGGGGTGTGGAGAAGGCGCGTCTAATAGCCGTGTCGAGGCCCAAATCGGCGCTACAGGCGCTTCCCTGTCCAAATATGGGTACTCTCCTTGATGACAACTCTTTGCGGGTGGCTGTTGCTCTCCGCCTGGGCGGCGATGTTTGCGAACCACATTTATGCATCTGCGGTGCCATGGTTGAGACAAATTATTTTCTATCGAACCGATTTTCTTAAATCGTGTTTTGGCTTCACGTTTGCACCACTACTACCATAATTATATGGGTGTTGTTAGCGTCTTAAACCAAATAATTACGACAATTATAAACAATGTACACTTACTGACTTACACGCCAATTGGTCAAATTATTAAAAAAGTATGTGCAAACTGATTTATTTATCTCATTGTCATTAAAAGATTTTAATAGAAGAAAAAATGTCGAGTTTATTTATGTTTCGTTTTGTTTTGTTTAGAAATTTTGAATAAACCCATTCTTTTTAAAATTTTAACTTGTGTCTTTCATTACGCCGATCACGCCGATTACGCCGCCGCCGCCGGCCATTTTCAGACCGGCGGCCGCCGCCGATGGTTTGGCCATCGGCGCACACCTCTAATCCCCACCAACGTTCCACAACCCCACGAACGTAGTCCTCTCCTTTCATCCTCATGACAAACGAGCAGTCGTACCAGCGAGCGTGCTGCTCCCAAGCATCAGCCCCTGGCTCCCATGCACTCAGACCACCACCACAACAGAAGCACTGCGTGCGGTCTCCGATACCCGTATAGAAGAAACCGGCTTCGGCCAACGCTTCCGGCTTCGTCTGTAGAGAAGCAGGCCAATGCTTGAAGGATTTGCGTCTAGAAGCCTCGCTCTCGTAGTGTGGATATCGACACTCTAGCTCTGCCATCTGAAAAGAAATGTGTGATGAGCTGTCCGTGATACGTTAACGTTTACATATTTTGTTGTTACCGGTACCTCTAGCTTCGTGAGCAGGGTCACTGGCCTTTGCCAACTAGGCTACGGAGGCTAACGAAATTGCTGACCACTTTACAAAAAAAATGAAATTAAACATACTGTAATTATTGTATATGGTTACATCCTCTCAAATGTTTCACTCAGGAAGATATTTAAATTACAAACCAGTACATGTTCATATTATTGTAATACATATCATAGGAAATAATTAAGTATTTTATTTATTACAATTTTTCTAAATATTTCAAGTGTGACATCATATTTATAGTCGCAAGCGGAGATAAATAATCGTTGAATATCTGTTCTCCATAGGTATTATTGACCACGTTATATAATAAAAGTGAAAATATTATAGAGGTATTCTAGAATTTTAGCGTTATTCATTCATTTTTTCGATATATTTATCTTTGGACGTAGGTAATTGACTTCAGCATCATAGCTTATTCATAGCTGACAGTGCGCTGACGTAAAGATATAGCGTGTTGGAGTGTTTGAAGTCTGTAAAAAACTCGAATATTTTAATTACTTTGCTACCATCCATACAACGTGGTCTTCACATAGGTATTTTTTCAGACTAATCTGTAAGTAGAGTCTGGCTAACGAAAGCTGAGAATGAGTTTTTTACGGAACTTTTCATATGGCATCACAAGCTGAATTGTCAAACGTCATGTTCTGTCTTTCGTTCGACTTGACACCCATTGCTCGCTTTCCACAATTGCAACGTTTTAAGGTGTTTATGATGAAATAGTACATTGTGCATCAAGGGAGGTAAGTACGGAATTGCTAACGAGAGTGTTAGAAGCCCGACGCCGTCAGGCGGAGGGCTTTTATGACTCGAGTTAGTATTCCGCTTACCGACCGTGACGCATACAATGTTTTTCATCACACTTGCCGACAAAAAAATAAGTTTTAAGACATAATATTATTAAATGACGTACTGACATTTCTATTACTCCCTAGGGAATTCCACTTTTCTATTACTCCCGCTACGCGCGCAAGCAATGGCGCGCTTAGACAGCAAGTGTGATGAAAAATACTATGAAAAGTAATGTTCGTAAGCTGCTGCGTACTATAATAAGTAAATATAAAGAAAAACAAGAGGAGAAAATCATCGCTTAAAAGGAAAAACATGAGTGTTTACACACGATATCGGTGTTCCTAGGTTAGTACGAAGTACGAAGTACCATTTTGATACTTACCTTTATTCAATAAATTTTCTTGTACTCATTATCTAATATACTATCGACTATAATAGATTTATGTTTGTATTTATGTTAGTGGGAAGCGGAGAAAAAAGAGAAGGGAATTGGGAGCAAACCTGGTTCAACGAATGTCCCCGCGTGCTAGGTTTTGTAGGACGCGCTGCCACACTTCTGCTCTCTTCTGCCCCGGGGCGTATATTTGTATAGAGATATAGATGATTTTCCGTGTTTTCCTTGGTTTTCACGTCACTCGCGAATAAGTTAGCCGGAGGGAGATGTTCTCGACCTGGCGTTCGGAGCGGTAAGGTTGATGTCACTTGTTTTCCCGTCTACCCCCAAGGTGGTTTGCAAAATAGGAAAATATAAAAGGGTAGATTTAAGTGGATAGGGATGCGAACATAAATTAGGGATGTGAAAATGATTCGGTAAGCGCCATACCGCCTCCCGAAGAGCAGACGTGCTCTTGAAAGTATCTGCAATTCTTTGAAGCATATTAAACAGACTTCTAATAAAAAAAAGGAAAGCTTGTTCAATGAATGTTGACAATTGCAAACGTAACAAAAAAATTATATACTAAGATTTGTGAAAGCTTATAACTAAATTGTATGATATGGTGGTTTGGTGACTTAATAATCAAATTTGACGGTTAATGTGCGTTAGGCAGTGGACACAGCTTGACCACTGGACGCATGAACGTACCATTGGAAGTTTTGACCTCCACCACACGAACAATCCCATCCGTGCCAGGGCATATCCTTGAAACACGGGCCCTGCGCCACTGCAGGGGTGTACTGTTTGGCTCAACGAGAAGCACCAGTTGCCCAACCTGTAGGTTAGGTGTGGGAGTGAGCCATTTTTGTCGCTGCTGTAAAGTATGCAGGTATTCGCTGTGCCAACGTTTCCACAGGTGCTGAGTTATCTGCTGCAACAGCTGCCAACGATTCAAGCGACTGGCGGGAGCTTTATCGACGCTATGTTCGGGAACACAGAGAAGCGGTTGTCCAATTAAAAAATGTCCCGGAGTCAGAACATCGAAGTCGTTGGGGTCACTGCTAAGTGGGCACAGAGGTCTGGAATTGATTATGGCTTCGATTTTAGCGAAGACGGTGGCGAGCTCCTCAAACGTGAGGACGCGGTCGCCGATAATGCGCGTGAGTAAGGTTTTGGCAGACTTCACGGCACTCTCCCAAAGACCGCCATGGTGGGGTGCAGAAGGGGGATTGAAGTGCCACGTGATTTGCTGGGGTGCAAGTTTTTGTTGGATCCGAGTTTCATCAATGCTGTCGTAGATCAGCTTCAAGTGGTTGCGTGCACCAACGAAATTTGTGCCGCAATCTGAGAATATGTCCGAGGGCAACCCCCGTCTAGACACGAAGCGGTCCAAACACGCCAAGAAAGCGTCGGTGGATAGTGCAGACACGCCTTCCAAATGAACTGCTTTGGATGCGAAGCAGATGAAAACGCAGAGATATGCCTTGTAGGTTTTAGGCGTGCGTAAATTAGATGCTCTAACGGTAAATGGCCCAGCAAAATCTACGCCGACCTTTTGAAAGGGCCTAGCTTGGGTGACTCGACTGGCAGGCAGGTTTCCCATGAACGGGGTTAACGGCTTGGCTTTGAGTCTGTAACACCGTTGGCATTTGAATATCCTATGACGGATGACCTTGCGTGCTGATAATATCCAGAACCGGCGGTGGATTACAGTCAGCAACGTATCAGCGCCTGCATGGCCAAACATTAAATGGTAGTGATCAATCAAGATGTGAGTCAGATGGTGCGAATGCGGGAGAAGCAATGGATGCTTGCTAGCGTAAGTTAGCCGTGAATGTACGAGGCGTCCCCCCACTCTTAGCAGGCCATCGTCATCAATGAACGGATTGAGACGAATAATCCGGGTTTTAGGCGTACGACACTCACGCAACGCCTTGAACGTATCGTGAAAAGCTGCTAATTGAACGAGCTTTACCATGGTGATTAGGGCGTTATTTAACTCATTGACAGTTAAATACCCCTTTCGGTTCTGAGCTGACTTTCGCGCGTTGTTAATAAAGCGCAGACACCAAGCGACAGTTGTCTGGAGCCTGAGCAAGGAACTATAACGTGCGATAAGCCAGGGATCCTCGACATCGTGGCAGCTGTCGCCAGCAGCCGGATAATCTTTAACATGTGTCTCGACAGCTTGCACTGTGAAAGCGGCAGCTGGAGTACAGTGTTGGGGTTGTAGTTCGACGGTTTGGACTGGGAGTGCTGCAACCGGAACAAAATCTTTCAACCAAACAGGGCCCCACCACAGGTTGTGGTTCAGCAACTCCGAAGGAAGCAAACCTCGACTGGCTGAATCCGCAGGATTAAGAGTCGAAGCTACGTGCATCCATGGGACGTTAGGAATCATACCTTGTATTTGTGATACACGGTTACCTTCGTAGGTTTGAAGTCTATGTGGAGCTGTTTGGATCCAGCTTAGGACAATGCTGGAGTCGCACCATGCCGTAGTAGACTCTATGGTGATTTTATTTTTAAGGACACTTAGCACGTGTTCAAGCAATCGCGCCAAGAGTACGGCGCCGCAGAGTTCCATTCTGGGAATCGTCACTTTCTGTTTGACTGGTGCTACTCGCGACCTCGATATAATGAGGTGGACCTTTGATTCAGCCTCAGTTTTGATAAGGAGATATATGCAGGCCGCGTAGCCGCGCTCAGAAGCGTCACTGAAGCCATGAAGATGAGCTTCGTATGGCAGATCAGCAAGTACAAATCTGGGAACACGCACGCGGTGCAGAGCTTTAAAGTCGTTAACAAACTTTAACCAGAACGATTGAGATTCAGCTGGGATTGGGTCATCCCAGTTGAGATCAATAAGCCACAAACTCTGCATGAAGGATTTTGCAGCAAACGTGACGGGAGTGATGAAACCGCACGGATCGTAGAGTCGAGCGATGTCTGACAGAACACCTCGTTTGGTCGACGTGCGCGACATCTCAGCCACACGGTATAAGAAGTTGTCATCGGATGGGTTCCACTCGATTCCGAGTATTTTGAAGATGTTGTCACCTGACTCTTCAAAACGGAATGGGGCCTCTCGATGATCTGATGGAAATCCTTGTAAGATCTCGGGTTTGTTGCTAGACCATTTCCTCAACTGGAAGCAACCTTGACCGAGTACCTCGACAAGTTGATGCTGTAGAGCTTTAGCGCTCTCTACTGTGCCAGAGCCGGTGACGACGTCGTCGACAAATGTGTCCTCCCGCAGGACGCGCGAGGCTTCGGGGTAGAGCGTGGAATTCAAATTCGCTAGCTCGTGGATGACCCTAATAGCCTGGAACGCGGAGCTGGAAACGCCGTAAGTGACGGTCGTGAGCTCATATTCTTGCAACGGGTCGTCCGGAGAATCGCGCCAAAAAATGGTTTGATAGCGCCAGTCGTCCGGGTGCAGACGCACGTTGCGGTACATTTGTTTAATGTCGCATGTGAAAACGACAGGATGCAACCTAAATCTAAGAATGACGTCTTGGATATTTTGTTGAAGTTTCGGGCCTGACATCAAGTTTTGGTTCAGCGAAACCCCTGTGGAGCTGGCCAGCGATCCATCGAATACTGCGCGCAGTTTCGTGGTGCTGCTGCTATCCTTAAGGATGCCGTGATGTGGGATATAGCACCTCTCACCACCACCCTCAGGTGACCTGAGCTGCATATGGCCAGACTCTTTATAGTCACGCATAAAATTAACGTAAAGTTCACGCAGGCGTGGTTCCCTTGTAAGCCTCCGCTCCAAGTTGTGAAAGCGCCTTAAAGCAGCAGGGCGCGTTTCGCCTAGTTGCTTAAGCTCCACCTTAAAGGGCAGGCGAACAACGAACTTCCCATTGGCATCGCGACTGTGGGTTTCCATAAAATGTTTTTCGCAGGCGATGTCCTCGGGATCCAGAATGGGTGTGGCTGGAACCTCTTCGTCGTTCCAAAATCGTGTCAACGCTGACTCCAACCTAGAGTTGTTCGATACTAAGTGGGTATGCTGATACCCTCTGGACATGACCGGTGACTTCCCCATGACAACCCACCCGAAAATCGTTGAGTGAGCTGTGGGTAATCCTATGCCGAGCTGGCGCTTGTCACCTGTGAATATATCATCGAACAGGTCGACGCCTAGCAACAGGTCAATACGCCCAGGCATGTGAAAATTCTTGTCAGCCAAAGCCAGGTCCTTACAACTGTGAAAAACAGTGGGACTAATTTGGGTTGGTGGCTGGTAACCAGTGATGCGCTTCATCACTATGGCCTCAGTGAATAGGCCATGGTGACCTGAGTCCACAAGCGAGGTAATGTGACAATCTACACTTCCATATGAAGGCTGTCGCTGGTCACCTATGCCAAACACATCACATGACTGGCGGCGCTGAAGTCGCAGCTGTTGAGCTAGGTGCTCAGTTATAAGAGATGTTTGGGCACCGGGATCAATTAATGAACGAACCACATGAATGTGACCGCTTGCATCCTGGACTCCTACAAGAGCAGTACCAAGCAGCCCCATAGACATCGGCTCTACATTAAGTAGAATTTGCTTGCCATCAGTGCTGCAACTTGGCAATGATGACGACATATGGGTATTCACTACCCTACCTTGGTTTGTACTACCGTTAGGTATATTTTGATTATAAGTTTGATCGGCAGCCTGTGGCGAGACAATGGACCCGTTGGTACTGCTTGTCGCCTCGGCTGGATGCAATTTGGTGTGATGCTTGCCCCCGCAGATCAGACAATGTGTTTTCGACATACACTTTGAGACATGATGAGGCCGCAAGCAATTATAACATAAATTCTTACTTTTGACATAAGACCTTTTGTCATTAATTGAATTGAATTTTGGACAATGATAAATAGCATGGTTTTCACCACAACAGATACAAGCCGCTTGTTGAGCCACATGTACGGTGGCAGGTACATCACTGTAACTTGGTTTTGAGAGTACATTTTGAGAAGCTTCCAACACACGCAAGCGATTCTCAAGAAAGTCCAACAAGTTCTCAAATTCTGGGATTTCATTTGCTTTAAGAGTAAGTTCAAACTTGGTACGCAGCTCCGCAGGCATTTTTCTTGACACAAGATGAAATAGCAAAAAACTCCAAGAAGTTGTGTCAAACCCAAGTGCTTTGAGAGCTTGTGTATTTTCTTTAAGTGTATTTACAAACTTACGCAAGTTTTTATGTATTATGGTATGACAACTAGCCGATAACAAGAGCTCTAAATGTTTAGAAGCAATCAACCGCTTATTTTCATAACGCTCCTGTAGCAAGGAATATGCAATCATGTAATTTTCATCACATATAGTAAGGTGTCGCACCAAACTCAATGGCTCATTTTCTAAAACAGTTAACAAATAGTGAAACTTTTGTACAACACTCAACTCACTGTTGTTATGTATCAGGCTATTATATATAGATATGAAATTAGGCCATTCAGTATGTACACCCTTGAATTTAGCTAACTGAATTTTAGGTAGATGGAAACGAGTACTTTCCAAACCGTTTGAATTAGCAGACCGATTTTGCAAAGACGATACGGTAGGTTGAGTGAATAAGTCCTCATACATAGTTTTGATTGAATAAAACTTATCGTAGAACATGCTGTACTTTGATTCAACACTCTTCTTGTCTCCTTCCTCCTTAATTAAAGCCATAATTACGGAGAAGGCCTCGTCTATTTGGTCTCGCATACGTTCGGTGTCTGCATAACGCACTTTAAACGCCTTCAATTGTTCAGATGTCGGGCTTAAATTCATAAAACCAGCTGCCATATCATACAATTGAGTAATAAAACCGTGAGCAACATTAAATTTCACGACTGAAACTTGAGATTCCATCGTAATTTCGTGTAAATAACTCAAATAATATAGGTTAGAATTAGATGTAAGCAAATCAACATAGATAAGATACGTTTGCAAATGTCAAACTCAGAGACGTATTTTCCTATTCAAGTTTATTTAGATGCTAGAAAATTGGCCAATACGATTAGTTGTGTTCGATTTGTATTGCCAACATTGTAAACGGAATGAATGACAATGAACTGTCAGATGAAACTTGAGGAAAATGTTACTTGTCTGTGGGATCTGTGGTATTGAGAAATATGACTTGCAAAATGAAATTTTAAGGGTATGATGATTTATGATAGAAATAAATTTTGAAAAACTATTATGTTTAGATCAAAATTGAGTATTTTAAAACTGATTCGGTCTGAAGGACCAGCATGGTAAGCGGAGAAAAAAGAGAAGGGAATTGGGAGCAAACCTGGTTCAACGAATGTCCCCGCGTGCTAGGTTTTGTAGGACGCGCTGCCACACTTCTGCTCTCTTCTGCCCCGGGGCGTATATTTGTATAGAGATATAGATGATTTTCCGTGTTTTCCTTGGTTTTCACGTCACTCGCGAATAAGTTAGCCGGAGGGAGATGTTCTCGACCTGGCGTTCGGAGCGGTAAGGTTGATGTCACTTGTTTTCCCGTCTACCCCCAAGGTGGTTTGCAAAATAGGAAAATATAAAAGGGTAGATTTAAGTGGATAGGGATGCGAACATAAATTAGGGATGTGAAAATGATTCGGTAAGCGCCAGTTAGGTTGATTTAAAATGGTCATTTGTTTTTTTTTACCAGAAGGTCTGGGAGAGGTTGAAGGAGTTAACGCTGTCAAAAATACGGTAGAATAGAAATGTTATGCGAGTTGGAGAAGAAAGAAAAAAGTTCGCGAGTATAACTGCCTCAGATTGGAAATCAATGACTGACCATGTCATTCATGTGGAAGATAAGTACAGCGAAAGAGACAATGTCATAAAAACTGCATTAGATGAGTTTATTATGTGATTTATGTGTTATGGCACAAATAGTATGAATCATTAATATGAATCATTGTATGAGTTTTGTAAGTCTGACTTTAATTATTCTGAATAAAAAATAATATTTCGTTTCCTATTTACTAAAAATGCACACACCGGCAGAATTATATTTTTTAGTACAGATGGTGCATTTTTTAGGCTCTAGTGCGAGAAGTGGGTCATTTTTAGTCAGGCTCAAAACTTCGGAGGGCCATCTGTACTAAAAAACGTCGTACGAGACACGTGCAATAACGAAATTCGTAACTTGTGTCGATTTAAAATGGAAAAAAATCGCCACTCGTTTCGAATTTCACGTTTTTCGCACTTGTGTCGTAATGGACAATTTTATAGGTAGTTATAATCATGATTACACCCATTCTGCGATGATATAATTTACAAATCGTTACTAATATTACCTATACCTATGTATAGACATATAATAGTGTTATATCCAAGTGTGAAAATCACTCTGTTTTTCGGCCATATTATGGTATAAAGACTATAATGATATGAAGAGCCGAAAAACATAACAAATTTTAAGCCAATCTGTTTAGTTATTTTCAAGTTATATATAGGTTCGACACATTACCAAGCTACATAATATGTATGTAAAAAGTTAAAACTAACTTGGTGTTGTCGAATCTATGTTATAACTTGAAAATAACTAAACAGATTTGCTTAAAATTTGATATGGGATCCACTTAATAACATGGGTCATCATTTAGAATAGTAGGTACCTATAATACCTACATCATATTGCATTGTGTCATGCAGACAAAGTTGCATGGAACAGCTACGTTATGTACATATATATAATATATTAATTTCGATTGTAATAAATACAGGTAATTTAACAAAATAATTTTAAGTTTTAAATATATTACAAGTATCAAGACTGATTTTCGGGGTGCAACCCAGTGATACCATACTCTATATTTTATTAATTTGCCGCCATTTCTCATTCTCAACTTTCATTTGCCAGACTCTAACTTTATCATTTGCATATTTATCATCATTACCAAAAAATTTAATCTTTATATATATTTAACATTATTTTAATATAAATTTGGTCCGTATACTTACACGGTTACACACGATACACTTGTCAAAATTCGTAATAAGTAGACAGAAAAGAAACTATCTGACCGCCGCTGCTTCTATTAATGCTGTTATTAATTTCGATGAATCCATTCAATTTCTTCATTCGTCATGATTCTGCGATTGGAATGGTCCTGTAAATCGTAATAATAATGGAAAAACTGACAGTTTTTCGTGATCTAGATTATCTTTTCACCACAAAGTTTGATTTAACCACAAGAGGTCCAGTTCTGACACCAGTTACGCTGACAGCCTTAATCAAAATAATAAATGTATTTGCACCAAAAATCCATCCTTATCAGAGCAACGCTACTTTTGCGCAATGGAATGGGGTAATGAAGTGAAAATCAAAGTTATGATATTACATTCCTTATCGATACTTTAAGCTTCGGTATTGGGCTTTAAAATGTGGTCAAAAAGCTTTCAGAAAAAATCAGAATCTGATCATTTGTTCGACAAACTGTTTCAATTTGAATAAACACTGACCACCCGGCCAACACTGGCCGATCAGTTAAAGATACGACAAGAAATGCATCACAGCTGTCATTTGCCACTTCCTTAACCCAAACCATTGCGCAAAAATTGACATCACGTCGATATGGACGGAGTCTTGGCCCAAATAAATGTATTACCTCCATTAAAACTACATAATAACTATAGAATGCTGGAATCCTGTTGATGCTAAACCGAACAGTGCAATGACAAGACAATCTAGATCATAAAAAACGTTCAGTCGTTCCAATAGTATTAAGATTTACAGACCTGACGCGAGATTTCTTGAACTGGGTTCTGTAAAGAAACGTTGTTTTCTTAATATGAACACCATATTTCCTGATTAGGCATTTAGACCAAACGAGCATTCGCTTATTCTATCCCCCACTCTACGAAATTCGTTCGTTACCTAAAACGTGATTCGTCGAAATTCGTTGATTTCATAGAGTGAGGGATAGAATGAGCGAATGCTCGTTTGGTCTAAATGCACCTGCACGTAAAGAGTACCTAAACAAATTTTATAAAAATAATTTCCTTTATATTTGACATGTTCAGTTAAAAAAATATATAATTGCAGTTGCATCTCAGACTATGAGTGTATACTAATACTAACTAGTGTGTTCCTATTTGGATCGTGACATTGATGGCTAGGATCATAATTATCATGGTTTTGATCTTGAAAGTAAAATGACGGTTGGATTGGTTTAATTGGATCTTTCACCAAAATCTACGATAGGTAAGTTTAGACATAAGTTCTTATCTAGGTACCAGTCATATCTCTTGATTTAATATGTTAGTCAGTTTACAATTACTTACACCTACATGAACTACGATGGTGTGAGAACACGTCTAGGGCTAGTTGGCCAATGACAATCTAGAACAATGTCAAAATGAAAACTAATTTGAAATGTCTTAGGTACAATCTCATTGATAACATTACGCTGAAATGGTTCCCTGTATTGTTTTTTATACATTATAATATCTTCTATTTTTGTGTTAAAATAGCTTAGTAGAGTTCTGCATAAAATCGCTATTTAAACAATTTTGCAGGGTCATGAGTAAAAGCTTCATTTTTCTATACAATTTGAGCTTGCTGACGATCGGATCGTGGTAAGGGTATTGGAAATTTAGATATTAAACATTATATTAATATATACTTCGTTACTGTACTTACCCAGTCAAAATTCTCAATAAGTAGAAAGAAAATAAACTGTCTGACCGCCGCCGCTGGCGAATAATGGATTAAGATAATATATATAATATTATGAATTCCCATGAATCCATTAAATTCCTTCATTCGTCATGACTGCAATTCGACTGGTCCTGTAAATCGTAATAATAATGGAACAACTGACAGTTTTTCGTGATCTAGATTATCTTTTCACCACAAAGTTTGATTTAACCACAAGAGGTCCAGTTCTGACACCAGTTACGCTGACAGCCTTAATCAAAATAATAAATGTATTTGCACCAAAAATCCATCCTTATCAAAGCAACGCTACTTTTGCGCAATGGAATGGGGTAATGAAGTGAAAATCAAAGGTATGATATTACATTCCTTATCGATACTTTAAGCTTCGGTATCGGGCTTTAAAATGTGGTCAAAAGGCTTTCAGAAAAAATCAGAATCTGATCATTCGTTCGACAAACTGTTTCAATTTGACTAAACACTGACCACCCGGCCAACACTGGCCGAACAGTTAAAGATACGACAAGAAATGCATCACAGCTGTCATTTGCCACTTCCTTAACCCGAACCATTGCGCAAAAATTGACATCGCGTCGATATGGACGGAGTCTTGGCCCAAATAAATGTATTACCTTCATTAAAACTACATAATAACCATAGAATGCTGTAATCCTGTTAATGCTAAACCGAACAGTGCAATGACAAGACAATCTAGATCATAAAAAACGTTCAGTCGTTCCAATAGTATTAAGATTTACAGACCTGATGCGAGGTTTTTTCAACTGGGTCCTGTAAAGAAAACTTATTTTCTTAATATGAACACTATTTATGTTTTCACGAAGAAGGTCACTTAACGCGAACAGTGATGAGGATCAATGAAGGCAAGAAAAGACGAGGACGCCCACCAATGACCTGGGTCGCGTTTTATAAAGTTACAATTTACAATTTTGCTGTTTGCCTCTCTTTCTAGCCAATATGTGCGTACGTTAGAGATAGGGCTTGCATTCCGGGATTCCGGAATTTCGGAATATCGGAATTTCGGACCAATTTTGCTGATTTTACAGTTCCGGAATTGACACAGCTAATATCAGAATTCCGGAATTGAAAAAAGTGTTTTCATTATATGGATAAACATAAAATTTCAACACGATTATGATAAGTAGGTATAGGATACAAAGCCGCCACCAAATATATCGATAAGTGATTTGCCACAAATTGTATTATGTATTATATTTCTGTAAAATAAACTATGTTACTACTAGGCAACTACTAAATCACGAAAACTGGTCAAGGTAAGCAACGATCCTGTACCAGGTTTTTGGGTTGCAATTATTTAACGTTATTTTTCTTTTAGCCCTTCGATATTCATAAGAATCTTAACCTTTGACTTAAGTCTTCACTTGGTCTAATATCAAGTAGCATTCCAACAAAGGATTTACTTTCATGCGAGTGAGACAAAATTACTTTTACCTTGCAGCTTCATATTTTGTCTGTCTCTTTTAGCATTTAAATGTGTAGTTGCATTTGCAATTATAAATTATCAATCAGTAGATCAGTAAATCAGTACAGAGCTACCGACGAGAAAAGTGTAACGTGACGTAGTGTGATTGTAACTTCTGTGCTTCAGGTGCTGTAAATAAGTGTTATGTGTTCATCATTAATACACAATATAAATATATATTTTTCGTTTTTATTATTATTGCCTCCGTCTGTCTAGTCGTCTAGTTGTTGGAGACTATCTTCGATAAGAGAATTTGAAATCTCGGTTTCAAATTTGAGTGACTTCGTTGAATATTAATATTTTTTATAGTGATCTCAGTAGGAAGACATGACTATATTGGTAAGACTTTTGTAATTAAAGTTTATAGGTACGTAATTGATTGTTGCCAAGATTGTAACCCATATATTATAATAACTTATGTTTCTAATTTTAATTGCTATACAGTAGAATCCGTTTATAGTGACGCGCAAGGGACCGATGATATTACTAATCGGAAGACATACCAAACGAACTGAACACTTTTTACCTCTGACACTACAAAAAGGCATTAGCGTACTACTATCGCCAAGCAACGCACAAGAAATTGCACGTAAACAACTGTCAATTTTGTCTTGTCAGTTAAAGGTGAATTTTATTTCGAGTTTTCTGACTCGTCGATGCCAAGTCGTGGCGTGCGGGGACACGCCACGAACTTTTTTCACAAAATGTTTTGACTTCATTTCAAGCCTATGGCGGCGAAAAGGTTAATTTTGTCTGAATAGTAGGTTATAAATGATTTTTTTGTATTAATATGAGGGTGAATCAACTTTTTTCTGTCTTTTATTGCCATGGTTACGGTCGCCTGAGTCACGCTGGTTTTATACAAAATTATGCTACTTAATTTATGCAAACATGCATATAGTCCATGTTCGTAGATGGCCCATCAAGGAAAGGGTTTATTAACACCAGAAAAATGCATGTTTGCATTGTTCAAGTAGCATAATTATGCATAAAACCAGCGTGACGCAGGCGACCGTAACCATGGTATAAAATAACAGAGAGAAAAAAGTTGATTCACCCATGAGCATAAGATAATAGTTAATTAAAATCATTAAATTTTTTCTTACCTAAATACGTCGTCGTCGTTGTAACTGGTCAATTATATGGTAAATTCCGTCGTTAAAAGCAGAGGGTCGTAATAAGCGGATGTAATTTCATAGTGGCTCGTACTAAAACCAACCATAATATGCCTATGGACACGTCGCTAAAAACTGTTGGTTGTTATATGCAGAGGCGTACTAAATGGACGTCCATGGTGGATTTATGAGATTTGAAGTTAAAGATTCTGTAATATTTTCCAGATTCCGTCTATTTTAAGAAAAAATGTTCTTTTTTTTCATCTGTTTTTACCGCTACCTATTTTAGAAATCGATTTTGTTGCTGTCTTGCCTTAGTTGTATTACAGTTAATTGAGAAACATCAAAAAGAAAAAAATATTACCTAAAACTTTATAATACATTGTTTGCGATAGTTTTATTTATAGAATACTTTTTTACGTAGGTAGTGCAGCATTCGAAATCCAAAAGAAGTACAAAAAAAAGTTTTTTTGCAGGTTGCCCAAAACTCATAGATATAACATTTCTTGCTTCTGCTAGTCTTAGGAATATGCTGTGAAACATTTTCCCTTTCCTTATGGACACCTTGTATACAAATCATATTGAAATTTTTCGTTTTATTTAAATAATACCTAGTTTTAGAAAATTTTCGTCAATTCCGGAACTAGTTCCGGAATTCCGGAATTGATGTGTAATATCGGAAAGCAGTTCCGGAACTGAAAATGGTCCGATATTGCAAGCCCTAGTTAGAGAGGCAAACAGCGAAATTATAAATTGTAACTTTATAAAATGCGACCCTGGATGAAGACCGTAAACAACGACCTAAAGACAACGGGCCTCACACCCGAAATGACAAAACAACGCCGTGAATTGCGAAAACGTATCAGGAGAGCCGACCCCAAATAATGGGTTGGAGCGAGGATGATGATGATGATGAACACTATTTATTTTTTGAAGAGCCATTGCTGCATGTAGCGTAGATAGTAGACAAATTTTATAAAAATAATTTCCTATGTACTTGACATGTTCTGTTAAAAAAAGATATTGCAGTTGGACCTCAGACTATGAGTGTATTACTAACTAGTACATACCTATTTGGATCTATGTCATGTTTACCTTAAAAGTAAAATACTGAGGGTTGGACTAGTTTGGTGGGATATGGGTGGGATCTTTTGCCTAGTCCTACGATAAGTTAAGACAAGTTCTACTCGAACGGACTGTTGACATGTTAGTCACTTGTTCAGTTGAAAGTAAAAAAAAGGTAAACAAATATGGCTGACTTTCCATAGCATTTTTTGACGTCTTTGACACATCGTGAAACACGTTCGCAGATATATTATCTATTAATTTTAACAAAACATGTATGTGAACTTCAAGTTGGTAATAAAACCAAGATTGTGTTCTGAAAGTGCGTGATTGTGAATTAATGCAAGTTTGCAAGTTTGTTTACCTATCTGTGGTTTACCTTTTTTTTATTTTAACTGAAAAATGGTATAGGTACTTACACCTACATGAACTACGATGGTGTGAAAACACGTCTAGGGCTGGTTGGCCAAAGAATTTTAAGTAAAGTAGGTACTTATGTAATGTACCTACACTCGACGTTGGAAATTGGAATTCTAGCCCACTCTAGATGTCAAAATGAAATCTAGTTTGAAATGTCTTACAATCTGACTGATAACGTTAAGCTGACATACCGTGTACTGTTTTTTTTATATTAAACTGGCTTATTAACAACCAAATAGGTAATAAATAATAATAGCTAATTAAGCCAATAGCTATTTTAAAGTTAGATTCGGTCATATGAATATTATGTTAAATAACTGTCGAGCAAACAATAGACAACCCGACGTAGGAAATTGGAACTCTAGCCCACTCTTGCTAGATGTCAAAATGAAATCTAGTTTGAAATGTTTTACAATCTGACTGATAACGTTAAGCTGACATGGATTCGTGTACTGTTTTTTTTTTATTAAATTGTTTCTGGTAACCCTATGGTCATGAAAAAAAAACTCGTTTTTCCATACAATTTTGGCTTGCTCACGATTGGATCGGGGTAAGTTCAGTTCAAGTCATCTGACTTATATCACGTTATCGTCATCAGCCTATCACAGTCCACTGCTGGACGTAGGCCTCTCCTATTAACTATGCGTATAAGACGCATTAGGAGGTAAATGCCCATAATCGCCACGCTGGGCAAGGCAAGCGGATTGGCGATTGCAGTAATGTGTCCACTATGATGACGCTGCTGCCCATCATCAATCTTTTATCAAATAATGGTCAGTGACACTTCAATCCCTTAGTCGACTCTTACGACACCCGCAGGAGGAGTTGGAGTGGTGACGAAATGTATTCTTACTGCCGTCACCACACGGCGTATCACGTTATCAGTTTACCATATTTTCTTGTTTAATTAGGAACGGAAATTGGTAAGTGAGCAGTTCTCAAAAATTTTGTACACAATTATTCGCGCTAAATGCGTGAGGTCACGTTTTGCTATTTTGTTACCAACTTTTTGTATATTAGGTATCGTAAAACTACCCAACTAGAGTCCAAATGCTCCCAACTATGGTCCAAAACTAAGTTAAATATGTGATCTTAAACCTTAAATATCTTCGATTTAGTGTAATTACTATATTATTGACGCAGTTGTTACACAAAGTCTCCTCAATGATTAAAAAACTTACATGAAACCAAAGTAAAAGATTTCCATTGATGTTTAATTACGAGTTGAACTTGTGGACCATAGTTGTAGTAGTGGACTATAGTTGTATGTAATGGTTCTACGGTATATAATTAAATTATTGATTGCTTATATACAATTAAAGTTTCCTAGCTTGCGGGCTTTCTTAAATACGCGAAATAATGAATACAAATATTGATAATCGTACAAAACAATAGTAACAAATGGAAAAAATTAAGCAGTCATTTGTCAATCTGTCTTAATTGTGTACCTACAAAGTTTTTGGGAACTTCTCAAGTAGCATATTAAAACTTATGAAATAAACTTAATTACAATACAACTTACCCGAAATAAATGAATTCGACGAGGCACTAAACTTTAACCCATTAGGAAAAAATGGATCACTTATTTATTACACATTTATGAGGTACATCGACCGACACTACCTTATTGGCATAATATTTCGTCATAGTCATATTAAAAAAAATTAACGCGTATACACTCTGTTTGGTTAGGTATTTAAAAAAGGTAAACAATATTGCAGTATCTTTTTATTGAAAACTACGAGTAGAAAATAAGTTTTAGCAAATATATATCATATAACAAGAAAATACAGTGTTTACATTGTTTTGATTCATTAAGTACCTAGTGTGGATTTTTAAATGCATTTTTCAATAAAATTTTACTGCAAGATTGTTTACCTCTTTTTAAATACCTTACCGAACAGAGTATAAGTGAGACATAAGGGTTCACTAGTTTAAGGCCGCTGAATAATTGAATATAGACTTCTAGTTTAAGTTGCAAAACTAATTGATAGTAGTATCTAAACTATTTAGATACAAGTAAAAGTAAATTCAAAATTGTACCAGGTATTTAAAGAAATAAATAATATAAAAATAACATAAATAACACGTCCAAATAACATAAAAGCACTCGACTACAGTAAACTCAGAGACCCGAATCATTTGAAACTTTCACGAACACTGGATAACATTGAATTCGGGCGCGCTTTTATAATTTTACATAAACTTTTAACGCATGCGCACTATTACTGTCACATGCTAGATAATAACAAAAACAACCCTCTTTACGTTGACAGCTATAAGGATCAAATTCGGTAGCAATTTGTCGGATTAACAGTGCTACGCGACCCTCAACCCTCAACGCCCTTACCATCGGCCCTACGTCTATAGTTCTACTGCGAACTTCGATAATCGAGGGAGAGAATAAAGAAGAGAAATAGTAGATTACATGCCAAGGCCGTTTAAGTGGGAAATGTCTCGGATGATGTAATGGACGTGGATGACAAACATGTGATCCGAGGCTTTCCCTATTAACTAGGTGTGTATACTATTTTTCTGCTCAACAGAGCCGGCAGGCGGCAACTTAGCTTAGCGCAGCGGCCGGCAATGTGCTGTTTGCCGGCCGGAGGGCAGAAAATCTCCTTTAGTACCGTTTGGTAGCCAGATTTCGTAGCTAGCTGCCAAATTCGAAATATGGTTTCCCGCCAGGTAGCTTTGGTATGTAACGAGCTTACAAATCGGTACTGGTAAAGTCCCAATTTAAAGCCACTTACCTACCTCACATCATCAGCCTATGATAGTCCACTGCTGGACGAAGACCTCTCCTATTAACTATGCGTATAGACGCATTAGGAGGTAAATGTCACGCTGGGCAAGCGGATTGGCGATCGCAGTAATGTGTCCACTAATGATGACGCTGCTGCCCATCATCAATCTTTTAACAAAAAATGGTCAGCGACACTTCAATCCCTTAGTCGACTCTTACGACACCCGCAGGAGGAGTTGGGGTGGTGACAAATGGATTCTTACTGCCGTCACCACACGGCTTACCTTACTTACCTACCTACTGGGATTTTATTCCCATTTCGAAGCTAGTTACAATACTTTGGCTACCAAACGTTATCTACTAAAGGGAAAATTTCGACGATTTGTCTTTGTCACTCCAAAGAAGACGTGATTAAAGTGAAAGAGATAAATCCTCGAAATTTGCGGATTTCTAAGTTTGCGGTAGGCTCTCGTAATGAGGGTTTTCTCGAAAACGTATGCCACTAGTTGGCGTCACTTAGCCGTAAAGGTCCCGCTAAAGGTGCGTACAAACCAAAAGAGCATTCGCTGTTCTATCGCCCGTTCTACGAAATCAACCAATCACGTTTTGTGTAACGATCGAATTTCGTAGAGTGGGGGGTTAGAATAGCGAATGCTCTTTTGATTTGAACGCAACCTTAAGAAACACAATTATCTAGCTCCAAAGAAAAACTAACTACAAGATATTTTTATTTTTTTATATAATTTTATAAACTCGCACAAAATATTTAAACACGAAACTATAGGCACTAAGAATTGAGACAAGTTTCTGGACCTGACGCCTCAGTGCTGCCGCCCTGGTGAACGACATTTCAGAAAACCCTCATTTCAGACTCGTGGTAAGGGTATTGGAAATCCCCGAATTTTTGGTTATCTACGCTAAGCTAAATGGTAGGTAACGTGTATAGTCCAGAGTCCAGACTCCAGCCAAGAAGTTAATAAAATTGCCTATGTTTGTCGAAGATGGTCGACGTATAAGGTGGATTTAGACCAAACGAGCGAATTCATTCTATCCCCACTACGAAATCAACGAATTTCGACGAATCACGTTTAGTGTACGAACGAATTTCGTAGAGTGGGGGATATAATGAACATTCGCCCGTTTGGTCTAACTAAATCCACTTTGCGAAAAGGTTCTGTCCCCCGCGGCACAAATGCACAATAGTTTTTGAGGGCATTCTTGAGCTCGCATTAAAGGGCCACATCTATGAGAGTCCAGTAGACCAATTTTACAGTAGAAAAACGCCATTATAAAAAAAATGGTGCGAATATTTTGCCGCCTAAATTTGAATTCGCGCGGGTTTTCTACTGACTTGACAGACCAAGGTGCCAGCCACTTAAGGTGCATGCAGACTAAAAGAGCATACGCTGTTCTACCCCCCTACTCTACGAAATTCGATCGTTAAGGTGCATGCAGACCAAAAGAGCATTCGCTGTTCTATCCCCCACTCTACGAAATCAACGAATCACGTTTCGTGGAAGTGTAACGATCGAATTTCGTAGGGTAGGGGGATAGAACAGCGAATGCTCTTTTGGTCTGCATGCACCTTTAGGTTACTTCGGTCACGTTTTATAAGGTTACAATTTACAATTTCGCTGTTTGCCTCTCTTTCTAGCCTATACGTGCGTGCGTTAGAGAGGCAAATAGCGAAATTGTAAAATGTAAACGCGACCCTGGCGGTATATCGCTTGTCCTTTTTACTCCTTATTGACCAATAGGCCAATCTGCTCCACCACCTTTGTTTACATTATGACAATTAAAAAAAAACAATCCCATAGCATGTTAATCCCATAGTTTATTCCATAAACTTTATGATCGGGATTTCCACGATATCCCGGGGATTAATTAGTATTTCCCGGCTAGAGAAACGTCCCGGGAATCCCCGGCAACATGAGGCGACTCCATGGCCATAAAACTAACTATTTACCATTTGCATTTAATTAAATAAAAAAAACCGGCCAAGAGCATGTCGGGCCATGCTCAGTGGAGGGTTCTGTAGTTGTTCGAAAACGACTGAACCGATTATGTTCGAAATAGTTCTATTTTAAAGTATTCTAAGATAAGCCCTGATTCATAATTTTCTTAATATTTTATAAGCCCATGGATCAAAAGTTAGAGGGGGGGGGGGGCACATTATTTTTTATTCTGGAGCTATTAGGTAACTATGTCCGAACATATTGACTTTAGAAAAATGTTTTCTGTTTAGACACTTATTCCTTCCTACCCCTTTTATGATACCCCAGACTGTAGGATTACAGCACATTTCCACTTTACGATTAGGGGAGATACCCGAAAATAGTTATTTGTTTTACTAGGGAGCAAAGTGATTGTTTAACTCTCGTGCAAATATTGAAACCCGGGCAAGCGAAAGATTCCAGAATTTGAACCACGAGCGCAGCGAGTTGAGCGATACGAGGGTTTTAAGGCACGTGAGTTGAACAAGCTTTGCTGCCGAGTGAAACACAATATTTTTCACCACACTAAAGCGAGGAAGCATGCGAAATAAAACTCAAACATAACAAATTAGAAGGTATTTATTTGCAAGTCCTCAAATTCCAAAAAATAAACAAATCAGCTTTAGTCTATTCAGAAGATTAAAAAAAAATACTTTAACCTCTAGAGATTAAAACACAGTTTTGCGCTCTGAAATTCAAGGACAAACATCGTGTTTACGAGCAGTGTGGTGAAAAAAATGTTTCTATACTCGTAGTTTAATTTACCACTTTGTCGGTTTGATTAATATGTGTAGGTACCTGTACCAAATTATAGATTTCTAGTATTAAGAGGGCGCCTACACCCAAATTACAGTTCGGAAATTGCATTTTAAGATGACATGTCTTAAACATGAAAATATGCCACAATATCATACATACAGAAACTACATCATACTTGCAAGTGCCGCAAAGGATTGAAGTTCGCTCGATAGAAATCGACCACGAAAACATGTCTAATTTTTATTTCCTGACGTTACTTTGCATGCCATAATAATAATAATTTAGTAGTTTGTAGCTTAAACTAATGCCGAGCGATGATAGGCGTAACTTTTTTTATAAGTTGTCATGTTTAAGAGATAGAGAGGTAAAAAGCATTTGGCGTATTACCCTTTTTATTTCGCCACTGAGCTACATAATAGGTATACTGGGGAGCCTGCGGACAGACAGACGGACATGGCGAGACTATAAGGGTCCCTTGTTTACTACGGAACCCTAAAAAACACCACGTGGCTTAGGGTACAAAAGGGTTGTCCCCAGGTGGGTAAATTACGATTATAGATTAGTTAGTTTATGCGACGATGGCATAATAATTCTGAAAGTACGAGGGTCGCTGTTACAAAATTAACAGTTCTTCTAGGGTCAGTGATGTTAGTTACCTAGTCGGTTGGAAGCGAGGACCAGACTGAAACATACAATTTAAAAAAAAAGAGGGTTTGGGTTAGATTAGAACTAGCCCTTAATTTGGCAACGTTCGTCACAATCAATATAGTCTTCGACCCACTTTTTGTATTTTAATAAGACAGAATTTTCTGCTCTACTTACACAATGGCGAGGAAGCTATTGCGCACGATTTTTTTTAATTTGCCAGTTTAAGGTCTGGCAATGTACAATGTACAGTCGACGTCAAAAATTACAATACAATTGAAAGTTACAAAAAGATCTTTACATTAAAGTAAGTTGCCATGCAACGATCTTTTTGTAACTTTGATATGGGAACCAAGCGAGGGTGCTCGCGAGCATTCCAAAAGATTTTAATGCTGAATTCCTGACCATATTACCCACATCACAAGCCTTAATTGAGCTTATATTTTAAAGACAAACGGGTCTTAATCGCGTAAACTTACGTTTAATTATATCCTGACGTTTCGGGCATGACGTTACACAGGATATAATTAAACGTAAGTTTACGCGATTAAGACCCGTTTGTCTTTAAAATATGAGTGATAATCGTGACAGTTTAAATCTTAATGAGCTTACCGTGGGACTAGGTCAATTTGTGTAAGATGTCCCAAGATATTTATTTATTTATATTTAGAGTCATTAATGTTAATTTCAATTAACATTAAAGATTCTGGATTCGGATTGGTTTCAGAGATAATCAACCTTTTTCGACATAAGTTTTTCAACGTAACTCATCATAAAACTTTTTTTTTATTACAATGCTACCACAATGTGTTTTGTCTGTCACATTCCTTTGCTGATTGCACCAAACATCGAGTACTTAAATAAGGGGCCGAAGCAGTCCCATATGTAATTGCGTTAAGTTGTTACATACGAATAGTTTTAGTTTCGGGGTCCTTCCAAAGAATTTGCTGATGTTTACGTTGGCTGGGATCTCCTAGATTCTGCCTATACATTTTATCTATATCCGCTGTAACTATGTATTTATGCTGCCGAAATCTTAACAGAACAGACAGTAAGTCATCTTGTACTACAGGTCCGACGTACTGTACTGTTAATGACTTTCCTGACGTAGTTTTGGCAGAAGCATCAAAAACTACACGCAGTTTTGTAGTTTCACTCTGTTCCCTAACTACAGCATGATGTGGTAACACTTGGCTACCTACTTCAGCTTCAGAGACTTCAGTCAGATATCCAAGATCCTCACATTCCTTAATCAAATCATAATAACCTTTTTTTAGTACAGGATTCTGAGACATTCTCCTCAATAATTAAGTCTCCTTTCCGCCATTTTATACGAATCACCTAGAGAATTTGGGACAATCAGTTAGCCTATGCTCCTGTTTACAAAAGTGTTTTTTCGTTTGGTGGTATTTAACATTAGGTCTCATCGTCATTTTTGTTTATTTTGATGTCTAGAATGCATAGTTAAAATCTTTTGGAATGCTCGTGAGCACCCTGTTTATCATGGAACCTCCAGCTTTGTAGGCAGGGTCACTACCAAACCAACTAGGCTACGGAGGCTGACGCTTAAAAGGTTAAAAGATACATAAAAGATTGCAGGGAAAAACCGTAGGGTCATTTTTATTGTCATCCGGCCGTTATCTCTGTCACCACCGACAATTGGGTGTCCTAAGCTCAGTTTATACCTGCATAATTATTTAAATAAGGTCGTTTAAGGGTCCTTTTGTTCAGCGATTGTTCCAATCTCTTCTAATCGACGGGGGGCATCAAAGGACCAGTACAGATTTTACATAATCCATATTTCCATATACAAGGTCCCTTAACAAGAAAAAAAGTTAACGGGATTTTTTAAAATCTCAATAGTTATTTCCGTATCAAGTTATGAGTGAAAAAAAATGATGTCGTGTTGCGGAAAATGGGGCCAGAATACAATGAAAATGAAAATGAAAAAGTTTATTGTACTAAAAGCAACATTTCAGTGATATCACGACCCTGTGTGCTGAGGTAGGAAGCCCTGTGTTACAGGATACAGGACCCAGTTTCGCATTCCACGAGCATACATATGTATATAAATTGTACAGATACAATAGTAAAAAAGTTAAAAAAAACTCTCAAAAAAGTAAAAATAAATAAATATAATCTCAATAAAGTCTACGTGCATTTGTTTTTCCTTCTCGACCTAAGTATAATAATTAATAACTATTTCCCAATAAAAACCATGTTGAAGTTCGAGAATAATTACTTTTAATCAAGAATTCAAACACGATTAAGACTTGCTATGCGATGGTTACTTCTAAATAAGCTTTAACTTAATTTCCAGCTATAATCAGGTGGGGAAGGGATACCTAATACCCAATATATTACCTTGAACTCCCCGAAGTAGCAACGTAGATTTTTTTTCGAATCGGAAAACATATAAAAAATTGGGACACAAGCGAATAAAGTAAAAGCTCTAAGGAATAACTAGTTACATTTTTTGCTTTACTTGTAGTTCCCATCACCCTGTATATATAAAATATTTTCTTTTACATTAATTCAGTAACACCGTTTACCCTAAGTCGTTTGCATACTTTGCATCTACGCAAAGCAAATGAAGCAATATACAAGGATTATCGTAAAACTAATGCTGCAGCTGACCGACGGGCCCTGTCGGTAAACTGATAAGTACCTATGTTTATTTATTCCCATGATCGTAAACTATACTGACCAAAACAATAGGCTACTTGACCCATTTTTAAAGTTTGTCTTATATTATTAATCAATATCTGAATAACTGAAAAAAAAAATTTTTTTTTTCACGGACTAGAAAACCGCAAAATTATAACTTAAAATTTAAACTTTCGTTACCGCGCGAAAACGATACTAGCCATGTTAATGCTTAGATTATCTGTGGTGTGACGTCACTCAAACCGAAAACAAACATTTGACATGTCACTTATGTTACGTCAATGTCACAGCAAAGCTACATGCCTACATGTCCATGGCGAATTTCACCCGTATAAGATTCGACATGAAGTTTGTATAAGATCCTATGACGTCACATCATGGCCGACATCGTTTTCAGAGTACGAAATTAAAAAAAATAAAACAAATTTTTCAATAAATATATGTACCCATCGAACACTTTTAATACACCGTAATACCGTAATCGAAAAATATTGATCTTTTCAATAAATACTACAGAAAATAATTATTTTTTGCACTAAATTTGATATGAGTCAAGTAGCCTATTAACAGCAGTAGCTCTACCATGAGCTGCCGCTACGTTATTAACGCGCGTTTACTTTCTATCCATCCTGCTCGTACTTGCTTATTGGCGCGAGCGAGCCGGATAGAAAGTAAACGCGCGTTAATAACGCCACGGTAGCTCATGGTACGGCTACAGGCCTAGCCAAGGACATTCTGCGATAAGTAATAATAATAAATGTATGAGAATGACAGATTCCTACGAAAAGTCACGTGGCCATTTCTACACCTTGTTTTTTTTTAATTCCGTTAAATTTAACAGGTTGCTTGGTACGTTAATTGGAGCTACCTGGTATATTGCTTTTAATCGAATTCGAAAATATATTTTTTTTTAGTTTTCATACATAATAAATGAAATGGTAAGTGTGAGAGAACCTTAAGAATAAGATCTCAGGTGCCTGACGGCACAATGTCAATATAAGTTTCATTAGGATGTAATAAAGGTTGCAATACACTTGTTCAGTCATTAAACTTATTTTTTAATAACTCAATAACAGTAAGAGTTAAGATACTAGTTTCTTATACAAATTTATTATTTTTGACCTAAATAAGCTTCCCTTTAATTTAACGGAAATCAATAAAAACACGGTGTATACATTATTATGGTCAAGTGACTTATCGTTTATCGTATACGATAGCAGAATGGAATCTTGGCTAGTCTTATTGAGTACATAAACAACGTCCCGCCCAACTCTTCCCACGGGTGTCGTAAGAGTCGACTAAGGGATGGAAGTGTCACTGACCATTTATTTATTTAAGATTGATGATGGGCACTTGGGCAGCAACGTCATTAGAAATATTATAATTGTTCGTCACCGGTAGCCGTATGATGCGAGTATCGGTAACCGAGCGCGATAGAATTCATAGAATGCATTACGTAGGTATCGAGTAAAACCTAACGTTTTCCAACTCATACGGCTACGGGAATCGAACACGGGACCTCCGGCTTCGCAGGCAAGGTCGCTACAAATTTAGGTCTTCGATTAAAAAAAATACTAGAATAAAATTTTATCTTCATATGTAAAGTTGTTCATTATTCAACCACGTTTTGACGTGGCGGCTGAGTGACAGCTTTTATATACGGTTACCAAAGTGTCAAAACTGAATTTTAACATTTAACATATAGTGCTTTGTGGACTGTGACTTATATATCAGTCGTTGGCGTGCAAAAGGTTAATTCGTTATTTATTTATAATGGCAATTTTCAAGACATGCCGGTTTTGTATATTGTTATTGGGCACTTACTTGCGTAGTAAAATGTACCATTCAGTCATTTCAGTTTTATATCTCCATACATAACTCTGTATCACTTGACGCTATACAGGGTGAGTTAAAAATAATAAATACATATCATAGGACATTTTTACACATCATCGCTGACTCCAAAGTTGATGGAATAATTAACCAAAATCATTTTCAGAAAATTACTTTTTTGACACCGCTAATAACTATGTAAACTTTTGTAAATAGTCACCTTATAGTTTCGAAATCAATTTTCAAGAAATTATTTGTTTAATTATTCATTTAATCAACTAATACTATTCCGAACAATGACGCACATTTGTCCGACGATGCTTGATATAACTCTCATCTCATACATAGGTAGGTATGAGAGCTATAAATTACGTAGAGGTAGGCACCTGCCTACCTCTACGTAAAGGCAAAAGGTGTTGCTGAAAGGGCAATGAAGGCCATGAAGGGAGCAATCTCGGAGTTTCCTTGGGTGATCGAATCAAAAACGAGGAGATCCGCAAGAGGACCAAAGTCACCGACATTGCTCTCATTGGCAATTCTGGCCAGACTTAAGTGGCAGTGGGCTGGGCACATCGCAAGAAGATCAGTTGGCCGATGGGGCCAGAAACTGCTGGACTGGCGACCACGTACCGGAAGATTCAGTGTGGGCAGACCACCCACAAGATGGTCCGACCCGACGACCTGGTCAAGGTCGCGGGAACCCGCTGGAAGCAAGCAGCGCAGAAGCGGTCATATTCGCGGTCATTGGGGGAGGCCTATGTCCAGCAGTGGACGTCTTTTGGCTGAAATGATGATGATGAGACACCTGCCAACCTCTACGTAACTAACTTATTGTATCACCGCGTAGAGCAAAGAAAGAAACCCATTAATATTTAGATTACTAAACAACTTTTACTATGGGGCCAAACTCGAATTCACGAAAAAAATTTGGACATTTTCATACATTTTGATTGCGTGATCATGAACACGTTGTATGGGAGAGTAATTTTTTTTCGCGAATTCGAGTTTGGCCCCATAGTAAAAGTTCTTTAGTATGATCTAAATATTAATGGGTTTCTTTCTTTGCTCTACGCGGTGATACATACTGTATAGGCACCTGCCTAATCTCAGTTGTTAATCTATAGGTATAATTAAAGATACACTCTGTTATATAATCGAAACATGAATTTAGGAAATAAGGAAATCAGTTATGTTCTAAGCTATTTCATTTTTCAGCCGAAGGGCCATACCAGGAACAAATAAAACATGAAAGCAGCACGTCATACAAAATTACCTTTCAAAATCGGTCCTTAAAAGTTCAAAATTAATGTTCATAAAGTTACCAATATTCTTTACTTAGATACCAATATATTTTATGTCTATCTAAATAAGAGCATAAGGTGAATATTCTTCGTAAATTTAAATCTCCTTTCCATTGTGTCTTTATCTCATTGCGATGCTCACCCTGTATAACGATCGTCGTTCACAGGATATCAAAGTCATCAAAGGTATTTAGAGAGGGCCGCCTTACGGCGACGATAAAAGGTACATATATCCATTGGTCAGCCCTAGAGATTAATATATTCTATGCCAGAGACAAATACGGCTATAGACGTTGCTCATACGGGTAACATAATGCATAATGCTAGGAAAACGAGATAATTTCATCAGTAAGTATAAAATACAAACTAGACAGACTGTAGGAAAATACTGTAAAATTAATTCCTACAATGATGCAGAAAAGAGTCACATGACGCCTTTGTTTCGAAGACAGAGAAAAATCCTCGAAAATTACGAATACCAAACGTTTTTCGCGGTAGGGCCGCTGATGTCATTCTGCAATTGTTTACGATTAGTACCTAATAAATGTATGAGGATGACAGATTCGAAAGAAAAGTCAGGTGATCTAGCGCTTATCGTATACGATTACAGAATGAAATGTTGGCTAGGCCTGCTGCTTGGCATATTGTATTGTAAATAAATAGTGCATTTAGACCAAACGAGCATTCGCTCATACTGTCCCCCACGCTACGAAATCAACGAATTTCGTCGAATCACGTTTTGTGTAACGAAAGAATTTCGTAGAGTGGGGGATAGAATGAGCGAATGCTGATCTAAATGCACCTTTCAGCTTGGCCGCGAACGGACGAACACTAAAAAATAAAGGCTCGTAAGTTCGCTACGAAACCCCGAAAATGAACTAAGCCTAACTACGACCATTGCTCGTCTAGTTTAACTATAGTCTGTGTTACAAAATGGTAATAAGGATACGATGGCGTAATTCGTTTGTAAATACGAGTGTGGGCCTGAAGGAAATGTCACGATTTTTATGCGTGGGTTGTAAAACCTGGCTACCTAATGTCACAAAGTCACTGAAACACGGAAATTTTTAGGGCTTTGGTCATTATTTTACTAGGTACTTTTTACGTCGTGTATCACAAAATGTACTTTGACACGTCAACGTTGGGATAAAGTCAAGTGCAAAAATATGTATCTGCAAGAATATCTTATAAATAAAAATCATACAAAAATCTGTAACAGTTTTTTGGAAAATACTCCAGCACTATCTGCAAACACGTCAATGTCAGTTTTACACGATTAAGACCCGTTTATCTATAAAATATGACGTCAATTGTAGCAATGTACAAGTTACAGCACATTCTCAAAATTACGGGAATATACTGAAATTATATTATTATGCACCTAGACATTTTTTTAACTTATTTATTTTCAAAACTACAATTTATGACTGTACATATATTAAATCTAACTAATCTACGTAACCTAACCTATATCTAAGATTGGCCCTTGTGGCATCGTACCGAGGATGCTGGCGGCATTTCCTCGCTGTATCGCAATACTGATGCGTTGTGCGAGGAAGTCGCCAGCTCTTCGGTCTTTACATACATCAACCAGACATTTCGCGATCTCAGCAAACAATTTGCGTGCGCTGGGGCCCCATGAACCTAAAGTTTCTACGCCAATATACTCGGATATTTCTGAGAATTTTCATGAAAACTTAAGAGTAAGTTCTCATTGAGAATGTTTCCATAAGAATTTATAAAAAAGTGTTATGAAACATATTGTATTTCACAATTGAATCAACAAGGCATAAAATATACCTGAAAAGGCATGTATACTTATACAACGGTTTTGGCATGATTAGATTGCATGTAAAATTTTAATTTGCGAGAACATTCTCTATAAAAGTTCCGCAAGTTATGAAACTTCTCCTCGGTACATTGCCACGTCAATGTCGTCTGATTCTGTGGCGTTAAAAAGGTTAAGGATTGCTCGGGAAAACCATAGGGTCATTTTATTGTCACCCCGCCGTTATCTCTGTCACCAGTCACCACCGACAGCTGGGTGTCCAAAGCTCAGTTTATACCTCATAATTATTTAAATGAGGTCATTTCGTTCAGCGATTGTTCCGATCGCTTCTAATCGACGGGGGGCATCAAAGATCCAGTACAGATGTTATTACATGATCCATATACAAATGACAACATCTCATATTTTTTGGTCCTAGTTTTTATTATCTGTTTTGAAAGAACTCAATATTAAAAGATACACGTATTTTTTTATTTTTCAATTAATTTATAAATTTAGTGAGAAAATCCCCTTTTATTACTACTTCGAGCAGAAAGAGCGTAAGTTAGAAACGAGTGATGTTTCAAACACTTAAGAAAACGACGAAAATCATAGGCGATCTTCCTCGTGGCCTGGTTCCCTCAATCTTATCGGTGCCCTATAAAGGGTAATGTTGCTCTATATTGTTAAATTCAAAATACACCAGATTATCACGTTCGTCCTTCATCAAGTATGATTAGTTGATTACCGAATGGGATTTTCATCGCATAAAATACAATTTGCGCTGAAAAGGTAAATAATTGGCCGGACGCATTTTGCATTTTTAATAGACAAATTTTATTCGAGCCACGTAACTTTATAAAGGTTTACACCAAACGAGAGAATGCTCATCTCATTCTATCCCCGACTCTACGAAATTAATGAATTTCGACGATTTGCGTTTTGTGTAACGAACGAATTTCGTGATGGGGATAGAATGAGCATGAGCGCTCGTTTGGTGTCAAAGTCAAAAATTCTTTATTGTGACTATCGGTGGTACAATAGTACATTTCGATACAAGTGCAAAAAACATTTTTTCGACGAGGGTGAAGTTGAAAGTTGGAGCCCGAGTGAAACGAGGGCGACAATCACCCGAGTTAAAAAGAAGTTTTTACACGTGTATCGAACGACTTTTTTCATAACAAGTGTCTTAAAAAGAGAAATTTACGAACGCGAAGCGTGCGTAAAGTTTACTTATCCGCACTAGTTAAATTTCGAAGATTTGTCTCTCTCACTCTAATGACGCCTTCGTTTGAGTGACAGAAAAATCTTCGAAATTTACGAATTTCGATTTTCACGGCAGTACACTCGCGTGACTTGTCAATGTCATTAGTTGCCGCTCCCTAAGATCTGAAATCGAATTGGAGATCAAAAATGTAAACAAATGGGATACCAACACAAAAAAATAATCGCGAGAGGTGGGTAATCTAAAATCATTGAAATACTTTTAAAAAATGCGCATTTACAGTCACTGACGGTACGTACAGTTTTTAAATATTTTACTAATTTTTAATATCGTACGTAATTTTTTTAATGATATATTTCTCTAGTTTTAATAAAATGTAGGGTGTTTAATTTATAGTACTGGCAATGATAAGAAGTTTTAAACATTTGGTTCGCAGTTATAACAATGTACTGAAAAAAATCAAAACAAGATGGTGCTCCAAATGACTCTTTTATGAATTCATAAAATTTAGCATTACAAAGTACATGAATACAGATTTTAGTATTTTTACCCACAAATCAATAATTTTTTTTCTTATAGAAATGGATTCAATTGTAACTATAGATGAAGACTGGAAGTGTTCCCCGACTATCCTAAATATTAAAGTAACACGACATTGGTTTTCAAACATTGATTATGTTGATTATTTACATAATTCTAGCAAATTTTCTAGGTATTATTTTTGTTATCAGGAACCATGGACACTCAGCCGTACGGTTTTTGTAGTCATGTCCAAAAATATGTTAATGATTGTGATACTTATGTATCGAACATACTTTGACTTTCGCGTATCTACACCTAAACATCAAGCATTGTCTTAGGTTTAGCACCTGTAAGGATAGTTTGTAAGTGCGCAAATAAATAAAATAAAATAAATAACCCATCTTAAAATGCGACGTTAATTTATAAAGGTATAAAAATAAAAAGTTTTTCCCCTCACTAGCTCGTAAAGCGCTCGTTTATCCTTTAATACGAGCGGGTAAAAACGCTTTTTACACACTTGTGAATAAAGTAATTTGACATTTCTCTAATTCCTATAGCCCCCTACTGCCTAGTATAAGTGGATCTGTATGACCGTAGTAAACATGCGCAATCGGAGCTCACATGTTAAATTGGTCGTTTCTCTTGTGACTTTGTAAGCCATTGGCAATATTTATGTTCCATAAGTAACTCTATTCTACGATACGTTTCGACATTGAGTTTTAAATAGTTTCTTCAAGTTAATTTACATTTGGATGAGATTTATAATCATATTTCCTCGCGATAGTGAGAGGAAAAAAGTTGTATTACACTTGGCGGCAAAGTTTGTTCAACTCTCGTGCCTTGAGACCTTCGCAATGCTCAAGATTCCAGTTTTTGAACCACTCGCTACGCTCGTGGCTCAATTTTGGAATCTTTCGCTAGCTCAGGTCTCAATATTGGCACGACAGTTAAACAACAACTTTGCCCCCTTGTATAATAAATAACTATTATACCCCTGGAATGTTACTTTAACATTGACTTTATAATGTCATGTCATTGTCATAGATTGTTTACATTTTTGATCTCGAATTCCATTTCAGAGCTTAATGTTGTGTACTCTCGGGATTCTCGGGTGCTTCTGTCACACTTCACGTCACTTCTGTGTCCTTACCATGAGCGACTAGCATACCGGCACCTACAGGCGCGTTTTTTTTTGTATTTGCACAACAAAACAAAGTGGCTCTACCTGATCGTAACGCAACGAGCGCTTTTGAATCGTGTATTTTTCGCGACCGCCTCCCGCCTATCGAACCTCGATTTGTGCTCCACTTTTCACTTAAAGGTGTATTCAGACCAAACGAGCATTCGCTATTCTAACCCCCTACTCTACAAAATTCGATCGTTACACAAAACGTGATTCGTTGATTTCGTAGAGTGAAAAGTGGAGCACAAATTACGCGAGGTTCGATAGATGGGAGGCGGTCGCGAAAAATACACGATTCAAAAGCGCTCGTTGCTGGACTTTGCATGTTCTTGAGCTGTGATATCCTGTTCCTTCACCTCCTGAGCAGCTGCGGACGAGATCGAAATGGACAACTATCACTATTTATCGAAAACCCTACGGAGACTTATTGACTGCCTCACGGTGATCCCCTTCTTCTAATGGCCTGGCCACGACATTGGTCTAAGGCGACCAGCGGCGAGCGAATCCATGAGTTGGAGCGGGATGCCGATATGGTTACTCCCTCTCGCACGTATGGTTTTCCGCTAAGCCGGTCGCCTTATAGACAAATGTCGTGGCCGCGGCATAAAGGTGCATTCAGACCAAACGAGCATTCGCTATTCTAACCCCCTATTCTACAAAATTCGATCGTTACACAAAACGTGATTCGTTGATTTCGTAAAGTAGGGGATAGAATAGCAAATGCTTCGTTTGGTCAGAATGCACCTTTAGTGAATTGACAAGCTTGAAAGATTGGTAAACTTCTCGCTCATGAGAGTCATGAGATACTTAGCCTTACCATGAGATGCCGCTACGTTATTGTTGTTGTCGTCCTAAGGCACCCCAGAGGTGCAAAGGGCCTTCGCAAGATCGCGCCACGCCTCTCTGTCGTCAGCAACGCTTTTAGCCTCCCTCCAGCATAGGCCAACCGTACGGAGCTCATTTGAGACGGATCGCTGCCAGGAGTGCACTGGCTGTCCAGGAGGTCGGCTGCCGTTGGGCGGTTTCCAGTCCATCGGCTACGTTATTAACACGCGTTTCCTTTTTTTTATGTTGGCACAATAAAGTGGCTCCACTCCACCTGATCGTAAGTGAAAAGTAGAGCCCAAATCGCGGCGGCAACGAACAGGAGACAAGCAGTAACCTGTCAGTTGCTACCACCTTGCTGGCCCGCTAGATGCTTCTTAACGCTTCGTTTAAAGGGTCCCAACTTATAGGTATGCGGAAACACATGTGCCGGTGTTGTCAATATCATCTCGGTCGTACCTACTTGCGAATTGGCGCGAGCGATAGAAAGTAAATTACGCGCTTTAATAAAGTAGCGAAATCTCATGGGCATGGTAGGGCTAACTGTCTCTTTACCCATGTTTGTCCTCAAGTCAGCCTCCGTAGCCTAGTTGGTAGCGACCTAGCGACCCTGCCTACGAAGCTGGAGGGTCCGGGTTAGAATCCCGGCGAGGGCGTTATTTAGTATTTATTTATTACAAATATTTGTTCCTTGGTCGTGGCTGTCTATGTATTTAAGTATCTATATGTATCTATACATTATATATATCGTCGCCGGGTACCCACATCACAAGGTTTAATTGAGCTTACCGTGGGACTAGGCTGATTTGTGTAAAATGTCCCAAGATACTTATTCATTTATTTCTTTAAGTTATTTTCTGGGTTTTGTGGTAAGGGTGCCACATTGCGGGCACCAAACAGAGAACTTGACTTTTACTACCACCGCGGGATACTTTATGACTTTATTAAAATGTAATCTGCTTTCCATGGATGTGGGCTGTGACGAAATAAGGTTGGTACAGTTGCCATCAGATATATGGTAGCGGTCAAGGTACCCAAATAAACCGAAGTAATGTTAAATTTCAATAGGTAACT